>CM060452.1:132111896-132711896 GCA_030545235.1 Helianthus tuberosus
AAGATTTCTTTATATATAAAAGGAATAACTAATGAGCCTGGGTTAACTAATAACCTAGATGAACCGACATAACGTATTAATATACTTAATTTAAAGTTTAGAAATATTAAAGTTTAAACTTAAAAACTTTGGCATGCATGATCATGTATCAAACTTCCCGTGAACGTCTCCAAAGATATAGCGGTTTAACAGTGTTCAATTCTTTGCATGCTTGGTCATCCGTCCGATTCCCGCCTTTGTAAAAAGGCTAACATAAACACTAAAAAATAATTACTGTTTGAGTTAAACTATCAAACGCGACTAAAATAATAAAGAAAAACAAATTTTATTCTTTAGAGTTTTATTCCTCTACACTTTTATAACTACAACCCACTACTAGGTCCATATTTCTTAAGTTTTTTGCTCCCACTATTCGGTTTGGGTTTATTACTTAACTGACCCGTTAGGAGGCATTATGCACTTAGTCCATGCCTCCTACTTTCTTATCAATGTTCTCATCGTTTCTATTAACCACAACTCAAATTATGGTTGGTTACTTTAGACAAACCTTAACTTTTCATTATAATGTTCCAGTATGGTGCTTTACACAAATCGACTTGTCAAGAGACTTAAAGCCTGTTAGTTTAAGTCTCCAATTTTTAGTTACCGGAAGGATGAACTCAATCTAAAGATTCATTATCAAATCTACCCTTGGAGGTAGTTTACCCTAAACCCATTATCCGAGGGCATTTTAGTCAAATTTAAACTCTTTTTTCAAACCGAAGAACTTTTAAAGGTTTAGATTAAAACTAGCGGGCACTTTTAACCCGTTATCACATCTAAATTCATTATGTCCCTAAGTTCAACGTTCCATATTTTTGTTTATCTTGTAATTCGTATTCTCATTTTAATCTTTGTAAATCCGAGACTTTGATCATAATGAAAATTGTATTTTACAACAATCTTGTTTAAACATACTTGCACAATATGTAATCAATCACGAATACGTGCATTTTTATTACAAACTGAGACATACGTTATGTGTATACCATGTGCGGATTATAATTATACTTATGTCACACTTATAACATGCCTAAATTACATCTTGGAACCCTAAAATCATGTTTATCATTAAGTTAAAGGCCCTAAATAACAAGCTATACAAGTTCAAGGGTTAAAAAATGATTTTTTTTAATTTATGGGATGCCTTGCCGACCACAAGGCAAACAGCTTACGGTCTGCAAGGAGATCTGACGGCAGAAAATTTGGATAACTCGCGAATTTTAGTGTTTTAACTCACTTCCAACCACCCTAACTCCCAACTAATCTCATTAAACACCAAACCCTAATACCCACTTATGAATACCCCTCCTCCACATCTCCTAAAAACTTTCCACTATCTCTAATTACTCTCAAATCCTCCTAAATCTTCAAGTGTAGACAAATTGTACCCGAGTTCAAAGCAGTAGGTTTTGATTTATTTTCTCACTTTCATCATGATTTCTTGCTTTCTCCTTCCTTGGATAACCTCTAGGAGTGTTACCACAACTTTACCAAGGTACACCAAGTTGGTACATCACCATTTTGAGGTCCAAAGTTAAGATTATTTTCTGAGTTTTTATAAGAACATTCATACATATTCTCTCTACCTTGCTTTCTTGGGATATTATATACCAAACCGAGTTCCCAACTAATCTTCATGTTGAGGAGCTTGAGTAAAGGTTTATTATAGAAAGCATGAGGTTTATATACCTCTTTCTTTATGCTTGAAAAGTGCTCTCCATAGTGAGAGGAACCAAACCAAGTCCTTAACTTGCAATGTTGTAAGATCTGTGTTATGGTGCATGGTTTGAACAATGGAACTTTGGTTCTACAACTAGGATTCAACCTACCTCACTTGATTACTTAGTTTCCATCATATCCATTCTAAGTCACTAAGTAAATTCCAAGTAGCAACGTGAACAAACTACACCAAGTCTCCAATCATAATCATGTTTAGAATGCACTCGTCAAGTTGTAATCACTTGGTTATTTAGTGAATTAGATGTTTTATTTATGTATTGCATACTTGTATTCATGACCATCCGGATCATCCAGGTAATGATTTTATGCAGTGAACTCTTGAGGTTAGTGGATTACCCTACCTTTATTGCTTGAATTTTTTTTATGACTAAGGACTTATACTAACTAGAACTATGTATATATATATATATATATATATATATATATATATATATATAATATAACATTTACTCCTAAACTAAACCGTGATACCAACTAATTCATGCTTGAATATCACGTGTTAAGGTGGAATTTATCTTAGTTTTATACTCTTTGTTTGGGACTTCCAATGAGTATAACACTCAAGAATAATACTAACTAAAAAATGGTGTCCAAATAAGTATCTAAATAAAGATATATTTTATGTAGGTTCATATTTATAAATTCCCGAATGCATTCCCATCATCAAACTCCATGAACTCTCACACCTTTGTTTATCCTTTTACGGTAACTTGGTGATTCCATCCTCCCAAAGTCAACTCACGCTTTTTGTGGAAATTACCTACGCAATGTGTGAGTATACTTGACCCATTTTACGTTTAAATACACTTTGGGTTGCAACATGTATCAGTATAAAAATCACACTCACAGATAAAATTTTGCTTATACAAACACTCAATCCTTAAACATGCTATTTATTATACTACTTTTTATACACACTAGGTTATTCTTATGCAGCGTATATGTCATTAACTTTGCAAGCCTACATTAACATGTATAGCACTATAGGACTAGCACACCGCTCTGTTTGTTGGGTCATTGTTAAGTATACAATCTTTACGATCTTATTCACTTCGGTGATAAGATTACGCTAGCGGACACTTTGGTTTGATATTTAGTCATTGCATGCTAGTATGGTGGTATAACTTAGTACAAATTGTGTTAGGATCTGAGTTTTGTTTGTGTTTGTCTAATTATGAAATATGAAAGAAGATAATAAGATGAAATAATTGCAGCGAAATGATGTAAACTTTATAACACAAATAATGGAAGATAGGCTTTCATCATGAATACTTTAAGTCGAAAGATTGTATTACACAATGATTCAATCAAGTATGCATGAATTACAACCCCCCCTCAGCCTGAGATCACAATGATTGTTCGTACAAAATGCAAGTGTAAAGTAATCTAATAGAACAATACATGTACTATCTCATTATAGTACAATCCTAACCACTGTGGCATCTTGGCTGACGTCACCGAGACAGTGACATCTAACAATACTAACAACCTCTAAACACTACTAATGCTAAACGCTATTACATTAATAAAACACTGATTACAAGACTCTGTTGATTCTATCCTCTGATTCTCTAACCTCTAATGAAACTTTAGCAGACTTTCAATAAAGGGTGATCAGACCTTTGACTTCTAGTAGACCATTGGCTTCTTCAGTGGTTTAGTCTTTAACAGTCTATATAATCCAGCAGAGCTTAGCACTAAGCAGACTTTTGAAGCAGAAGTTGTTAGATGTCTTGCCATTGAAGGAAGTAGTAATTCAAAGCACAGTTTATTCAGTTATTGCAGAACTGTTTTGGCTTTGTATCATCTGTTCTCAAGGAAGGATTCACATGAGTCAACAATCTCCCCCTAGAACAGATGATGCCAAAACCCTTCATTTATTTCTGATCTTTATTTCCTCATCAACATTTCCCGGATTTGCCCTTTGAACTGTAGTTCAAAGTCCACGGAATCCATATCTTCTTCATCCCTTTCCAGTTGAAGGATTAAAAAATCTTGAAGGTCATTTGCACTCAGACCATATGCATCCTTCCTTGTTATCCTTTCAACATTACCATGTGATCTGAGCAAAGTCAATACATGGGTGTTTGAGGATGACTTCCACTTTAGTATTTTTGGATAAGATGGTTTTCTTAGGAAAAGAGTTATTTGTGATGAGTTTAGAGAATGAGGTGCTTGCCAACTGTTTAATTGTTTTAGCTAATTGGGTAGTGAGTTGGTCAGCAACATCATCCATTTGAAATCTAATCTAGCATCTGATCCCCTCTTTTCTATATTCTTTAAACCTCTGCTCATCCTCCTCATCAGTCTGCCTTTGCCTTTTTAATTGATTCAAGGCACTTGTGGGCAAAGTAGATGATAAGAGAAGCTTTTTGGAGGTTTGGGTCTGTTGGGGTCTGCCAGCAGTGGTTTGAGGATAAACTGGCTTTTGAGGAACTATTGGGTCTTTCTTTCTGAGTCTTCTAGCTTTTTGTAGGTCTCTTCAACATTGAGCTTTGACCATCTAGCTATTGACCTTGCAGACCCATAATCAGCAGCAACAAGCTCTGCTCTCATTCTCTTGAACTTTAATGCTTCATCTGGATCAACTTGCTTGGATTTATTCCAATTTGGTGCAGTTTTCTTGACCAGAGGATCATTGTTCATATTTGTAATTCTATCAATTTCTTCCAAGAGAGCATATATTGACCAATCCTTGAATTAGCCTTGGTTGCTTTGTAGGGCTTGTGCTTCATTATGTGGTCTAAGTAATCAACCCTCAATTCCTTTTCAAGGTCAGTATCTAGTGGCTACTCAGACATTGATTTACTAAGGTCTTTAGCAAAGTCTTCAAGCTTTCTGACTTTGTTAGGCCCATGTGATAACAGACCTTGCTATTTCCTGTCACCTAACCCTTTACTTTGTTCTCTGGCTGTAACCTCTACTTGTTTTGATTTCATATTCAAGTATTCATCTATGTTCTGAAGTTGTATAAATCCATAGAGAGATGGGAAGGTTCTTTTGGATGGATCTTCTATCTTGTAAAAAGATTCATTTCACTTTGAACTGCAAGCAGTTCTAGAGGATATTGAGCAGCAAAGGGGATGGCAGATGGTAGTATACCAATGGGTGGATTGTGAAGTGAATTTATAAGTGGAGATGATGAGGGTGGAGTGGTTTGGATGGGAACAGATGATAAAGGGATTGGTAATGGAATCTCCTTATCATCATCATGCACAACAAATTTTATTTTGCGTGCATAAGTAAATTTGGGTGGTGGAGGAACTTTAGGTGGAGAAGGCGGTTTACGTGAAGAAGATGGTTGTGAAGGGAATCTTTGGGGTGTTGGAGGTGGTTGTGAAGATGGTGGTGTATTGAAATTGATGGTAGCAGTGGATTGGCTAACCTCTGCTGAGACAACTGGTGTCTCAACAGCTGTTGGCCTAGCATCTGCTGATGCTTTTGTTACATCAACATTTGTTGGTTTAGTGGTTGATGGTGGTTTTGAAGTTGTTATCTGCTTCTTTTGTGGGGGGTTTTTGAGGTGAAGGTTTGGTTTTTGGTGAAGCAGAGGATACAGGCCTTTTAGGAGCAGCAGATGTTTTGGGAAAGGTGGCTATTGGTGGTCTGTTATTTCTAAAAGACTTTCTTCTTTGAGAAGTACCATTGTTTTCCCTTTTCATTTTCTCCTCCTTTTCTTTCTTCCAGTTGTAGCCTTTGCTCTCTTCTGTATCATGCTTCTTCTACTTTTCTATAATCTTTCTTCAGTTTGGATGTTTAGGGTCTCATCAATTCCCTTTTTCTTTCCAACATCTGTTTCAGAAGATTTTTAAGAAGTTTGTTGTGGTTTACCATACCCTGGCTTTTGCTTTTGTTGGCCCTTTGGTTTTACTTTTGGATCAGGCTCCAACTTTCTCAATGAGTCTTTCTCCCTCTTTTTGGCATCATCATCATCATCATCATCATCATCATCATCATCATCATCATCATCATCCTTTTCAAAAACAGGTGTAGGGGAGGAGCCAGTAAGTTTGACCAGGGATTCTTTTATACCCCTGATGTCTTCTTGAGTATCCTTATACCTAGCCTCAACCATGATTCTGCTCAATTCCATATGTTTGTTGTGGTTGAGTTCAACTAATTCCCTTTGAGCTGGAAGGATTGGTTGAACAGAATTCCATAGCTCATGGGTGATTTGCTAATGGCTAGGCTGACTTTTAGAAGCTTCCAGCATCTGTTTCATCATATCTTTCATTTCACCAACAGAGTTTTCAACTGAAGAAATTCTTTTCAAAAAATCCTTGTATCTTAATTCATCACCTATGTTAATAGGATCATCTGAATTCCTACCAAATGTGGTTGTATTTGTTTTGATAACAAGAGAAGACTCCATGTCATCAGAAATAAATGCCCATTTTTCTTGGTTCTAGGGACTTCCCACAGTTGTAACCTCAATAGTGGTTGCCTTTAAGGGAGTCTTAGAGATGAAACAACTGTCCAAATGTAAATCAGGGGATTCAACATTTGTAGTAGCTGCTCCACTTGAACTACCACCAAGAGTTTCGTAAAACTCAAGGGGTGTAACCTCCTCAACTGTTTGTTGGATAGCAAATTGAATAGGTTCAGACATAGTCATTGTAGGAGTTATACTCTCAGTAATGTGTTGGTCAGAGGGACTGCTTTGGGTCTAAATGTCAATTGCTTCACACAGTGGTACTAGGGTTGGTGGAATGGGAGATGAAAGTTGTGGTGTTGAAAGAGACATTACCCCGGGAGAAGGGCTTTTAAGCATACTTTCAAATAAAAGTAATGCTTCATGATGTGGTGTCCCAGTGATTACAACATGATCCTTTTGTGAGGATTCATGAGGACTTTGGTCTATGGGTTGAGATCTTTCCACATGCTATGAGGAAGTAGCAACAATAGTTTCAAGTGACTTTGGTGCTATCACTGGGTTAACCTCTGGGATCTCATCTTCCAGAGGACCCTTTTTATTAGGTTTGGTGGGCCTTTTGGATTTTGTGGTTTTCTTTTTGGGTTTTGCTGGTGTGGGTTTCACAGTAGTGGTTGTAGTGCTGTGATCACAAGGAGTAGTGGGCTCAGCAACAGAGGTTTGAGGAGCAGATGTGGACTCATCTAAAATTTGCTCATTCCCTTTTGCTTGTGTTTTGGAAACATTTAACTCTTTGGCCATAAGGCGAGTAAAAGTTTCAGAAGTTAGACTATTAATTTTGAATGCTACACCTTGTTCAAAAGCCTTTTTAGAAACATGTATTTTGTAGGTTGTAACATCTGTGCTTGTAATCATTGTGAACAGTTCTATTATCAATAAAACAATGTTATTTGATCCCAATGTTTGTTTGGTTGTGTTTTATATTTTTCATGTTTTGACTTTTATCCAATTTCAAACTCTATATCACTTTCTGGAGAGTTATACGCAAACTGGTGCGTAAACGTACTCAGTTTAACGCGACAAATACTCCGGAGCATCAACATATGCTTAACATACCTTAAATAACCTTTACATAACTTAGAAATAAGTTTTGAAGGCTTTGGTATGGCAAAAACAAGTTAATTCGCTTACAGGGACTAAACTTGACAAACTGCGAAAGTATGCCAATTTGAACTGTAACAGACATTCCGGAACATGACCATGAGTTAAACATACCATAAATATCCTTTACATATCTTAGAAATAGGCTTTGAGGGGTTCGGTATGCTAAAATAAACTTTTGGGTCATTCAGGGACTAAAAGTGTCAAAAAGTGCACAAGTTTGCACTTTCGCGCATAACTTACGTTCTGAATACATCCGGACATCCAAAAATTTATGTAATCATGACTATATTATGCTTTAGTGTTTGGATTGCCAAAAATCAATTCGTCGCGTCATTTGGATCGTTTTTCGCACTTGTGCGCATTCCGTCGTAATTAAGCGAACATCGCGTTCGTACGACCAAACGAACCATCATCCGGCATATTTTTGAACATGTTTCATGTCCACAATGTTTAGGCATCATTTTAGGGCCTTAAAGTTGGCTTTACGGGCCTTAGAAGTGTCGGAAATGGCCTTAAACACGTGCAGGGGCTGAAACTGCCATTTTTGAAAGTTGTATGCAGATCAGAAGGGCCAGGCGGCCCGCCTCAGTTTCTGTAAATCCTCACGCGGGCCGCGTCCCACTATCAGACCAGATTAACTGCATTTAACCACAGATTGCAGCTGGTTGATCCACACCCACACGTTCTCAATTGCTTAGTCAGATGATAAGGACCATTTTTAGGCACCATAACTTTCCAACACTTGTACGGTTACGATTAAAGCACGGTTTCCATGAAACGATCCTAACGGTTACCCGAAAACTATAAATACCCCATCACCCCATTGCAAAACTTACTAGAATTTTGATTTGAGAAACTCTAAGTTGAAACTATTGTTTCATACCAGTTTATGGTCAATGCGAAGTTCGTTTGAACTTCGCAACGTGAGTGTAATCACGTTGGTTATAGTCCCTTGGGACTATGCCTACTGATTACCACGTTGTCTAGGGTCGTAGGGTAAGCGATCTAATAAATCGCTTATACCTCGAACCCGACCCATTTGGTCGATCATTAGGATCCGACCAAACGCATTAGGTGACAATAGTAGGTAGGGAATAACCTTCCGAGGTTATACCCTATGGTCACATCGTTTGAGTAGTTGTATGATAGGTAGTTTATATGCCTTAGGTAAATTACCAGAATACCCTTTTCATGTATAATTGGTAATTAAGCATATGTAACCTAAGCTTTTGTCACATAACTGATTATGTAACATGTTTAGGCATATAATACTTGTCATAGGACTAGTTAGACGTTCCGAACGCGTTTCACGCGAACGACGCGTTAAAGTAGCATAAGCTACCTAAACGGGTCGTAATGGGTCGGAAGCACTTATGATAGGTTTCAATTAGTATGTAGGCTTTGTTAAACCAAATGACACGAGTCTCTACACTCGTTTGGTTTACAAACCCTCATTCTACCCGATCTTCCGATTTAGGTCCGGTTTATTAACATAGTTACCTATATTAGGTGCCGTTTGATTCCGTGATCACTATCATTGTTTGATCATCACTCCAGGACTACTGAGTAATCACAAGTGAGTACATAGACCCCTCTTTTACTGTTTTCCAAACGTTTTGGGGTGGAACACATGTGCCTACTTGTTACATTCATGCTTTCCTGTTTTCACGTCATATACCTGTTATGTTCGTTAGTACATTATAGTACATGATTTCATTACATTTCATACTAGGTGTGCCCATTGTGTGCATTACTTAGTACATCGTTTTTCATTACATTTCATACTAGGTGTGCCCATTGTGTGCATTACTTAGTACATCGATTTACATTTTTCATGCTAGGTGTGCCCATTGTGTGCATTACTTAGTACATCGTTTTACATTACATTTCATGCTAGGTGTGCCCATTGTGTGCATTACTTAGTACATCGTTTTACATTACATTTCACGCTACGTATGTTCATTGGATTACATACTTAGTGCATTGTTTTCACATGCTTACATTTTTGGTATGACATTTGGTTTGTTTAACATGGAACAATACATTCATTAACATTGATCATGCCATTCGTTAGTAGGTAGTGGTACCATAGGAATTGACAACTCCCGTTCCGGACATCCTGGGTATGGGGATGAAAGGAATGACCGAATTCGATATACATAACTTAGATAAACCTTTAATTTGTTTAAGGGTTTATCGCCACAGTGTCAAGGCTTGGATGTATGCATTTTAACAATACCGCATAGATGTTTGTATCAGTATAGCATGCATTTGTTACACAAAACATAACTTTGATTTAAACTATGTTTTACTTCAATACCTTGTTTTTGTGCATTTTACATATGGTTTAGTTGATATATTTCACTTACCATACATGACATTTTGGTTACACAGTACATGATCTACATTGAACATAAACATTTTGACATTGATATACACATTTGGTGGTTTACATTGGACATAGACATTTTGATATGGTTTACACAATAACACTTGACAATTGGTTTGTACATGAACAAGTTACATTGGTGGTTGTTTGGGTAAGTGATTTGAGTATCGAGGCGTGTGTAATATGATACAAACATGGTGGATACGCCGCTGGTACTTCCTATATATAAGTGTTTGTATAATATTACATAGCGCAACGTTATTTAAACCATTTCAGTATAGACATATTACATTTTATACAAATAACATATTTTTTCACAAGACATTGTTTTACAAAACAGTTTATTGTATACAACTAATTTAACATGGTTATTCATTTAACCTTACATTTATTTATACATATCAACTGATCTTATCGTTTTTCAAATGATTTACAAGACAAAGCAAATTACAAGGTTCATGACTAAACATTTTCTTAAACACAAGTCATGAATCCTATTTTCACAAACCTATGTATCTCACAGGCATTTTTATGCTGACGTACCTATTTTCACATGTGTTTTCAGGAGCTTTTCCGTAGGATGTTGATCGTGACACTAGGGCGGACCTGTGCCTTAGAGACTAAAAATGGAGATAGACTTGTTTAATTATGTTATAAACTTTTAAATTACTGTTTTGAGACAATGTAACACCTTTGTTGATAAATAAAATATCACTTTGTATGCCATGGTTGTGAAACAATAATTCTGTTACGACACGCCCCGATGTTTCCGCCGCGATTTGTTGTTTTACGCGGTCGGGGTGTGACAGAAGAGTTGGTATCAGAGCCAATGGTTATAGGGAATTAGGTTATTAGTAATGCTTTGACCTAGACTATAACCTTTCTAGGACCCTAACACAAGTTATCTTGTGTTTAGATCTTAAAACATATACATCACCTATCCTTAGGTGATTATCAAAACAAGAACCAAATTTTCCGAAACGATTTTTGAAAAAACAATCTTCTGTTTTTGAATGATTTATTACAAGGTTTTGAACCCTCTATTGTAAGGTTTTGAACCCTCTGTTATATGGTTTTGAACCCTTTTCAGTTTGGTTTTTGGCCTTGTGCCTTCAAATTTTCAAAATCTCGTCAAGGTTTTGGGTTTTAAATAATGTGAACACGTGCAAACTGGAAGGGTGAATGCCTGTATTCTGGGTTTTCTGTCTAGGCAAGCACTTCGTATACATCTCATCAGACGCGAGACCAGTTGTGCTTACCTGGGAATTCTTGGGATGAGTGTTCACTTATAGGCGAGCATGTCTTCATTATACATTATTTTTGACCCATTTACTTTGATTAGTCACTGTGATTCGTTTGTTTGCTTGGTAATGCGGACGAATGATCACCATCTTTGCTTTTGTTGATTTTGTTTCATCTCATTCTCTTCATCCAATCATCTCACTCGTTTCCTTTCATGTTTTTCCTCTTTTAGAATGCCTCCTCGACGCGAAAATCAGATAGCAACTGCCGAGCTGGCAGAAATCATTGCGCAGCAGATGGCTGCTCAATTTCCAAATCTCTTTGCTCAATGGAACCAGGCCAACAACAACAACAATGTTCCATGCAAATACAAGGATTTTAACCAGGCTAAACCACTCAAGTTTAGTGGTTCTGAAGGAGCAACTGGGCTTCTTCAGTGGTTCGAAAGCATTGAGAATACTTTTCGCCACGTGCAGTGCCCGGATAATCGCAAGGTCGAGTTTTCTTCGAGCGTGTTTCAGAAGAGGGCTCTTACATGGTGGAATGGGGTAATGAGAGACCGAGGTGCAGAAGTTGCTCTCGCACAGACATGGGCTGAACTTAGAGCCCTTATGATGTGGGAATTCTGTCCTCGTCATGAGCAGCGAGCTTTGGAGAAAGAGTTTGATGTATTGAAGCAAGATAGTGGTGAGCATCGGGCGTATACTGATAGGTTTGAGGAGTTGAGTCTGCTTTGCCCGACTATGGTTACCCCACTCGACAAGGCTATCGAAAGATACATCGACGGCCTACCTGACTCGGTACAAGACATCCTTACTGGTAGTAACCCTGCCACACTCCGTCAGGCGATCGAGTTATCAGCGACATTGACTGAGTCGCAAATTCGAAAGAATAAGTTACACAGGAAGGGTGACAAGGGCAAGAAGCAGTCGGCTGACAAGGAAGATAGCAAGAAAGGTCAAAACAGGAATGGAAAGGACTCTGGTTCTTCGAAGAGGTCAAGGAAGCGTAAGGCTTCCCAAAATTTTGCTGTCACTGCCCAAGCTAATCAGGCAGCTCTCAACTAACCCGCACAGCTTCCAGCAAAGAAACCCTATTCAGGGAATGCACCTTTGTGCAATAGATGCAACAGTCACCATCAGCCGCAACATCAGTGCCGTTTCTGTACTAGCTGTGGGAAGTCAGGTCATCTTGCCGATGTTTGTCGGTTTGCTCAGAATCGCGCAGTTCAAAACCCGGCTCAACAAGTTGCACATCCTCCTGCTCAGCAACAGGGTCAAGCTGCACGACTACAATACCCACCAGGTGCTTGTTACAATTGTGGGGATCTGACCCACTACAGAAACCGATGCCCAAGGCTAGCTAACCAGAATCAGGTTCAGGCTCCGGCTCGAGGCCGAACCTTTAACATGAATGCCCAAGAGGCACAGGCTGACGATAATGTGGTGAACGGTACGTTCTTTATTAATAATCAGCCTGCATCTGTTCTTTTTGATTCGGGTGCCGATAAGAGTTTCGTGTCATTGTCTTTTGAGCCAATGCTTCGCGTGTCTAGAACGAAACTAGGAAAACCTTTGACAGTAGAAGTTGCTAGTGGTGAACCCATTATTCTTGATTCTGTTCTTCGCAACTGCCAGTTGAACCTTAACGACCATCTTTTTCCTATTGACCTCGCGCCTATGCAACTTGGAAGCTTCGACGTTATTGTGGGAATGGATTGGTTATCCAAGCATCACGCAGAGATAGTTTGTTCTGAGAAGATTGTTCGTGTGCCGCTTTCGACAGGCGAGATCCTGCAGGTTCAAGGTGAGAAGCCTACCGGTGGTCTCAAACTCATGTCTTGTTTTAAAGCTCGTAAGTATCTGCGAAAGAATTATGTGGCCTTCTTAGCACGTGTTACAGAAGATAAAGGCAAGGGTAAGTCTATTTCAGATATTCCTGTCGTTCGGGATTATTCTGAAGTATTCCCTGAAGACTTACCTGGTCTACCTCCAGCACGCCAAGTCGAGTTCCGCATTGATCTCGTACCTTGTGCAAATCCCATTGCCAGAGCTCCATATCGTCTCGCACCATCTGAGATGCAAGAGTTGTCTAAACAGCTTCAGGAGCTCTCTGACAAAGGTTTTATACGTCCTAGCTTTTCACCTTGGGGTGCTCTCGTTCTTTTTGTCAAGAAGAAGGATGGATCCTTTAGGATGTGTATCGATTATCGTGAGCTTAACAAGCTTACCATCAAGAATCGATATCCCCTACCTCGCATAGACGACCTCTTTGATCAGTTACAGGGCGCTTCTTATTTCTCGAAGATTGATCTGCGATCTGGGTATCATCAACTTCGGGTGCATGAAGAAGATATTCCCAAGACAGCGTTCCGTACGCGTTATGGACATTATGAGTTCACAGTCATGCCATTCGGTTTGACTAATGCTCCTGCTGTTTTCACGGACTTAATGAATAGGGTCTGCAAACCTTATTTGGATCAGTTCGTCATTTTTTTTATTGACGACATCTTGATTTACTCTAAGACGCGAGCTGATCACGAGCAACATCTTCGTCTTACTTTGGAACTCCTAAAGAAAGAGCAACTTTTCGCCAAATTCTCCAAGTGCGAATTTTGGCTTAAAGAAGTTCAATTTTTGGGGCATATTATCAACGAACGAGGTATTCATGTAGATCCCTCCAAGATCAGTGCGATTAAGGATTGGGATACACCTTCTACTCCTACTGAAGTTCGTTCTTTTCTTGGTCTAGCGGGTTATTATCGCCGCTTCATTGAAAACTTCTCAAAGATTGCAGTTCCTCTAACTGCTCTAACTCAGAAAAACAAACCCTTTGATTGGGGATTCAAACAAGAGGAAGCTTTTCAACACTTGAAGCAGAAGCTTTGCGATGCGCCTGTTCTATCATTGCCTGAGGGTGATGATGATTTTGTCGTATATTGCGATGCATCTAAATTGGGTCTTGGCTGTGTTCTGATGCAAAGGAACAAAGTCATAGCCTATGCATCGAGGCAGTTGAAGATACATGAGAAGAACTACACCACTCATGATCTTGAGTTGGGTGCAGTTGTCTTCGCTCTTAAGATCTGGAGACACTATTTGTACGGTACAAAATGTGTGGTTTTCACGGACCACAGAAGTCTTCAGCATATCTTCAATCAGAAAGAACTCAACATGAGACAGCGACGTTGGGTTGAGCTTTTAATCGACTATGACTGCGAAATTCGCTACCATCCTGGTAAGGCGAATGTCGTAGCTGATGCATTGAGTCGTAAGGAATGTACTAAGCTTCATTGTGTACGTGTTCAATCTGTTATTCAAGCTCGATCCGATATCCAAGCACGCATTTCTCAAGCTCAACAATCTTGTGTTTCACAAGGTTTGATGGATAAGGAATTTCCCTATCACATAACACCTGCTCTTGAACTGAAGGACAATGGATCATATTACTTCATGGACCGTTTGTGGGTCCCAATCCAGGATGATCTTCGTACCTTGCTTATGGATGAAGCCCATAAGTCTCGTTATTCTATTCATCCGGGCTCAGATAAGATGTATAAGGATCTTCGTATTCACTATTGGTGGCCTGGTATGAAGAAAGACATTGCCTTATACGTATCAAAATGCCTTACTTGTCTTAAGGTTAAGGCTGAACATCAGCGTCCTTCTGGGTTATTGGTGCAACCAGAGATCCCAGTTTGGAAATGGGAAAACATTACTATGGATCTTGTTACCAAACTTCCACGCACCAAGAAAGGTCATGATGCCATCTGGGTAGTCGTTGTTCGTCTTACTAAGTCAGCACATTTCTTTCCAATCCGTGAGGATTTTCCTACTGACAGACTTGCTCAAATCTATGTGGATGAAATTGTAGCTCGACATGGTGTTCCATTAAACATCATTTCTGACAGAGATGCTCGTTTCACTTCTCATTTTTGGAGAACCATGCAGTCTGCTATGGGGACCCAACTTAATCTGAGCACAGCTTATCATCCGCAAACGGATGGTCAATCTGAGAGAACAATCCAGACTCTGGAGGATATGCTTAGAGCTTGTGTGATCGATTTTGGTGGTAGCTGGGGTTCACATCTTAAATTGATTGAATTCTCCTACAACAACAGTTATCACACCAGCATCAAAATGGCTCCTTTCGAGGCTCTCTATGGTCGAAAATGTCGTTCACCAGTCTGCTGGAATGAGATCGGCGAGGCTCAAATTACCGGACCTGCCCTCATTTTAGAGACAACTGATAAGGTCAAGAAAGTTCGTGATAACCTTCAGACAGCTATGAGCCGTCAGAAGAGTTACGCGGACCCAAAACGCAAACCCTTGGAATTTCAAGTCGGTGATCGAGTATTACTTAAGGTCTCACCTTGGAAAGGTGTGATCAGATTTGGAAAGAAAGGAAAACTTGCACCTAGATACGTTGGACCATTCAAGATCGTCGAAAGAATCGGAAAGGTAGCCTACAGACTTGAGTTACCTCCTGAACTTGGAAATGTTCATCCAACTTTTCACGTATCCAATCTCAAGAGGTGTTTAGCTGATGAGAACCTCCACATACCACTTGACGAAATTCGTGTTGGTAAAACACTGAAATTTGTTGAGAAACCTGTGGAAATCATGGAACGTGAAGTCAAGTGGCTTAAACGCAAGCGCATTCCTTTGGCCAAAGTTCGTTGGGAAGTTAAACGTGGACCTGAGTTTACTTGGGAACGCGAAGATCAAATGAAGGCGAAATATCCGCATCTTTTCCCACGAGTTTCCTCTAAATAAATTTCGGGACGAAATTTCCACAAGTAGGGGAGACTGTAACATCTGTGCTTGTAATCATTGTGAACAGTTCTATTATCAATAAAACAATGTTATTTGATCCCTATGTTTGTTTGGTTGTGTTTTATATTTTTCATGTTTTGACTTTTATCCAATTTCAAACTCTATATCACTTTCTGGAGAGTTATACGCAAACTGGTGCGTAAACGTACTCAGTTTAACGCGACAAATACTCTGAAACATCAACATATGCTTAACATACCTTAAATAACCTTTACATAACTTAGAAATAAGTTTTGAAGGCTTTGGTATGGCAAAAACAAGTTAATTCGCTTACAGGGACTAAACTTGACAAACTGCGAAGGTATGCCAATTTTAACTGTAACAGACATTCCAGAACATGACCATGAGTTAAACATACCATAAATATCCTTTACATAGCTTAGAAATAGTCTTTGAGGGGTTCGGTATGCTAAAATAAACTTTTGGGTCATTCAGGGACTAAAAGTGTCAAAAAGTGCACAAGTTTGCACTTTCGCGCATAACTTACGTTCTGAATACATCCGGACATCCAAAAATTTATGTAAGCATGACTATATTATGCTTTAGTGTTTGGATTGCCAAAAATCCATTCTTCGCGTCATTTGGATCGTTTTTCGCACTTGTGCGCATTCCGTCGTAATTAAGCGAACATCGCGTTCGTACGACCAAACGAACCATCATCCGGCATATTTTTGAACATGTTTCATGTCCACAATGTTTAGGCATCATTTTAGGGCCTTAAAGTTGGCTTTACGGGCCTTAGAAGTGTCGGAAATGGCCTTAAACACGTGCAGGGGCTGAAACTGCCATTTTTGAAAGTTGTATGCAGATCAGAAGGGCCAGGCGGCCCGACTCAGTTTCTGTAAATCCTCACGCGGGCCGCGTCCCACTATCAGACCAGATTAACTGCATTTAACCACAGATTGCAGCTGGTTGATCCACACCCACACATTCTCAATTGCTTAGTCAGATGATAAGGACCATTTTTAGGCACCATAACTTTCCAACACTTGTACGGTTACGATTAAAGCACGGTTTCCATGAAACGATCCTAATGGTTACCCGAAAACTATAAATACCCCATCACCCCATTGCAAAACTTACTAGAATTTTGATTTGAGAAACTCTAAGTTGAAACTATTGTTTCATACCTGAGATTTTTGAATTGAAATTAGCATTCGGGGACCCTTCGTAAGTATTCTTTCGTTCTTTTATTGCTTTTCGAGTCTTTCGAGTCTGAAAGTCAAACTTTGTTTGACTTTCTGCATTGACCAGTTTATGGTCAATGCGAAGTTCGTTTGAACTTCGCAACGTGAGTGTAATCACGTTGGTTATAGTCCCTTGGGACTATGCCTACTGATTACCACGTTGTCTAGGGTAAGCGATCTAATAAATCGCTTATACCTCGAACCCGACCCATTTGGTCGATCATTAGGATCCGACCAAACGCATTAGGTGACCATAGTAGGTAGGGAATAACCTTCCGAGGTTATACCCTATGGTCACATCGTTTGAGTAGTTGTATGATAGGTAGTTTATATGCCTTAGGTAAATTACCAGAATACCCTTTTCATGTATAATTGGTAATTAAGCATATGTAACCTAAACTTTTGTCACATAACTGATTATGTAACATGTTTAGGCATATAATACTTGTCATAGGACTAGTTAGACGTTCCGAACGCGTTTCACGTGAACGACGCGTTAAAGTAGCATAAGCTACCTAAACGGGTCGTAATGGGTCGGAAGCACTTATGATAGGTTTCAATTAGTATGTAGGCTTTGTTAAACCAAATGACACGAGTCTCTACACTCGTTTGATTTACAAACCCTCATTCTACCCGATCTTCCGATTTAGGTCCGGTTTATTAACATAGTTACCTATATTAGGTGCCGTTTGATTCCGTGATCACTATCATTGTTTGATCATCACTCCAGGACTACTGAGTAATCACAAGTGAGTACATAGACCCCTCTTTTACTGTTTTCCAAACGTTTTGGGGTGGAACACATGTGCCTACTTGTTACATTCATGCTTTCCTGTTTTCACGTCATATACCTGTTATGTTCGTTAGTACATTATAGTACATGATTTCATTACATTTCATACTAGGTGTGCCCATTGTGTGCATTACTTAGTACATCGTTTTTCATTACATTTCATACTAGGTGTGCCCATTGTGTGCATTACTTAGTACATCGTTTTTCATTACATTTCATACTAGGTGTGCCCATTGTGTGCATTACTTAGTACATCGATTTACATTTTTCATGCTAGGTGTGCCCATTGTGTGCATTACTTAGTACATCGTTTTACATTACATTTCATGCTAGGTGTGCCCATTGTGTGCATTACTTAGTACATCGTTTTACATTACATTTCACGCTACGTATGTTCATTGGATTACATACTTAGTGCATTGTTTTCACATGCTTACATTTTTGGTATGACATTTGGTTTGTTTAACATGGAACAATACATTCATTAACATTGATCATGCCATTCGTTAGTAGGTAGTGGTACCATAGGAATTGACAACTCCCGTTCCGGACATCCTGGGTATGGGGATGAAAGGAATGACCGAATTCGATATACATAACTTAGATAAACCTTTAATTTGTTTAAGGGTTTATCGCCACAGTCTCAAGGCTTGGATGTATGCATTTTAACAATACCGCATAGATGTTTGTATCAGTATAGCATGCATTTGTTACACAAAACATAACTTTGATTTAAACTATGTTTTACTTCAATACCTTGTTTTTGTGCATTTTACATATGGTTTAGTTGATATATTTCACTTACCATACATGACATTTTGGTTACACAGTACATGATCTACATTGAACATAAACATTTTGACATTGATATACACATTTGGTGGTTTACATTGGACATAGACATTTTGATATGGTTTACACAATAACACTTGACAATTGGTTTGTACATGAACAAGTTACATTGGTGGTTGTTTGGGTAAGTGATTTGAGTATCGAGGCGTGTGTAATATGATACAAACATGGTGGATACGCCGCTGGTACTTCCTATATATAAGTGTTTGTATAATATTACATAGCGCAACGTTATTTAAACCATTTCAGTATAGACATATTACATTTTATACAAATAACATATTTTTTCACAAGACATTGTTTTACAAAACAGTTTATTGTATACAACTCATTTAACATGGTTATTCATTTAACCTTACATTTATTTATACATATCAACTGATCTTATCGTTTTTCAAATGATTTACAAGACAAAGCAAATTACAAGGTTCATGACTAAACATTTTCTTAAACACAAGTCATGAATCCTATTTTCACAAACCTATGTATCTCACAGGCATTTTTATGCTGACGTACCTATTTTCACATGTGTTTTCAGGAGCTTTTCCGTAGGATGTTGATCGTGACACTAGGGCGGACCTGTGCCTTAGAGACTAAAAATGGAGATAGACTTGTTTAATTATGTTATAAACTTTTAAATTACTGTTTTGAGACAATGTAACACCTTTGTTGATAAATAAAATATCACTTTGTATGCCATGGTTGTGAAACAATAATTCTGTTACGACACGCCCCGATGTTTCCGCCGCGATTTGTTGTTTTACGCGGTCGGGGTGTGACATAGGTAGAAACATGTATTTTGTAGGTAGTAGCTTAATAGTCTTGGATACATGAGAAAAACATCATTTTTCCCGTTCTGAATGTTCTTCACATTTGAAACCAAGTTAGAAAACAGTGCTTGGGAGTAGTTAAAATCGGATTTAGTTAAAATTGCATACCCCAAGTACTGAATTTTCAAAGGTATTTCATTAAAAGTGGTGGTTTTAGCAGAGAGACATGTTAAGAGGGTATGGAAAAAGAATTTCATTGGAGGTGGAAAATTTGGTTTAAACATAGTAGCCCCTTTTAACTGTCCATCATACTCCCTCTCAATCAACTCTGTATGAAGATCATTTTTCGAAAAAGATGTCTTACCTGCCAAGTCGTTTAACCCAAACGTTGTTGAGATGGTGGTTGGGGTTACTACAACTAGTTCACTGTGACAACTGGCACTTTTGCATGTATTCCATACAATATGAACAGTAATTTGTACTTTATGACTGTGCATGATTGAACTATGATATAAATGATTTCCTGTTTAGTTTCATAGACATACAAATACAATACATGTTGCATGATTACTTATCATTATTAAATGCAACCCGGAATAGTTCAATTAGTGCACAAGATGAGACTAGCACAATAATCAGAAAAACTAGAAGTACTGACGGGAGTTTAGTACTCAGACAGACATGTTGTTAGAACACAGGATGAGCCCCGGAACCAAGAGTTACACTAGAATATTATGTAGGAAAGTAGGGACTATAAAACTGCCTTCCGAGTGACGATTTAAGTGCTAGAAAGTGCCCGAAACACACTCTAACTGCAGAATTCTGTAGAAAACAGCAAACAATAAGCATTTAAACATCAAAATATAATGCAGAAATGAGGTTTAATTGTCCAGAATAACTTGATAAGTGTCGGGAATGAAAACTATCATAAAAGGTACCTCATAACACACTAAACTGCGCAATTTAGCACCATAATGAACCGGTAAGCAAACGAACTACCGGACACTACCCGAAACACCAAAATTTAACTAGAAGCATTGTTTTAATGTTACAAAGCTAGTTATCAACACCAATCATCATATTACATCTCTAAACATATAAACACACATTAAACCCCTAAATTTAACACTTAAGATGTAACTAGAAATTGTAACTAAGATTTGAAATCCAACTAGAACCCCCCCCCCCCTCTTGGGACGATTACAACAAGGGTCCCACCCCTTGATTTTCTTTCAATATTTTATTTGATATGCTTAGAAGATATGGAACATTTTAACCCTTGTACAATTGTTGGTTGGAAGTAACTTCATAAAAACCGCAAGATCATAACCCTTATCATTCTAACACTTAGCAACTCACAAAACCATCTCTCTTCTCCTTCCAAACTCACGTCCCAAGCACCCCTACTTCACCATCATTTCTCTAGCAATTTTTCATACATTCTAAGGGTTATCTAAGGTGATTCAAGCATAATTAAGAAGGTTGGAAGCAAAGGAACTTGAAGGACCTTCTTGGAGTGCTATTAACCACTTCTTTTCTTCATCATCTTCCATCTTGTTCTTCCCTAGCCATAGTACTAGTAGTAAGCTTCTCTGATCTTGTTTTTACACTTAATTTTAGTAGTTAAAGTATGATGTAACAAGATAATTGATGTGTGCAAAATGCAACATATAAATTACATAAAATGAGGCATAAAACTAACCCTTTTTTAGTACTAATGTTGGAAAAAGTGTGCTTTTGTCTTCCTTTTATATTTTCAGGACCAAATGAGCTTAAACGAACAAAAGGAACAAATATGTAGCAAAAACTAACATAAATACAAATAAAAGGAATAAACGTGGCATGCCCGACCCCTCGAAAGCATCTTCCCAAGCAAAAACAAGAAACAGAAGGCTGACCACGACCCGTGCCCACTGGACACGGGGCCTTGGTCAGGTGTCTGCAAAAATGGACAAAGTTGTGGAAGCTTCTATTCTCACCACGGGGGCATGCCCAGCTCAGCACGGGGCATGGTCAACTCTAAGATTCGCATAATCTTGCAAATCGTGATAGTACAGATACGCTTCTGCACATGGGGCCATGCCCAGCGAACACGGGGCCGTGTGGAGCCTAATGCAGACAATTGTAATTAATGAAGAAAGAGAAAGGAGTTGGCCACGGGGCTTTGTCCACCGAACACGGGGCCGTGGCCGGGCTTCTGTTCAGGCTATAAATAGGGGTGCTTGGCTCACTTCAAAGGCATCCCTTGGCAAACCACCTCTCTCCCACTTTGCCACCACTCCACCACAACTACAACACCCACATCCACCACCATCATCCATCATCCACCTTAGAGTGTGTGTAGTAGTCTCCGGATCCAAGATTGATCGTAAGAGTTCTTGTCAATCAAAGGCCATGTTTGGCTAAGTCTCTTACATCACTTGGTGAAGACAAGCATTTAATGTATTACTTTTGATTTTTAATCTTTTCGCACTTTTTATTTGGTTTTGTATTAACGACTTTAATAACTAGTTTCTTATGTTGAAGGTGAAACTTCTTTATCATTTGTCCGTGGTGTCTTGGCATTACTTTACTGTCTATATAAAGTAAAAGATTTTCACCATTCATATCTCTACGGTCTACATAGAGATATGTTGGCTACCTGGTCGGGGGTTAAGGGGATGGTTTGGTAAGGTTCTTGCCTTGTTCAGTGTATAGATCCTGCAAGGACCTGGGTCAAGCTTACTAGGACATCCTTCAATACCCACTGCTATTGGATGGCGGGGGTGCGAATGGCTTGATCCCCTCATATGTAAACTGCTATTAATACATTAAACCGGCTACTTGGGATTGTATCCCTGCTGACTCAAACCACTTAGCCGAGGGTAACGTCACCTTCAAAAGAGGGGCCTACCACTTTACACATTAATAGTTTAATTAATTATCTTCCAATATTCCGACCCTTTGGGATTGTATCCTTGCTGACTCAGACCACTGGGTTGAGGGTAATGTCACCTTCAAAAGAGGGGCCTACTACTATAACTAAATAATCTCTTAAAAAGTGTAAAAGTGCGGAAATCATCAAAGGATACATTAAAGACGACTCGGATCCAAGTGATTCATCTTGTCTATCTGTTTTATTTTATTTTTATTTCAGTATTTCTAGTTTTTATTTTTCATGTTTAAAACCTTTTCTAAAAATTTTAGTTTGATTAGACGTTGAGGATAAACCGATACTAAAAGCTCTTGTGTCCTTGGACGACCTCAGTATCTTACCAACGCTATACTACGCTCAGGATGGGTGCACTTGCCCATGTGTGTGTTTAGTGTTAGTAGAATATCGTGTTTTATAAATTTAAAACTTGACTAATGTGTAATATAGGCTTAAAATATCAATAAATATCATAATACACCCGACACACACCAAGTTTTTGGCGCCGTTTCCGGGGACACAAGAATTTTAAGAAAGCTTAAAATCGACGGCCTAATCAGTTTTTCAAAACCTTTTTTAAAACTGCGCGCACATTTTTTTCATTTTTAGGTAGTTTTTGCATTAGAGTAGTCTGGACACAGGGCTGTGCTCACTGAACACGCTGCATAAAATTAACAAAACACCCAGATAAAGAGTCTGAACACCGGGCCGTGTTCGCTGAACACGCCTCCGTGCTAAACCAAACCAGTTGCATTTTTTTAAACGCCCAGATACAAATTATGACCACGGGCTCACTGAACACGGGGCCGTGGTGAGCTTCTGTTTCCGTTTTTATTTTTGTTTTCTGGTCCCGAGACTCTGTTGTGGTTTGCTAAGTGATTCTTATGGATCAATACTCAGGAGGTTACAACTACCACTATGAGGAGGATGATTATAAAGAAGAGTATTGTACCATTTGTGGTAATCAGCATTCGGTACAATATTGTGACCTCTTTGAACCATCCCCTTCGTACACATACTATGAGGAGCCCAGGTACGAGCCATCCACTTCATACACATACTATGAAGAACCAAGGTGTGAACCTTCTCCCTCATACTCATATCTTGAAGAACCAAGGTATGAGCCTTCATACTCATACTTTGAGGAACCAAGGTATGAGCCTTCATCTTCATATACTTACTATGAGGAACCATGGCGTGAACAACCCACCTCATATGAGTATTATGAAGAACCAAGTTACGACCCTTATCTATCATATACTTACAATGAGGAACAATGGTATGAACCATCTACCTCATATGAGTATTATGAGGAACCAAGGATCGAACTTCCGAACTCAAGCTTTGAGGACCTTATTCCGCTCACTTTGATGAACCACCAACAATCTCACCCGTAGCCGAAAAGATAATCGAACACCTTAAAACTATCGAGTGCTATATAAAAGAAGCCCGCGCAAGGGAAGAAGAATCCCGCGTAAAGGAAGAGGTAATATGTACTAAAGAAGTGATAGTTGAAGAGGCAAAAATGGAAGAAGTAAGTAAAAAACCGACACATGAGCTAAACAACGAAAAATGTGAGTCCGATAACGTTAAAATTCAAGAAAAGTCTAATTTTCAAGAAATTAATCTCTTGTCACCTTCTTTTGAAAATCACTGTTTAGTGCCTACTTATGCTAAGTTTTTAGAAGAGTTAAACACTAACACTAAAATTGACGAAATGGTAAGCATTAAGTTAACAAATGATCAAACTACGCTAATAAAAGATGATCTATTTGAAATTAACATTACACCGGTTCCATGTTTCTTTCAAAACTCCTTTATTAGTAATATTACAATTGATAATGATCTTTGTGTTAATATAATGCCAAACTACATTTTCAAAAAAATAAGTATTGGTGATTTTTCTCCACTTCAAATACCCATTTTCTATCTAATCGGAAAACAATAAAATCAATGGGAGTAGTTGAAGATGTGTTAGTTCAAACAAATCAAACGGTAATCCCAACCGACTTCGTCATCCTTGATGACGCTCCACTATTGTTGGGACGACCTTTTGTGAAAACCCACGAAGCTTTGAAAAGTCGGAAGCATAACAATCTACCCATTCGATTAGGGGCATTAAAAAAAAGTGTCGAACTTGAGCGTTCAATGAAATATCCAATCGGCAATGATGACCTCCTAATTGAAGATGAAGATGAGCCACCCGATACAAAAGAAGAAATTGGCCACTATATTGAAGAAGATGTCGCCATTGAACAAACCTTTTTGGTTCTTGACCAACATGAGCAACCAAATAAGGAGTCTCCTAAAGACCCACCACTTGAGCTCAAAGAACTTCCAAAAGGTTTGGAATATGCTTTTCTCGAAAAAGATGGTAAGTTACCGGTAATTATTTCATCAAAACTAACTAGTGTAGAAAAAGAAAAATTAATCACACATTTGAAAAAACACAAAAAGCGATTGCATGGAAGCTTGTAGATATCAAAGGAATAAGCCCTTCCATGTGCATGCACAAAATTTTAATGAATGATGACTATAAATCGGTAATACAACCACAACGTAGAGTAAATCCAAACGTCCAAGAAGTGGTTAAAAATGAAGTCATCAAATTACTTGACGCCGGACTTATTTACCCAATTTCCGATAGTCCTTGGGTAAGTCCCATCCAAGTAGTTCCTAAGAAAGGAGGTATGACGGTGGTCACTAACGAAAAAAATGAATTAATACCAACTAGAACCGTCACAGGATGGAGAGTGTGTATAGATTATCGTCTATTAAATGAGGCAACAAGGAAGGATCACTTTCCTTTACCCTTTATTGATCAAATGTTAGAACGATTATCCAGTCACAAATTTTATTGTTTCTTAGATGGTTTTTCAGGTTACTTTCAAATACCGATAGCACCCGAAGACCAAGAAAAGACAACATTCACATGTCCCTACGAAACTTTTGCCTATCGACACATGGCTTTTGGTCTATTTAATGCCCCTGCAACTTTTCAACGTTGCATGGTGGCCATCTTCCATGATATAATAGAAAAGACAATGGAAGTCCTTATGGATGCCTTTTCTATCTTTGGAGATTCATATGACCAATGCCTTGATAACCTTGAACGAATGCTATCCCGATGTGAGGAAACTAACCTTGCCCTTAATTGGGAAAAATGCGATTTCATGGTAACGGAGGGAATATTACTCGGTCATAAAATCTCAAGCGAAGGAATGGAGGTTGATCGGGCTAAAATAGACACTATTTCTCGATTACCACCTCCATCATCCGTTAGAGCCATCAGAAGTTTCCTTGGGCATGCCGGATTTTATAGTCTATTTATCAAAGACTTTTTCAAAAATCTCAAGACCTTTAACAAAATTACTTGAAAAAGATGCGCCATTCATCTTTGACAAGGATTGCAACAAAGCATTTCTAACGCTAAAAGAGATGCTAGTCAACGCACCTATCATGATAGCGCCCGATTGGAAATTCTCTTTCGAAATCATGTGTGATGCAAGTGACTTTGCAGTTGGGGCCGTCTTGGGACAAAGAAAAGATAAGCATTTTCACCCAATATATTACGCTAGTAAAACACTTATCGATGCACAAGAAAATTACACAACGGAAAAGGAATTACTAGCTGTAGTATTTGCTTTTGATAAATTTCGTTCTTATCTTGTTCTTTCTAAAACGATAGTTTATACAGACCATGCAGCCATTCGTTATCTCTTTAAGAAACAGGATGACTAACCATGTTTAATTAGATGGATTCTACTCCTCCAAGAATTTGACATTGAAATAAAAGACAAAAGGGGAGCAGAAAACACCGATGCAGATCATCTATCTCGCTTGGAAGATCCAACTTTGTAGGCAACTAGGGACGAGCTAATCAATGAAAAATTCCCAACGGAGTCCTTAGAAATGGTGGAATACTGAGAAGAGCCATGGTACGCCGACTACGCTAACTACTTAGCTAGTGGAATAGTCGCAAAAGGATGGTCACATCATCAAAGAAAAAATTTCTTTGTCGATGTAAAGCATTATTTTTTGGAAGATCCCTATCTTTTCAAAATGTGTGCCGACTAACTTATCCGCCGATGCGTACATGGTAGTGAAGCAAGAAGAATTCTCCGCCATTGTCATGAAGGTCCATACGGAGGACATCATGGTGCCACTAGTACCGCACGAAAGACGCCCAAAGTCTTGTCAAGACATGTGATGCTTGCCAACGATCAGGTAATATTTCTTCCAAAAACGAAATGCCACAAAATGGCATTCTTGTTTTGTGGAATTTTTTATGTGTGGGGACTCGACTTTATGAGACCTTTCCCACCGTCAAAAGGAAACAAATATATACTTGTGGTAGTGGATTACTTGTCAAAATGGGCCGAAACAGAAGCTCTTCCAACAAATGACGGAATAGTTATGGTAAGATTCCTGAAACGATTATTTTCTCATTTTGGAACTCCAAAAGCATTAATAAGTGATACGGGTACCCATTTTTGTAACCATCAACTTGAATTTTTTTTAACAAGATATGGGGTCTATCACCAGATCTCAACCGCGTAACCCTCAAACAAATGGACAAGCCGAAGTGACTAATCGGGGTTTAAAAAGAATACTTGAAAAAACCATAGGGTTAAATAAAAAGGAATGGGCCGATAAATTAGACGACGCTTTATGGGATTTTCGAACTGCATATAAAACAACAATAGGTACCACCCCATATAAGCTAGGCTATGAAAAAAGTTGTCATTTGCCGGTAGAAATAACACACAAATCCTACTAGGTAATAAAAAACATAAACTTACACATAGAAATTGCCGATAAAAATAAATTTTGTCAATTAAATGAATTAGACGAATTAAGGAATCACGCATATTCTAACTCCGAAATTTCTAAGGAAAGAATGAAAAATTTGCATGATAAACACATTAAACCTAATGAATTTCGGATAGGAAATCAAGTTCTATTGTTTAATTCATGACTTCGATTATTTCCGGGTAAATTAAAGTCTAGGTGGTCGGGACCTTTTTCTATCACCCATATTTTTCCACACGGTGCAATTGAAATTAAATCTCGAAATGGAATTCCATTCAAAGTCAATGACTAACGACTAAAGCTTTATCAAGGATTCATTGAGGATGAAGAGGAGGAGATCTCGCTGCAAGTGGCTAACGAGTAGACGAAGGTTTGTGCATCAACATCATATCTTGTAAGTAACGAACGTCGGGAAAGCTTCTAAATAGGTAAGATTTCTTAAACCGTGTTTCGGGAAATAGGTCACTCACACGAGCACTAATATATATATAGGGGATGGATCATGAGAAAACTAGTTTAAATGAGAAAACCAAAAAAGCCTAAAAAAAACCTAAAAACATATCAAAAAATAAATTTTTTTTTTTACAATTTTTAATAAAAAAATCGCTAGTTTTTATGCCTAGAAAAAAAATTTCAAATTTTTTTTTTTTTTGGTTGTACTGCACATGTGCACTAATACATAAAGCTTAAACCACTTAACCCACCCCCACCGACACCCCCCAAAAACCTAAACCCCCCACCCCCACCCCCCAAAAACCTAAATTCACCCTCCCACCAAAAGCCTAACCCCCCCACCCCCCAAAAACCTAAGCCCCCCCACCCCCCACCCTCCCGAAAACCTAAAACTAAACCCTAAACATAAACCCAAAAAAAACCTAAACCCCCCCACCCCCACCCCCCAAAAACCTAAACCCCCCTCCCCCCCACACCCAAAAACCTAATCCTAATCCTAAACCTCCAAAAAAACTAACCCTAAAAGCTAAACTAGACTAAAAAAACTAATTTTAAGCATGTAATGCAATTGTAAACCCGAAAAAAAACTAAACCCCCCCACCCCCACCCCCCAAAAACCTAACCCCCCCCACAGCCAAAAACCTAATCCTAATCCTAAACCTCCAAAAAAACTAACCCTAAAAGCTAAACTAGACTCAAAAAGCTAATTTTAAGCATGTAATGCAATTGTAGTACATGTTATATTGCACATGTGCACTACTATAATAATAGTATTGAAAACAAGACGACACCATAAATCTTTTTTTATGTCATAAAAAATATGCTCGAATATACTTGAATGAAAGATACAAAAATTTGTGATCTTATGGTGCCATTTTTGTTTTAAAATGATAACGTATGGAGAAACGGGAAATGTTTGAAAAGTTATATATTTTTTTTCCAATTTTACCCCTTCTTCATTAAAAGTCCCCCCTCCTTTATTAAAAGTCTCCCCCCTCCTTTTTAGTGCTTTTTTGGTTAGTTTTTTGGTTTTCTCATTTATATCTAGTTTTCTCATGATCCTCTCCCTATATATATGTATATATATATATATATATAATAAATTTTATTTTTACCCACCCCGGGGCCGTGCCCGCTGAACACGGGGCCGTGGCCGGCTACTGTCGGGGATAAAAACCCCTTTTCCTTTCATTCTTCACTTCAACACGACCCGTTTCCCTGAAAACTCTCTGGTTCCTCCGTGAATCTCTGCAGATTTTCACGTTCTTCCACCGTTCAACAACGTCAAGGTATGATTCTATCATCATAGTTAGTTAGATTAATGATTTGCATGTAGTTTAACATCAAAAATTGGGGAAAAATCTAGGGTTCTTCAACTTGAACCGAATCAAACCCCAAATTTTTGCTTAGATCTGTTAGTAGTAGTATAATTGCATGTTATAGGAAGTAAATCAACTTAAATTGTTTGTAGATTTGCCCGGTTTCAAACAAAAACCTCAAACCCTTACTTTTGAACCGAAAAAATGAAATTGAAGGGGTAAACAGTTTGTTTTTGGAAAAAAAGGCACTTGGGAATTTTCGAGGAAAACCGCCCCTACTGAACCAAAAATTTTCAAGTTTTCGAAACCGGGTCGAAAAATGGTAATTTTGGGAAACAGACGCCTGAGCACGGGGCCGTGCTCAGCGACCACGGGGGCGCGGCCAGCAAATTTCATCCGAACACGGGGCCATGTTCAGCTTGCTGTTTTCAGTTTTCTTCGAAAATTTATTGTTTCGTGCTAATTGTTTTGTGTTTTCTTTCAGACGGCGAAGAAATTCACACGCTTCAATCAGAATGAATGGAACTATCAAGCCCGATTTGAAGTTCTTCAGACAAAGCCCGAGGATAACCCAAGTGTCACGACCCCCGACCCGGTTTGACCCGTTTCAAGAGCCGCGAGACAGAAAATCCCGTGGTATTTAATTAACAGCGGAAGTTTTCTTCAGGATCTTTTTAAAACTGAAATATTTCCTGATTATTTTATTTCACAATTCGGGATAAAACCCGGTAATTTACAATCATATGATTTCTCTGAGAAATCTTTATTTTACAAAACATGTTTCTTTATTTTATATTGAGCCATTTTCTTAAGCTTGTAGTGCTTCACGGCACTTTTCCTGGATCACAACAGATCACCTGAAACATGTTTGAAAAAGGTTTTATCAGCGGGAAATACTGGTGAATCATTCTTTTTACTAAAATGACTCATTTGTTATAATTTACAGTATTAAGAGCGATTACAATGTTTCTGATATAAAACCAACTACCCACGGTATTTTGTCACTCGACTCATTGGCCCTCCCGTTGTCCAATGGTGTCTGTGACTATGGTCATATCACCCCTTGGCTGCCCCAATGGTGAAGATTATCAAGTAATGTATACAAAACCCCACATACCGGCTGTAATATGGTGACTACAAAGACTTAATCCCTGTAATTATAACTTTGAAAATAAACATGATTTTGAATTCAAATTTGATAAAAAGAGAATGACTCACATTGCAGATTTAATTGAGCAGAGCCTAGCCTACTGATTAGCCTTTTAACCTAAATTAATACCATGCACACGAACTCGGTTAGTAACTAATACAACATTTACGATAACTCACGAGATTTAAACCTTCACAACGAATAACAAAGTGCGATACTTAAACATCCATTGAATTAACAACGAATGACAAAGCATAAACCCTAATGTGGGCAGCACTTAAATATCCATTGGATAGTTTAATCGATCGGACATTGAATCGTAGCAGCGATTGAGTTAATACCGGGTATCGGAGCATCACCTCACTATTATATGTGAATTTTCGACTTCAGAGTACTATAACTTCGTTTTTGAAAGTTTGTTTCGACACAGAATGAAAGTCCCTGATGCAAGCTATTTATAGGGGAATTTAAGGCTCACGCGGCCCGCGTAAGCCTTCGGCTTGCCTTTACGCAGCCCGCGCAGCCGCCCAGTCTACGACTAGCATTGACCAGTCACAAGTAGGTTAGCCAGGTGGTCGCTACGTGGCTCCGGAACACTTATCCGGTCAACACAGGTTTCACGCGGCCCGCGTAAGACCATGCTTACTCTTATGCGGCCCGCCTGAGAACCATATTTCTGGTTTTCTTTGTTTTTCATACATTGTATGGTTTCAGGGGTCCGGGTTACCAATTGTGGGTTGGTTTATGACATTTTTGAGAGTCCTTACATTCTCTCCACCTTATTTAAAATCTCGTCCTCGAGATTCATTAGAACAAGTGAGGATGTTTTCGCTTCATCTCTGATTCCAGCTCCCAAGTGTATTCAGGTCCTCTCTTTAAATCCCACTTAACTTTGACAAGTACTAACCGTTTGTGTTTAAGGAATTTCACCTTTCGGTCTTCTATCTGAAGAGGTTTCTCAATAAATTTTAACTTTTCGTTTACCTCTATATCTTGAAGAGGTATTACTAACGATTCATCTGATAGACATTTCTTGAGGTTGGATACATGAAATACATCATGTACTCCAACTAGTTCTTCTGGTAGTTGTAAGCGATAAGCAACCGGTCCTATACGTTGGATTAATGAAAATGGTCCTACGTATCGTGGACTTAGTTTTCCTTTCTTACCGAATCGAACTACTCCTTTCCAAGGAGAAACTTTCAATAGTACTTTGTCTCCTACTTGAAATTCCAACAGCTTCCGTCTATTGTCTGCATAACTCTTCTGACGATCTCTAGCCGTCTTCAGTCTTTCCTTGATTTGAGTAATCTTGTCAGTTGTCTCTTGCTCTATTTCAGGACCTGACAATTGACTTTCTCCTATTTCTGCCCAACAAACTAGAGTTCTGCACTTTCTTCCATACAGTGCCTCGAATTGGGCAGTTTCAATGCTTGAATGATAACTATTGTTATAGGAGAATTCAATTAATGGTAAGTGCTCGTCCCAATTTCCACCAAAATCTATTACACATGCTCTGAGCATGTCTTCTTGAGTTTGTATCGTCCTTTCACTTTGCCTGTCTGTTTGTGGATGATATGTGGTACTCAGATTTAGTCGAGTTCCCATTGCTTCTTGGAAACTTGTCCAAAAATGAGAAGTGAAACGACTATCTCTATCTGATACAATGGAGAGTGGAACTCCATGTAAAGATACGACTTCATCTACATATAACTTTGCCAATCTTTCCATGCTAAAGGTTTCCTTCATTGGTAGAAAGTGAGCAGATTTGGTTAATCGATCCACAATTACCCAAATCACATCATTACCTTTTCTGGTTTTGGGTAACTTAGTAACAAAATCCATTGTTATGAGTTCCCATTTCCATACAGGCATTTCTAGTTGTTGTAGTAGACCTGAAGGTTTCTGGTGTTCTGCCTTAACTTGTGAACAAGTAAGACACTTAGAAACATATCTAGCTATATCCTTCTTCATGCCTATCCATCAGAAATTCTTTCTTAAATCTTGGTACATTTTATTGTTTCCAGGGTGTTTGGTATACCTAGATTTATGGGCTTCTTCTAAAATCTTATTTCTTAATTCTCCCTGCTTAGGTACCCATATTCTGTTTTTGTGGAATCTCTAAATTCCATCAGCTCCTTGCTCTAATTCTTTTATTCGTCCCTTTATTCCTTCAGCATCATCCTTGATTGCTGTTTCTTGAACATTTTTCAATTGTTCCATTAAATCTAACTGTAGATTTATCCTAAGAGCACGAACTCGTTGTTGTTTTTCATGGTATTTACGACTTAATGCATCTGCAACTACATTTGCCTTTCCTTCATGATATTGAATATCACAGTCGTAGTCACTTAGGATTTCCATCCATATCCTTTGCCTCATATTTAACTCTTTTTGCCCAAATATATATCTTAAACTTTTATGATCTGTATATACAGTAAACTTACTTCCGTACAGATAATGTCTCCAGATCTTTAGGGCAAAAATTACGGCTCCTAATTCTAAGTCATGAGTCGTATAGTTTTCTTCGTGCTTTTTCAATTGCCTTGAAGCATACGCAGTTACCTTCTTGCGTTGCATCAGTACACATCCAAATCCTAGTTTTGAAGCATCACAATATACTTCAAAATCTTCAGTTCCTTCTGGTAAGGCTAAGATTGGAGCATTGGTTAATTTCTGTTTCAAGATCCTAAAGGCTTCTTCTTGTTTAGGTCCCCATTCAAACTTAACTGCTTTACAGGTTAGCTTAGTTAATGGTACAGCTATTTTGGAAAAATCCTTAATAAACCGTCTATAATATCCAGCTAAACCTATAAAACTTCTAATTTCCATTGCAGATTGTGGAACCTTCCATTTGGTAATTGCCTCTATCTTAGCAGGATCTACATGAATACCTTCATGATTCACCATATGACCTAAAAATTGCACTTCTTGCGACCAAAATTCACACTTCGAGAATTTGGCGTACAAATTTTCTTTTCTTAACAAAGTTAAGAGTGCATGCAAGTGCTGACAATGTTCTTCCTGACGTTTGGAATAAATAAGTATATCGTCGATGAAGACAATTACAAATTTATCCAAGTACGGTTTACAAATCCTATTCATCATGTCCATGAATGCTGTAGGTGCATTCGTTAGTCCGAAGGGCATGACTGTAAACTCGTAATGACCATACCTAGTTCTGAAAGCAGTCTTAGGTATGTCTTCTTCTTGTACCTTCAACTGATGATATCCGGAGCGTAAGTCAATGTTAGAAAAATATCTAGCTCCTTGAAGTTGATCGAAAAGATCATCAATCCTAGGTAATGGGTATCGATTCTTAATCGTAACCTTATTCAATTCTCTATAATCAATACACATTCTCATTGAACCATCCTTCTTCTTTACAAACAACACTGGTGCTCCCCACGGGGATGAACTAGGTTGTATGAAACCTTTACTTAGTAATTCATCTAATTGCTTTTTCAGTTCTAACATTTCTGTGGTTGCTAACCGATAAGGTTCCTTGGCTATTGGTATAGTTCCTGGAATTAGATGAATTCTGAATTCTACCTCCCTATCTGGTGGTAATCCTGGTAATTCTTCTGGAAATACATCTGGGTATTCTGAGACTACAGGAATCTCCTTAAGTTCTTTACCCTTAGTACTAATGATTACTGAAATCATATATACTATTCCTTGCTTCCGTTCATAACTAGCAATTTTCATTACTGATATGAACTTCATGGGCTTATGTGGTTTATCTCCTGTAATTATGAGACTACAGGAATCTCCTTAAGTTCTTTACCCTTAGTACTAATGATTACTGAAATCATATATACTATTCCTTGCTTCCGTTCATAACTAGCAATTTTCATTACTGATATGAACTTCATGGGCTTATGTGGTTTATCTCCTGTAATTATGATTACTTCTCCAGTAGGTACCTGAATTTCTATGGAATTCTGATCACAAAGAATTCGAGCATGGTTGGCTACTAACCAATCCATTCCTAACACAACATCAAATTCGGCTAATTTCATAGGTAATAGGTTTGCAAAGAATTTATGACCTGAAAGTTCTATATTTTCCTTTTGCAAAACTTTATCTATGCTAACAGAATTTCCGTCTGCCGTTTCGACTGTAAAAATCTGCCTAAGGTTGGTTAAGGGTAAATTAAGAGCTTGGCAGAATGAAGTATTAATAAAACTTTGGTTTGCACCAGAGTCAAATAATACTTTTGCATATACGTTGTGAACTAGGAACGTACCAGCTATCACGTCAGGAATCATCTCGGCTTCCTGAGTAGTTAACTGAAAGGCTCGAACATTCTTCTTAGTAGCTCCGTCGACTGTCTTAGCTTTGTTGTCTGCTGATTTGACCAATTTAGGACATTCTGTTTTGAAATGTCCTGTTTCTCCATAATTGTAACAAATTGTGGATTTCTTCCTGCAATTTTCTTCCCGATGTCCTACAACTCTGTAGAAATTGCAGGTTACATTGCATTTTCCAAAATGTTTCCTTTTGCAATTCCTGCAGAATGGCGGATTTGAAAATTGCCCTGTTCCTCCTCTCTTGAAGTTGCTACTATTACCCATACGAACTCCTTGGGTAATTTTCTGAGCCAGTTCCTTTTTCCTGTTATCATCTCTTGTGCGCACCAGTTCATCAGTTAGGGTGTTAGCTAATTCCACTGCATCGTCAATAGTGCGAGGTCTCGCAGCTTTAACGATGTTACGGATTTCACCAATCAATCCCCAAATATAGCGAGAAATGAGTACCGGTTCTGGCGAAGCCAGTGTTGGTACCACTCTAGCATATTCAAAGAATGTTGAAGTATAACCGCGACAATCTACACCCATCATTCGATGGTTTAAGAACTTATTTGCCATTTGCTCTTTTTCATATTCGGGACAGAATTTTCTTTCTACAAGACTCTTAAATTCTTCCCAATTCATAACGTACGCCATCATTTTTCCTTTTGCTTGTAACACCGTGTTCCACCATTCTAGCGCCCCTTCTTTAAAAAGATTTGACGCGTACATGACCTGATCATCTTGAGCACATTTACTTATTGTAATCACTGCCCCGGTTTTCTCTAACCAACGCATGTGACAACTCGTACTCTCATTGTCGAGAGAAGGGTATTTTGGTCATAATTTATTATTATTATTATTATTATTATTATTATTATCATCATTATTATCTTTGGTTGTTATTAAATAGTGATAACGCACGACGAGGGAAACACACTATTTACCGTCATACAATTTACGGGCAATTCTCGTAGACGAAAACAATTAACGGGTTCTTACACGGGCCGAGCCCAACACTAGTCCCCCTACACATAAACCCTCTACATATATATTCATATTAAACCCTAAATCCCCACTTTCTAATTGCAGCCGACACACACCCCCATTTGCCCTCTGATTCTCGATCAAGACCTCCGGCGACCGGAGCCGTTTTCCGGCGACTCCACCGGCCATTTCATCCTCCCTCGACAACCACTCACACCCGCACATTCCCTCCTCCCTCTGTTACACACAATCCTCTTCATCTCTCAATGAATCCGGCAACGAGGGAGCTCCGTCCGTCATTCCGAAGGCCGTCGTTTCTACAGTAAAACCATGAAACACATCTGTTCGTGTACACACCCATATCTGATTCAAAAGAGAGTCGGCGAGTGCCACCGTTCACGGCGGCGGAGGCGGTGGATTTCAGGATATGGCGATGATGAAAGCGGATGCTGATGATGTTCAGCTCGGACCTGAGCTGGTGGCTCGGGTCATGTTCAGTTCGAGCCCGTGTTCGGAGAGAAGCAGCGGCAGCAACCTTGGGTTCTGCTCAGGTCTCGTCTGGTCCGGTTTCGGTCCGCACAACCACCGTCCCTCAACCATTCAGTCAGTTCATACCACAACTTGTATTTGTGTTTTTGGGTCTTGAATAGTGGTTGGCCGTTTTCTCGATTTATGGGTTCTAGTATGATAATAGATGATTGTTATTGCTTGACGATTTGGATGCGTGAATAGTAGGAAGACATTGATTTAACTGTGTTGGTAAAAGTGATTGTTTGAAAAAAATAATACAAGTCTAATGTTCATAAAAATAAAGTGTTTAAAGTTGTCTGTTTGTTTATGGTTTACATGTTTAACAAATGTGCATTTTGTATGAAGGAATGTTGACTTCATTACGTGTTCAAGGATATATGTATAAGCGGCTATTTTGGTGATAATTGTTGATAATGGGATGATATGCAAAATATGAATTTGTTTAAATAAGACTGTTTGCATAATAGGAATAGAAGAGATGATGATGAATTTGTTAACAAAATAATGGAAATGTTTGTTGATGGAATAGTGCCGTTTGATGATATTTAGGGTGCATGATAGAGTAATTTTTGTGATAAAAGGACTCAATATGTTTCTGCTGGAATGTAGTGATAAAGCAATATTAGATGACGGTTGATTGGATCCGTTTAGAATTATGAACATGATGAACAATTTGAATACATGATGAATATTGGAAAAATATGCGGTTTGATTTGAATTGATTAGAATGGAATAATGAAAACATGTTAGGGAATTTTGATTGGACAGTACATGATTATGCAATTTGATTGGATAGTACAAAAGCTGGCAAATGTTCTAGAAGGCTTCCACATGTGCCTGCATCAGTGGTTGCGAGTCGAGACTACGAGGTTGCGACTCGAGACCATTCAACGTCGACTCGAGATCAAACATGCACGTTAGGGGACTCGAGACCAACTTGGTTGCGACTCGAGATCTCCTAGTCTCGACTCGAGACCTGACTCGAGACCCCGAGGTCCCGACTCATGCATGCACTACTCGAGACCATCTACTTGATACTCGAAACCTCTTGGTTACGACTCGAGACCTCATGATCTCGAGTCGAGACCACCCGGTTTTGACTGAACTGCTTTGCTTAGTTATTGGGCCGCACAAACTGATATTATGGACTATGTGTTACAGCTGTTGTTTAACTGATAATGTTTAACTGTTCATATGCTAGGATAGGCCCAATACCGTATATGCTAGTATGAATTCCGTGCTATGTGTTAGATATGTGTAATCTATATGTGACATTTCCTGCATACGAACCTAATAAATATTTATAAACCATAATAGGGTATGGTCGACCAACCTAACACAAGTAAATTATCTGCCGAGCAAACCAAGGTGAGTTCACACACTAAAAGCATGCGTCCCAGGGAGGGACACGAACAAACCGCCATCTTTAAAGATTACTTTCAATTAATATTTCCGGGGGAAAATGCAAATGGGTACTTTTTACTATCTCTGGGGGAGATACGTTTAGATATTATTTATAAATCACAACTAGCAAAACTAAACGAATCTCTATCATGTAAAGTCCCTGCTTATAGTACCGATTAATCGCCGGGGGCGAACGGGTTATTAGTTGATAGCGCTATTAGGTTTGACAACCTCACACCGTGACCGGGGGAGATCGGGCGTGAACTAGTATACCTTGCATCTTGGTCAATGACGATAGACATTGACTCGGGGCACAAAATCTTCTCGTCAATAGTTTCGGTAACGCCAGTTTAGTAGCTTTCATATGGGGTAGCTCCCCATGACGTGATTATAAAAGCTTTATCTAAACAACTTACGTTTTCGAAAAGTTAAAACTGGAGAACTCGTGAACTCGCCAACATTATGTTGATACCCTACTGCATGCTTTGCAGGTTGCTCGATACAGTTTAGGACGGACGTTGCAATCGGATGGAGTGTGTGGTTTGTAAGTTTCATGATAACAAACTTGTGGTTTTAAATTACGATATGTATTCTTTTCCCTTCCGCTGCAAACTTAAACTATGTTTTGAAAAGTTTAAATTGGTCGCTAATTATACCGTTATTTGTAATAATAACTAAACCGTTCAAAATAATTAGTGGCTAGATCCTGGTCATGTCATACGCCTCGCAGTGGTACCCTGCATGTGGAATTTGAGGGTGTGACAGATTGGTATCAGAGCCATTGGTTATAGCGAACTAGGTTTTAAATATAAAATATTTTTGGTTTTGGAAATAAAATATTTTTATATGAAAAACCAGACTATAACCGTTCTTTAGTGGAAACCACAACGACACCACACTCCGAATTGCAAGGTTCGCCAACCTCAGATGCTCACCTGGTAATGGTAGGCTAATGGCATTTACTTGTGCATAACTTATGTGTGTGAACACGCATGTGTGTATGTGTATAATTAGCATATATGTGTTAGTATGTATGCGTATATTTAGTATTTACCACCGTGGACCATACGAAGGCTAGGCCAGCGTGTTACGTGTTAAACAGGAGCGAGTCCTCCTAAGTTGTGGTTCGAAACTACGATACACTAAGGGTGAGGAACCAGCTATTCCAAGCCCTCGTCCACATATTTCCTAGTATCATCCATGGACTCCGAATCGACACGAGGGACGTCCACTCGATAGACCTGCCCAGCTACGAAGCACATAGAGAAGTTACGAGAAACGAATCGACGAAGGGGAGCCACTCCTATATCATGGGATATTAGAAGGAACGATGACGTCATTCGCATCCTTTTTACTTGCGTATTTCTTTTCCCGACTTAGGTAGTGAGACTTGTTCCCTCACACGACTGATCACCTGGATTCTTGAAACATTCTGTTAAGTCTACACTTTTTCGGGTTTTTGTTTGCGCGTCTCGAACACGAAAAGCATGCATGGTGTAAGTGCCAGCAATTGTATCGCCTTTCCATCGACCGCGAAGTTATTTCCTCTAATTCCTCGTTACATGGTTATTCCTTATTCAAGTTGAACCTTATACCTTAACATGCTCCAGAACTCAGCAAGGTGATATCTTTCTTACAAACCGGCAGATTGGAAGGCGTGGCAAGACGATGACACGAGCCAGTCAACCCACCAACGATTACGGTGACCTAGATGCTTACCTTATCCTCCATTTGCCAGAGCCATTATTCTTTGACGACTTTTCTGATTCCGTAAATCATTTCGCTAGCTTTCGTACGAATCCGCGTTTATTGCTCAGATGGTATCCCCGCTTCTATCGTTTCTTTATCACGCCATCCACATTTCTTTGTATAGAAAGCTTGACTAGATCTCTCATCAGCTGGTAAATACAACAACCTCTACCTTTAGTCGACAAACTTTTTAGCCCTTGAAATTCAGCAACGTGTTACTTCAATCGTACTTTCTCGAAAACCTGTTTTTGCAATTTCACCCCCTCGACGATGCAAATGCTACTCCAAACTCATTCGCGCGACTTAGAACAATCCACTCGAACTTGGTTTCTTACCGATTTGAGGAATCACATCCTGCCAGACGCCTCAGTAGACCCTGAAACCTACAGACCCGCATGACGACCATCCTTCTCTAGCTGTTTCATTTTGCGCTAACCACATCGACGTAACACCCCTTATTAGCAGGCGACGTTCTTTATTCTAAACACCCATAGCTTGTATACGACCAGCTACCCCATTGACATCTGATAAATCTCTATTGTTGATCCCAAAGCCTTTATGTTTTGTCTCAAGTTGAATGCATCAATTTTGACTACCCTTCTTGTATTATCTCGCTACTCGTGTTATGTTTCACGGCTTCCATGATTCTTATCCAATTATGCACAAATCTCCGTTTGGACGAATTACTTTCTACGAATGATATTCGTTGGAGCAACGAGCCGAGGATACCCCGGGGGTAACGGGTATCGCAAGCACTGTTCTTTGAACTCGATACAATTAACACCTAGTTACGACACTCGAATTTATTCCATCCTGTCAAAATTCGACACTTGTTTCTTTCGACGACGCCCGAACCTCTTCCGAAAACCAGTGGGAATCAGGACGACTCCTACGCTCTACCCTGGTACTTCTACGACGCAAAACCGCCTTGCGCTAAGTTTTCAATGTATGACTTTTTAAGGTCGCAACGCCCGCATTTCTCGACGGTATACGCAACCCCCCACGATTTGACTCAAAAGAGTATCACCTGAGATTAGGGAGATGCTCAAATATCCGCAACCCCAGCAATTGGAAGATGGTCTACGAGGTGCTTCTATCTTATCCTCTCCTATCCCAGGGCATCGATGAAATATTTGCCAGTATCTTTACGCGACCAAATAAACTGACAAGTTTTCGAACTAGCAACCATCTACTAGATAGAAGTAGATACTAGGCACGGGACGCCAACATCTCTTATATCTGATCATAACCCACGTTTTGCATCCGATTCATCACAAGGTTGTGCATAAAAGACTTTTGGCTCACTGATTAGACATGAGCATCACTAATAGCCCGCAAACTAATGGTCAGGCCAACCGCACCATCCTAACACCCAAAGGCATGCTGAGAACATGTGTTATCGTCCTTGGATACGAGTGACACTTCCCTTTTTGTAGAATTCTCTTCCAACAACTGCTACCACACTAACATTTAGGCAGCACCATTTGAGGCATTGCACGAACGCAGATGTCGGTTACCTCTGTGTTGGGCGGAAGCCAAATTTCTGGCCTAGAACTTGCACTTGACACAACGGGTGGAATTGCTCAGAATAGACAACGCATGACGGCAACTCCAGACCATCAGAAAAGCTACGCAAAATTCCCAGTCGAAGACTGGGATTCTACTAAAAGTTTCACTCTGGATGGGTGTGGTACATTTTGGCAAACAGGGCGAGCTTAATGCGGTACGCAACGTCTTTCACGTGCCTAATCTGAAGAAGTGTCTGTCAGATGAAACATTCGTTGGTCAGCAACAAAATACGCTTCGTTGAGGAACCGGTTGAGATCAAGGATCAAGAGATCGAAACCCTCAAGCGTGGTATAAGATGCCAACAGACCGAGTTCGTTGGAACTCACGCTGCGGCCCAGAGTTACCTGGGAACGGGAAAACCAACTGATGAGCACGTATCCCCAGTTGTCTGCAAACATTACTTCCAGCACTGAAGCTACAACTGAAATTTCTAGAAGAAATTTCAAGCCAACAAGGGGATGATGTGACACCCCACGAAAACGTTTAAACACACTAGCTTGTCAGTGGCTGCATGCTAAATTTCGGGACGAAATTTCTTGAACTTGGGGATAATGTGACACTTCGGGTCTTCCTGTACGTTTCTTGGATGCAATAATTAATTTTGTGAAAATCTATACTAGGTGAGATACATACAAACTCTGAGAGTCAAATGCTACGTGATTTTTACGTGCTATGTGACCGTATGTGCTATGTGGCTTACATGTTCGTTCTATGGACTTTTGTGAAACTGCTTGTATCTACGTATGGTAATGGAGTCTGTGTATACATATAGAGCGTAACGTATGACCTTTGCATAAATTTCGAGGACGAAATTCCTGTGACATGGGGAGAATGTGACAACCCGTACTTTCATTGTCGAGAGAAGGGTATTTTGGTCATAATTTATTATTATTATCATTATTATTATTATTATTATTATTATTATTATTATTATTATTATGATCATTATTATCTTTGGTTGTTATTAAATAGTGATAAGGCACGACGAGGGAAACACACTATTTACCGTCATACAATTTACGGGCAATTCTCGTAGACGAAAACAATTAACGGGTTCTTACACGGGCCGAGCCCAACACAAGTCCCCCTACACATAAACCCTCTACATATATATTCATATTAAACCCTAAATCCCCACTTTCTAATTGCAGCCGACACACACCCCCATTTGCCCTCTGATTCTCGATCAAGACCTCCGGCGAATGGAGCCGTTTTCCGGCGACTCCACCGGCCATTTCATCCTCCCTCGACAACCACTCACACCCGCACATTCCCTCCTCCCTCTGTTACACACAATCCTCTTCATCTCTCAATGAATCCGGCAACGAGGGAGCTCCGTTCGTCATTCCGAAGGCCGTCGTTTCTACAGTAAAACCATCAAACACATCTGTTCGTGTACACACCCATATCTGATTCAAAAGAGAGTCGGCGAGTGCCGCCGTTCACGGCGGCGGAGGCGGTGGATTTCAGGATATGACGATGATGAAAGCGGATGCTGATGATGTTCAGCTCGGACCTGAGCTGGTGGCTCGGGTCATGTTCAGTTCGAGCCCGTGTTCGGAGAGAAGCAGCGGCAGCAACCTCGGGTTCTGCTCAGGTCTCGTCTGGTCCGGTTTCGGTCCGCACAACCACCATCCCTCAACCATTCGGTCAGTTCATACCACAACTTGTATTTGTGTTTTTGGGTCTTGAATAGTGGTTGGCCGTTTTCTCGATTTATGGGTTCTAGTATGATAATAGATGATTGTTATTGCTTGACGATTTGGATGCGTGAATAGTAGGAAGACATTGATTTAACTGTGTTGGTAAAAGTGATTGTTTGAAAAAAATAATACAAGTCTAATGTTCATAATAATAAAGTGTTTAAAGTTGTCTGTTTGTTTATGGTTTACATGTTTAACAAATGTGCATTTTGTATGAAGGAATGTTGACTTCATTACGTGTTCAAGGATATATGTATAAGCGGCTATTTTGGTGATAATTGTTGATAATGGGATGATATGCAAAATATGAATTTGTTTAAATAAGACTGTTTGCATAATAGGAATAGAAGAGATGATGATGAATTTGTTAACAAAATAATGGAAATGTTTGTTGATGGAATAGTGCCGTTTGATGATATTTAGGGTGCATGATAGAGTAATTTTTGTGATAAAAGGACTCAATATGTTTCTGCTGGAATGTAGTGATAAAGCAATATTAGATGACGGTTGATTGGATCTGTTTAGAATTATGAACATGATGAACAGTTTGAATACATGATGAATATTCGAAAAATATGCGGTTTGATTTGAATTGATTAGAATGGAATAATGAAAACATGTTAGGGAATTTTGATTGGACAGTACATGATTATGCAATTTGATTGGATAGTACAAAAGCTGGAAAATGTTCTAGAAGGCTTCCACCTGTGCCTGCATCAGTGGTTGCGAGTCGAGACTACGAGGTTGCGACTCGAGACCATTGAACGTCGACTCGAGATCAAGCATGCACGTTAGGGGACTCGAGACCAACTTGGTTGCGACTCGAGATCTCCTAGTCTCGACTCGAGACCTGACTCGAGACCCTGAGGTCCCGACTCATGCATGCACTACTCGAGACCATCTACTTGATACTCGAAACCTCTTGGTTACGACTCGAGACCTCATGATCTCGAGTCGAGACCACCCGGTTTCAACTGAACTGCTTTGCTTAGTTATTGGGCCGCACAAACTGATATTATGGACTATGTGTTACTGTTGTTGTTTAACCGATAATGTTTAACTGTTCGTATGCTAGGATAGGCCCAATACCGTATATGCTAGTATGACTTCCGTGCTATGTGTTAGATATGTGTAATCTATATGTGACATTTCCTGCATACGAACCTAATAAATATTTATAAACCATAATAGGGTATGGTCGACCAACCTAACACAAGTAAATTATCTGCCGAGCAAACCAAGGTGAGTTCACACACTAAAAGCATGCATCCCAGGTAGGGACACGAACAAACTGCCATCTTTAAAGATTACTTTCAATTAATATTTCCGGGGGAAAATGCAAATGGGTACTTTTTACTATCTCCGGGGGAGATACGTTTAGATATTATTTATAAATCACAACTAGCAAAACTAAACGAATCTCTATCATGTAAAGTCCCTGCTTATAGTACCGATTAATCGCCGGGGGCGAACGGGTTATTAGTTGATAGCGCTATTAGGTTTGACAAGCTCACACCGTGACCGGGGGAGATCGGGCGTGAACTAGTATACCTTGTATCTTGGTCAATGACGATAGACATTGACTCGGGGCACAAAATCTTCTCGTCAATAGTTTCGGTAACGCCAGTTTAGTAGCTTTCATATGGGGTAGCTCCCCATGACGTGATTATAAATGCTTCATCTAAACAACTTACGTTTTCGAAAAGTTAAAACTGGACAACTTGTGAACTCGCCAACATTATGTTGATACCCTACTGCATGCTTTGCAGGTTGCTCGATACAGTTTAGGACGGACGTTGCAATCAGATGGAGTGCGTGGTTTGTAAGTTTCATGATAACAAACTTGTGGTTTTAAATTACGATATGTATTCTTTTCCCTTCCGCTGCAAACTTAAACTATGTTTTGAAAAGTTTAAATTGGTCGCTAATTATACCGTTATTTGTAATCATAACTAAACCGTTCAAAATAATTAGTGGCTGGATCCTGGTCATGTCATACGCCTCGCAGTGGTACCCCGCATGTGGAATTTGAGGGTGTGACAAAGCAGTACCGCAGTTTCTCCTTCATTGCCTACAAACTCAGATGGTTTACAAGCAAGAAATTCTTTATAAGTGCAACCAGGTGTTGCAGCTTTCATTTTCTCTGGGAGCGGAGCCTGCCGTGGATTATTATCGTGATTAGTATGATTACCGCCTCCATTTACGCTATTGCTGAAGTTATCTTTAGAAATACGTTTGCTAGGAATGATTTGTTGAGGTTCGATTGGATTTCTAACAGCAACAACTATTGCTGGAATAGCATTGGCTATTCCTTGAGCAACTATATTTTCTATATCTTGCCTATTTAGAAACTGATCCTCAGGATGTTGCTCAGATTGATTAACTTCATTAACTGGTTCGTTATTAGCGTTTTCCATCTGATAATATATATATAATTTATTAGTATCGATTAAATATCAATTATACACAAAACAATCATACAACTTTCAAATACACACATATAGCCAAAACTATCGATTTCTCGATTTCCATTTATATTTAATATTATGCATCAATACACACCATTATCTTACAAAGTTTTATTTTAGGTTATTTCACAAGATTAGATTATTATTGCTATTATACAACAACAGTCTCATAAACCCCTTATCCCTCGTCAGTTGATATTTTAATAACGGCGCTCCCTCTCATCGTACTTCCAGGAGATCTGTTCTCCTACTTCGCTGATCCTATTTCCTGCATCCATTAACTCCTCGCCAAAGTGGCGGAGTTCAGCTAAATTCTCATTGCTCATAGGTGGATTAGGTATAGGTTCTGGGTCGAATTGAGGAAGAAAGGAATAAGGACTGTTGAGCAGGTTTTGGAACTGCCAATCATTCGTCCACCACTCGTCCATTCCTAGAGGTTGGGTGTGGATTATAGGTTCTGGAATTGCTGGTTCCAAATTTATTGGAAGTTGAGTTTCAATAGGATGAGTAAAAACATTTTTATTGACAGGCTTAATAGTATCACAGCTTGCTAGTATAAAATCTAGCTCTTCCTGCAATGTCATTTCCTGAGTTTGCTTAGAGCTTTCTCCAATTTCTATCTGGGTTTGTTTAAAACCTCCTCCAATCTCCATTTCTATTTGCTTAGAATATTCTTCAAACTGTATTCCCATCTGCCTAGACTCTTCCCCAACTTCAATCTCCTTCCCTTTGTCTAAAGGATTTTCTATTTTGGGAATCTTTCTAGTGGCGGGTTTCCTCCTACGCACACGCCTCCATCCCATAAATCTTCTCCTTTTCTTGGGCTTGGGTTTCTCCGGAGGTGGAGCATTGAATTCCATAGGTTCTTCTATGTCTGGTGTGACACTTCAGGTCTTACCTGCACGTTCTATTTTTTTAGGAACCGAGAGTCTTTTTTATTTATGTGAACTGAATGTTTGAATTGATGTTTATTAAGTATAAATTATATAAATTTTCTATATGAATTTAAAGAAGCAGGAAGTACCTTATATAGTCTTGAACCAAATAATACATGTATTTGGGTGTGATGATAAATGAATTTATAATATTATGTGGACATAATATGTATATATTATGTATATGTAGATGCATACAGAACAACAACTTTGGACTACCAAAGTTTATAACCACCTCTCATAATCACACATACAAAGCCCAAAAGCAGCCCAAACGCACTCACATCCCTACCCTAATAATGGATATATAAATATTTACGGCAGCCAACAAACAAACGGAGAGAATGTTTGGAAATCATCAGCCGCAATCACACCTCTCACACTCTCACCATAATTGCCTTCTTCTCCAAATAACACACTTGCAAACGCCACCCTCCCTACATAATCGGGTAGACCCAGCTCAATTGAAAACATCCGGCCGACGGTTTCATCATTCAGTCTCTGGTCATCTCATTTCACCCCGGTAGTTCGACGGCAACGACGGTGCACTCCGACCTACCTCCGGCCAGCTCCAAAATCGGAGCTTCGTTTCTTTCACGCCGCACACACACCGTTCCGACATCAAACCCAGGGTATGATTGACCAATGTAACACAAGTAAATTAACTACCGAGCAAAGCAAAGGTGAGTTCACTACTTATTACTCAAAGAATGCGTTCCCGGTGGTTGGGAAACGGAACGAAACACTTTTCCTGGTTTGGGACTTCTTACTATCTCCTTGTGCGGGATACGGTATTTCTATCTCCTGGTGTGGGATACGGGTAACAACACTATCCCCTTGTGAGGGATACAAACTTACTTTTCTTCCCTTGTTACTGGGAACAAACTTACTTACTTCCCTTGTTACTGGGAACTTTTAGTTAATTACTGTTTATACTGGATGCAACAAGCAACACTAAACAAAACTCTATCACTCAAGTCCTCACTTCTTAATACCGATTAGTCGCCGGGGTCAGGCGAACGGGTTATTAGTTGATAGCGCTATTTAGGTCTCACCAACCTCACACCGTGCCCGCGTATGGGATCGGGCGTGAACTAATGTACTCTGGCAACCGTCAATGATGATAGAACATTGACAAACGGGGCACTCTACGGAAACGTACGGATGAATAGTATTCGGTATTGTAAAAACAGTTTAGTCGCTTACTTATGGGGTAGCTCCCCATCGCATGTATAAACAAACAAATTAACTGGACGAAACAAGTTTTTGGAAATTAAAACTGGAAAACTGTAAACACGTGAACTCGCCAACGTTATGTTGACACTCTACTGCATGCTTTGCAGGTTGCTCGGTACAACTTTGGACGGGCGTTGCAATCGGATGGAGTACGTGGTTCGTAAGTAACACGATAATAAACTTGTGGTTTCAATTATGATGCGTCTTCTTTCCCTTTCCGCTGTGAACTTAAACTATGTTTTGAAAAATTTAAATTAGGTAACTAATTATGCTAATGTTTATAACAATAACTAATCCGTTCAAAATAATTAGTGGCTAAGATCCTGGTCGTCACACGCCTCGCGGTAATACTCCGCGTGTGGATTTTGAGGGTGTGACAGATTGGTATCAGAGCCATTGGTTATAGTGAACTAGGTTTGAACATATAAAATGTTTTGGACTTAAAATATTTTTATATGAAAACCAGACTATAACCGTTCTTTAACGAAAACCACAACGACACCACACTCCGGATTGCAAGGTTCGTCAATCTCTGATACTCACCTGGTAATGGTAGGTTAACGGCATTTACTTGTGCATAACTTAAGTGTGTGAACACGCATGTGTGTATGTGTATAGTTAGCATATATGTGTTAGTACGTATGCGTATATTTAGTATTTAACACAGTGGATCATACGAAGGCTAGGCAAGCGTGTTACGTGCTAAACAGGAGCGAGTCCTCCTAAACCTGGTTCGAAACCACGATACACTAAGGGCAAGGAACCAGTTATTCCAAGCCCTCGTCCATATATTTCCTGATATCACCCCTGGATTAGAACGAGTCGACGCGGGGAACGATTACTCGATATACTTGCTTAGGAGAGGCCCGCTACGGACCACATAGAAAAGATACGAGAACGAATCGACGAAGGGGAGCCATCCTTATATCATGTGATGTTAGAAGGAACGACGACGTCATTCGCATCCTTTTTACTTGCGTATTTCTTTTCCCAACTTAAATAGCGAGACTTGTTCCCTCATCCGACTGATCACCTGGATTCTTGAAGCGTCCTAGTAAGACTACACCGGTCGGATTTCTGTCTTGTACGTCTCGAACACGAGAAGCATGCGCGGTGTATGTTTCTCATAGCTGTGCCAACAATCGTATCACCCTTCCATCGACCACAAGGTTATTTCCCCTAATTCCTCGTTACATGGTAAATCCTTATTCAAGTTCAACCTTATACCTTAGCACGCCCCAAAAACCCAGCAAAGTAATATATTTCCCACAAACCGGCGTATCTGAAGGCGTGACAACACGAATATGCGAGCCATTCAACTCACCGACGAGTACGGTGACCTAGATGCTTACCTTATCCTTCATTCGCCAGAACCGCTATTCTTTGACAACTTTTCTGATTTCTGTGGATCCCTTCGCTAGCTTTTGTACGAATTCGCGTTACTTGCTCAGGATGATATCCCCGCTTCTACCGTTTCTTTATCACGATATCCATGTGTCTTCATACGAAAACCTTGACCAGATTTCTCTCCAGATTAATGAATTCAGCAAGATCGACCTTTAGTCGACAAACTTCATAAACCCTGAAAATTGGCAACATATACCTTCATCGTGCTTCTTCGAAAGCCCGTTTCTGTAGTTTCACATCAACCCCCCCCCCCCCGACGACGCAAGCGCTACTTCAAACTCATTCGCACAACTTAGGACAACCCACTCAAACTTGATTTTCTACCGACCTGAGAAATCACATCCTGCCAGGCGTCTCGATAGACCCTGAAACCTACAGACCCGCACGAAGACCATCCCTCTCTAGCTATTTCATTTTACGCTAACCACGTCGACGTAACACCCCTTATCAGCAAGCGACGTTCCTTATTCTAAACAGCCATAGCTTGTGTACAACCAGCCACCTCATCAACATCAGATAAATCTCTATTGCCGACCCCAAAGCCTTTATGTTTTGCCTCAAGTTGAACGCATCAATTTTGACTACCCTTCTTTTGCATTATCCCGCTACCCGTGTTATGCTTCACGGATTCCATGATCCTTATCCTACTCTACTCTGCACAAACCTCCGCTTGGACAAATTACTTCCTACGAACGTTACTCGTTGGAGCAACGAGCCAAGGGTACCTCGGAGGTAAAAGTACCACAGGCATTGCTCTTCGAACCAGATACGATCAACACCTAGTCACGACACTCGAATTCATTCCTTTCCTGTCAAATTTTGACACCTGTTTCCTTTGACGACATTTGAACCTACTCTGAGAACCAGTAGGGATCCGAACGACTCCTACGCTTAACCCTGGAATCCCTATGACACAACCCACCCTGCGCTAAGTTTTTAACGCGCGACTTTTGACGTCGCAAGGCCCGCTTTCCTCGATCGCTTGCGCCTCTCGACAACTCAAAGTTTTCGAAAGGGGGCTACTCTATGTATGGTTCAGAATTGGGATATGTAGTCCTTGCGCTCAAAATGTGGAGACATTACTCGTACGGTACCAACTGCACGATTTACACCGATCACGAGAGTCTCCAGCACAGTCTTTGAACACGCGACAACACCGACGGGGTCGAATCCCTAAACGATCATGAATGCGCGATCAGACATCATCCGAACTGGGCTAACAAGAGACTAAACCTAAGCATGTGAGTGTGTTATAGTTTACTATTTCTTCAAACCTCCTGACCAAACCTAAGACGCTCCTGTAGAAACTCTGAAAGCGGAAAAATTCTTCGGCTGGGTCCTTGCGTGGCATGGAAAAGGCCGCTCGAACTCGAAGGCAACTGCACTCACTACTCTATGGAACGTATCTGGGTTCCATCTTACGGGAATCTCCGAGAGCTCGTAATGGGCGAATCACATAAGTCTACATGGTACATCCCGACTCTGACAAGATGTATCACGACCTCAAGGCCCATTTGGGGGATCATAAATCGTTTAACCAAGTTTGCGCACTTCCTTGTGAACAAGGAAAAATGGCAGGTTTTCGAAACTTGCAGCCGTCTACTTGTTAGAAGCAGTCGCTAGGCACGGGGTGCCAACTTCTATTATCTTTGATCGAGACCCACGTTTTGCATCCGATTCGTCGCAGGCTGTGCACAAAGACCTTTGGCTCACAGTTAGACATGAGCACAGCGTATCACCCGCGAACGGATGGGTAGTCTGAACGCACCAATCCAAACTCTTGAAGACATGCTTCGAGCATGCGTTATCGACTTTGGTAACGGCTGGGAAAGGCATCTACCTTTGGTGGAGTTTTCGTATAACAACAGTTACCACACCAGCATCCAGGCTGCTCCGTTCGAGGCATTGTATGGACGAAAATGCCGATCACCCTTATGCTGGGCAGAAGTTGGTGACAGCCAAATCACTGGCCCAGAACTCGTCATCGACACGACAGAAAAGATTGCCCAAATACGTCAACGAATGGCGGCAGCTCGTGACCGTCAGAAAAGCTACGCCGATAAGCGCAGGAAACCACTCGAGTTCCAGGTTGGGGATCGAGTGCTACTTAAAGTCTCACCTTGGAAAGGCGTAGTTCGTTTTGGTAAACGAGGCAAACTTAACCCGCGATATGTTGGACCTTTCGAAATCATTGAGAAAATAGGCAAGGTGGCTTACAAACTGAACCTACCTGAAGAACTCAGCGGAGTTCACAACGTATTCCATGGGTCGAATCTGAAGAAGTGTCTGTCAGATGAGACCCTCATAGTTCCTCTCAAGGAACTCACTATCGATGATCAGTTGCGATTCGTCGAGGAACCTGTTGAGATTACAGACCGAGACGTTAAAGTTCTCAAACGTACCAGAATACCTCTTGTTCGAGTTCGTTGGAACTCTCGCCGTGGCCCAGAGTTTACCTGGGAACGGGAAGACCAGATGAAGCGCAAGTATCCCCAACTGTTTGCAAACAAAGCTCCCAACCCTGAGGCTACAGCAGAATTTCGGGACGAAATTCCAAACCTACAGGGGGATGATGTGACACCCCTCGGAGACATTGAAACACATTAGCCCGTCAGTGGCTGCGTTCTAACTTTCGGGACGAAAGTTCTTGAAACATGGGGATAATGTGACACTTCAGGTCTTACCTGCACGTTCTATTTTTTTAGGAACCGAGAGTCTTTTTTATTTATGTGAACTGAATGTTTGAATTGATGTTTATTAAGTATAAATTATATAAATTTTCTATATGAATTTAAAGAAGCAGGAAGTACCTTATATAGTCTTGAACCAAATAATACATGTATTTGGGTGTGATGATAAATGAATTTATAATATTATGTGGACATAATATGTATATATTATGTATATGTAGATGCATACAGAACAACAACTTTGGACTACCAAAGTTTATAACCACCTCTCATAATCACACATACAAAGCCCAAAAGCAGCCCAAACGCACTCACATCCCTACCCTAATAATGGATATATAAATATTTACGGCAGCCAACAAACAAACGGAGAGAATGTTTGGAAATCATCAGCCGCAATCACACCTCTCACACTCTCACCATAATTGCCTTCTTCTCCAAATAACACACTTGCAAACGCCACCCTCCCTACATAATCGGGTAAACCCAGCTCAATTGAAAACATCCGGCCGACGGTTTCATCATTCAGTCTCTGGTCATCTCATTTCACCCCGGTAGTTCGACGGCAACGACGGTGCACTCCGACCTACCTCCGGCCAGCTCCAAAATCGGAGCTTCGTTTCTTTCACGCCGCACACACACCGTTCCGACATCAAACCCAGGGTATGATTGGCCAATGTAACACAAGTAAATTAACTACCGAGCAAAGCAAAGGTGAGTTCACTACTTATTACTCAAAGCATGCGTTCCCGGTGGTTGGGAAACGGAACGAAACACTTTTCCTGGTTTGGGACTTCTTACTATCTCCTTGTGCGGGATACGGTATTTCTATCTCCTGGTGTGGGATACGGGTAACAACACTATCCCCTTGTGAGGGATACAAACTTACTTTTCTTCCCTTGTTACTGGGAACAAACTTACTTACTTCCCTTGTTACTGGGAACTTTTAGTTAATTACTGTTTATACTGGATGCAACAAGCAACACTAAACAAAACTCTATCACTCAAGTCCTCACTTCTTAATACCGATTAGTCGCCGGGGTCAGGCGAACGGGTTATTAGTTGATAGCGCTATTTAGGTCTCACCAACCTCACACCGTGCCCGCGTATGGGATCGGGCGTGAACTAATGTACTCTGGCAACCGTCAATGATGATAGAACATTGACAAACGGGGCACTCTACGGAAACGTACGGATGAATAGTATTCGGTATTGTAAAAACAGTTTAGTCGCTTACTTATGGGGTAGCTCCCCATCGCATGTATAAACAAACAAATTAACTGGACGAAACAAGTTTTTGGAAATTAAAACTGGAAAACTGTAAACACGTGAACTCGCCAACGTTATGTTGACACTCTACTGCATGCTTTGCAGGTTGCTCGGTACAACTTTGGACGGGCGTTGCAATCGGATGGAGTACGTGGTTCGTAAGTAACACGATAATAAACTTGTGGTTTCAATTATGATGCGTCTTCTTTCCCTTTCCGCTGTGAACTTAAACTATGTTTTGAAAAATTTAAATTAGGTAACTAATTATGCTAATGTTTATAACAATAACTAATCCGTTTAAAATAATTAGTGGCTAAGATCCTGGTCGTCACACGCCTCGCGGTAATACTCCGCGTGTGGATTTTGAGGGTGTGACATCTGGTATATACCTATTGAAATCTCTGGAAACCTCTATTCTTACTGGATAGAGATTTAAATTCTGAAGGGCGTCAGACAAGTCACTCATGCTGTTTAGTACACATGCAAAATACACACAAATACTAAGTTAAATTTTTTTTTATAGCAAAATTTCATAGATAACCTTTAAATATTATTTCATACCGCGTGACTACAAAACAACTGAAATTTTAAAACACACTAGGGTTTACTTATTTATTTACTGGATATGGTTTCTGGATTTGTAGGTGATAAAGGTTGCTAAAACTTGAGTTAAAATATTTAAAGATTTGCATTTACTGCTACAGTAGCTAGCATATAAAGATCTGCCCATTTTTCATCTAACTTGTCTTCCCAAGGTGATTTACTGGTTAATTCCTGGGTTTCCTGTTTAATCTTCTTTTCTCGGAATTTCTTTATTTTCTCCTGACTTTTCTTAAAAATCAAACTTCTTTTATTAGGAGAAAGTGGTTCCTCATATTGTGCCTTTCAAACAAATATTCCTTCTTCAGGAATTACAGAGTGATTTGAGGATTTTGTTTGGGATTAACTTCCCTTCTCGTTGGATGACCTATCTAATTTAAGATAGATGTTTGAAAGCTTTTGTTTACCCATACTGTACACAAATATTCAAATAATAAAACATATAATCACAAAATGAAAATTAAGAAAATTAAGTATTTCTAAATACTTAATAGGCTTAAATCAGTGGCTCTGATACCACCTTTTTCTGTCACGACCCCCAACCCGGTTTGACCCGTTTCAGGAGCCGCGGGACAGAAAATCCCGTGGTATTTAATTAACAGCGGAAGTTTTCTTCAGGATCTTTTTAAAACTGAAATATTTCCTGATTATTTTATTTCACAATTCGGGATAAAACCCGGTAATTTACAATCATATGATTTCTCTGAGAAATATTTATTTTACAAAACATGTTTCTTTATTTTATATTGAGCCACTTTCTTAAGCTTGTAGTGCTTCACGACACTTTTCCTGGATCACAACAGATCACCTGAAACATGTTTGAAAAAGGTTTTATCAGCGGGAAATACTGGTGAATCATTCTTTTTACTAAAACGACTCATTTGTTATAATTTACAGTATTAAGAGCGATTACAATGTTTCTGATATCAAACCAACTACCCACGGTATTTTGTCACTCGACCCATTGGCCCTCCCGTTGTCCAATGGTGTCTGTGACTATGGTCATATCACCCCTTGGCTGCCCCAATGGTGAAGATTATCAAGTAATGTATACAAAACCCCACATACCAGCTGTAATATGGTGACTACAAAGACTTAATCCCTGTAATTATAACTTTGAAAATAAACATGCTTTTGAATTCAAATTTGATAAAAAGAGAATGACTCACATTGCAGATTTAATTGAGCAGAGCCTAGCCTACTGATTAGCCTTTTAACCTAAATTAATAACATGCACACGAACTCGGTTAGTAACTAATACAACATTTACGATAACTCACGACATTAAAACCTTCACAACGAATAACAAAGTGCGATACTTAAGCATCCATTGAATTAACAACGAATGACAAAGCATAAACCCTAATGTGGCCAGCACTTAAATATCCATTGGATAGTTTAATCGATCGGACATTGAATCGTAGCAGCGATTGAGTTAATACCGGGTATCGGAGCAGTGCCTCACTATTATATGTGAATTTTCGACTTCAGAGTATTATAACTTCGTTTTTGAAAGTTTGTTTCGACACAGAATGAAAGTCCCTGATGCAAGCTATTTATAGGGGAATTTAAGGCCTCACGCGGCCCGCGTAAGCCTTCGGCTTGCCTTTACGCTGCCCGCGCAGCCACCCAGTCTACGACTAGCATTGACCAGTCACAAGTAGGTTAGCCAGGTGGTCGCTACGTGGCTCCGGAACACTTATCCGGTCAACACAGGTTTGACGCAGCCCGCGTAAGACCGTGCTTACTCTTACGCGGCCCGCCTGAGAACCATATTTCTGGTTTTCTTTGTTTTTCATACATAGTATGGTTTCAGGGGTACGGGTTACCAATTGTGGGTTGGTTTATGACATTTTTGAGAGTCCTTAGACCAAGACAAGTATGCCTCGACACCCTAGAAGCAATAGGGCAGATAGATTGCTTCAACAACCTAGTCACAAGTCCACTTAGGGCAGCCCTCTGCACTAGACTCCATTTGGTCCACGAAGACAACATGGAGTTCTACAACACTTTCGCGTTCAAAGCTAAAGTAGAGCTATTTGATGAGGAGGGGGTTGAATTTCAATCTCCATTGCACAGTTTGGGGTGAATATTGGGTTGTTCTCTGAAGAGGATGCCGGTGACGAAGAAAACATGGGAGGTCTCCGTGAACTCTCACAAAACCTACGTCATACGATATGGTCTCAAATCGGGGATGGACCATACGATCCAAGCCAAACCAAAAGCTCCCAGTTGCGGGACCCTCTATACCGCTACATTCATAGGGTCCTTAGCAACTCCCTCAACCAAAGGTGTGACAGTACAGGTGTTGTCAACCTAAGGGATCTGATGGTCTTATACTGCATCCACAACCGTGTGCCTCTCGATGTCCCACACCTGCTCCTCCAAAACATGCATCTGAATCAACTAGCCACTTCCCCGACCCCTATCTTCTTTGGGGGATGGATCTACCGCCTTTACAAGAACTTTATGCAAAAGATGCCAAGATCCTTTCGTAAAGGTCCATGGTCGGGCAAGGTGGATCTCGTCGTATGCCGCTCAATGGGAATCATCAACGAGGCGGGTGATAGGACGGTTCGATTTCAAATGGTTCAGGGACATGTTTGGAACCCACAGGAGGCTCTAGTTCTCTACGCCGCACCAATCCGCCCTCCTCCTCAATTTCAAGGCCATGTGAGCTCATCCTCTTCTCAAGGGGGTGGTTTTCCTAACTTTCAAAGCTTACATAATCTTTTGCAGGAAAACCTCTTGTGCACCCGCAACACATACAACATAGCCAGCAACACCTACACCCGGGTCAGAGCTATGGAGAGGAACATCTCCGATATGCAAGATGACATCAGCCACATCCGGGACCATATGGTGTACCAAGGAGGAGATGATGATGATGAAGAGATGGATTGAGATGAAGGCGTCAGAAGTCGTGTGACACGGTTGCGGCTTCTACCAGGTTAACCCTTTATCCCACGAACAATTATCTGGCCTGCGTGCCAAAGTTTGAACAATTTACTTTCTCTAACTCTTTTACTTTTATGCATTTTATTTTCCATTTGTGTGTAATGTAGGATGATTAACGATGGTATGTTTAGGATGTTTGTTATCTGTTTTGCGGTGTGGTGTTTAAGTAAAACAGGTACCCAGGAAGCTTGGAGGCACTAAGTATTAGTGCTACATAAGCCCGAAAACCCAAACCAAAAGCCAAAAACCTGTTTCCATTCATTGCAGACTATCACCACGGGGCCATGCTCAGCCAGCACGCCTCCGTGTCGATCACCCTGTACCTGCTGTTGTCTAAAAACTGCCCGCCACGGGGCCGTGTTCACCAGGCACGCTCCTGTGGCCACCTTCTATAAGTTATTATTACTGGCACTCTAACCCCGGGGCAGTGCTCACCCAGCACAAGGCCGTGGCCAGATGACCAGTAACATCAAACTTTGTTTCTCAACACCTTTTTACACATTCAATCAACCTAAAAACTTATTTTTGGGACACATTGAGGACAATGTGTAATTTAAGTGTGAGAGGGGATGCTAAAACCTTGAATTTTGCAAGTCCTAATAACAAGCCTTACACAAAACTCTATTGGAACCGCTAATCACCCCAATTTTTTTCAAAAACTTTTAATTTTTTACTTGTCTTGGTTTAGTTTGGGAATAACAAGTTCTAAAAGGTTATATTTTTACAAATTTACAACCGATAGCGTCGTGATAAAGAGAACCAACATAAGAAAATTATGAAACGACATGACAAATCTAGTTAAAATTTGGTTATATATACTTGATCACATTATAAACCCATTCCCACAAAAAGTGAGTTTTGAGCCTTTATTGAGCATACAAGCATACATCTTTAAACTAAATGCTCATTTTTCGTTTCTTGTGTGAATAGCCGCTTGGTTCTTACGACTCTAGAACTTGCCATGACAATACATTCCCGGTCCTTACCAACTTAAACCCAACTAAGCAAATGATGGAGGCATTAGGACTAACCCATTTTTTCTTTCAACACCATTATTTTTCATTTTCTTTATCACCTACCCAAAATCCCCCTAGTTAACCCCTTTGAGCCTAAACCTTTTCATTTCTAAATCCACAAAACAAATACCCTTTACCCACCAAAACCTTTTTCTTTTCAACCTTTTGTTTTAGTAAAAAGCTCGGTTTTCTTGTGATGTTTCCTTATTAAAAAAAATAATAACGAAAGTTTAGCAATAAACAAACAAGTTTATCAAAGAAACTTTGTTTGAAAATGCTTAGTTTGAATAAAAGTCACAAAAACAAAAAGTTTTACGACGACTGACGCTTTTTGCGCTTTTAGCCCTTTTCACTAACCACTAACCCAAAACCACCTACCTTTAGCCCAAGCCTAACCCTTCCCCAAGTCCTCTTAATATTTACAAAGGTTTATAGTTAAAAAGGAGGAGGATTGATTGCTTGGCAAGCATATGGTAGAAGTAAGTTCCATGCCGGTGTCGAGTGTTTCACAAAATACATCTTCGGCCGAGTGTTGAGTGATCTCCCGTGAGGTATGTGAACTTGTATATAAATGGAATTTTAAAGAGGCATGTTATGCCCAAATAAGTAATTTTTATTATAAAACGTTCTAAATAAATCATAACGAACAAGATTGTAAATAGTATAAAAATAAAACCCAATAAAGATCTTGGATTCTCGACACTCAAGACAAGCCCAAAAACTTCTCTTCCACCCATTCCATTTGGGTGTGTAAGCCACAAAATAAAGAGTTTTGCTTGAGGACAAGCAAAGATTCAAGTGTGGGGGTATTTGATGTGTGCAAAATGCAACACATAAATTACATCAAATGAGGCACAAAACTAACCATTTTTTAGTACTAATGTTGGAAAAAGTGTGCTTTTGTCTTGCTTTTGTATTTTCAGGACCAAATGATCTTAAACGAACAAAAGGAACAAATATGCAGCAAAAACTAACATAAATACAAAGAAAAAGAATAAACGTGGCATGCCTGACCCCTCGACAACATCTTCCCAAGCAAAAGCAAGAAACAGAAGTCTGACCACGGCACGTACCCACTGGACATGGGGGCGTGGTCAGGTGTCTGCAGAAATGGAAAAAGTTGTGGAAGCTTCTATTCTCACACGGGGCCGTGCCCAGTGAACACGGGGCCGTGTGGAGCCTAATGCAGACAATTGTAATTAATGAAGAAAGAGAAAGGAGTTGGCCATGGGGCCATGTCCAGTGGACAAGGGGCCGTGGCTGGGCTTTTGTTCAGGCTATAAATAGGGGTGCTTGGCTCACTTCAAATGCATCCCTTGGCAAACCACCTCTCTCCCACTTTGCCACCACTCCACCACCACTACAACATCCACATCCACCACCATCATCCACCTTAGAGTGTGTTTAGTAGTCTCGGGATCCAAGATTGATCATAAGAGTTCTTGTCAATCAAAGGCCATGTTTGGCTAAGTCTCTTACATCACTTGGTGAAGACAAGCATTTAATGTATTACTTTTGATTTTCAATCTTTTTCGCACTTTTTATTTGTTTTTGTATTAATGACTTTAATAACTAGTTTCTTATGTTGAAGGTGAAACTTCTTTATCATTTGTCCGTGGTGTCTTGGCATTACTTTACTGTCTATAAAAGTAAAAGATTTTCACCATTCATATCTCTATAGTCTATATAGAGATATGTTGGCTACCTGGTCGGGGGTTAAGGGAATGATTTGGTAAGGTTCTTGCCTTGTTCAGTGTATAGATCCTGCAAGGACCTGGGTCAAGCTTACTAGGACCTCCTTCAATACCCACTGGTATTGGATAGCGGGGGTGCGAATGGCTTGATCCCCTCATATGTAAACTACTATTAATACATTAAACCGACTACTTGGGATGGTATCCCTGCTCACTCAAACCACTTAGCCGAGGGTAACGTCTCCTTCAAAAGAGGGGCCTACCAATTTACGCATTAATAACTTAGTTAATTATCTTCCAATACTGGGTTGAGGGTAACGTCACCTTCAAAAGAGAGGCCTACTACTATAACTAAGATAATCTCTTAAAATGTGCAAAAGTGCGAAAGTCATCAAAGGATACATTAAAGACGAGTCGGATCTAAGTGATTCATCTTGTCTATCTGTTCTATTTTATTTTTATTTCAGGGTCCTACCCCTTGATTTTATTTCAATATTTTATTTGATATGCTTAGAAGATATGGAACATTTTAACCCTTGTATAATTGTTGGTTGGAAGTAACTTCATAAAAACCCCAAGATCATAACCCTTATCATTCTAACACTTACCAACTCACAAAACCATCTCTCTTCTCCTTCCATACTCACGGCCCAAGCACCCATACTTCACCATCATTTCTCTAGCAATTTTCATACATTCTAAGGGTTATCTAAGGTGATTGAAGCATAATTAAGGAGGTTGGAAGCAAAGGAACTTGAAGGACCTTCTTGGAGTGCTATTAACCACTTCCTTTCTTCATCATCTTCCATCTTGTTCTTCCCTAGCCATAGTGCTAGTAGTAAACTACTATTAATACATTAAACCGACTACTTGGGATGGTATCCCTGCTCACTCAAACCACTTAGCCGAGGGTAACGTCTCCTTCAAAAGAGGGGCCTACCAATTTACGCATTAATAACTTAGTTAATTATCTTCCAATACTGGGTTGAGGGTAACGTCACCTTCAAAAGAGAGGCCTACTACTATAACTAAGATAATCTCTTAAAATGTGCAAAAGTGCGAAAGTCATCAAAGGATACATTAAAGACGAGTCGGATCTAAGTGATTCATCTTGTCTATCTGTTCTATTTTATTTTTATTTCAGGGTCCTACCCCTTGATTTTATTTCAATATTTTATTTGATATGCTTAGAAGATATGGAACATTTTAACCCTTGTATAATTGTTGGTTGGAAGTAACTTCATAAAAACCCCAAGATCATAACCCTTATCATTCTAACACTTACCAACTCACAAAACCATCTCTCTTCTCCTTCCATACTCACGGCCCAAGCACCCATACTTCACCATCATTTCTCTAGCAATTTTCATACATTCTAAGGGTTATCTAAGGTGATTGAAGCATAATTAAGGAGGTTGGAAGCAAAGGAACTTGAAGGACCTTCTTGGAGTGCTATTAACCACTTCCTTTCTTCATCATCTTCCATCTTGTTCTTCCCTAGCCATAGTGCTAGTAGTAAGCTTCTTTGATCTTGTTTTTACACGTAATTTTAGTAGTTAAAGTAAGATGTAACAAGATAATCTAAAGAATCTCATCAAAACAAGAATATGAACATGAACATGAACATAAAGCTTAAAAACATGAAGATCTAAGTTGTTTAAGTGTATGTAGTGAACTTGTTTGTTGATTACTTGTATTTATGGTGTAGATTACCATATGAAGCTTGCTAGATGATGATTTAAAACATGATCTAGCAAGTATGAGGATGGATCTTGAGAAATCTAAGTTGATCATCCTTTATGTGAAGTATGAACTTGAAGATGGACTTGATTTTGTGTAGGATGATTAATCCTACAAGATGTAAGTCTTGAAAATAAAAGATTTCAAAAATAAAAATTTCAAGAAACTAAAGTTTACTTCAAGATTTAACATGGTTTGATTTTTGAAAGAAAGAAAACATGTTTTAAGTGTCAAATGGAACACTTGATGTATGGAAGTCATGAAAAACTCAAGAAGATTTAATTTTTGTAAAATCATCTTACAAGTTGTAAATGATGAAATTTTATAAGAAAGAGTTTTATGAAATAAAAACCATGTTTTTAGTGTTAGATAAACATGTTAAATAACATGTTAAAATACTACAAAGTTTCATAAAACTTCAAGTTCATAACATCTTATAAAATGTAAGTAATGGCTTATGGTAAGTTATATGAAAACTGTTGATGATTGATGATGAATTTTTAAAAAGAAAATGATATGCTATTAAGCATGGAAACCTCTATTTCAAAGGAAACTATGGCAAAATTTTTTGTAAAAATTAAACACTTAGAAAAATATTTTTAAACAAGTGTTTACAAGTAATTTTTGATCTTGGTTTCAAGTATAAAATTTGCCATAATTTTTGTTATAAAAATTACAAATATTGGAGGTTGATTTTTGATAATAAAAATGACTAAGTATATATTTAGGAAAATATATATATTTAGATGTCACAAGAATTATGTGCTACTTGTATAATGCATGTATTAGCTAAATTAAAATTAGGAACCTTGAAAATAATATAACACACCAAAATACAAAAAAATTGTAATATGTAATATTACCAAAATCACAAGAAAATAAATATATATCTTATCCCCAAAATTGGACAAATCGGACAACGGACATTTGGACTATATATATATATATATATATATATATATAAATATATTCTGGAAATAAATTCGTAATTCGACAAATGTGACAAATGATATTTTTGAAACCGAAGAAACGGCAAAATATGGATTTTTACAACTATTATAAAATATATCATATTTTGTCAAACTAGAAAATATATTATTTTTGAATTGGATAAAATATATATTTTCTTAAACAACACAAAAGTATATTATTTTGATGGAAACTAAAAATATATATTTTTCTACGTTTAATCTTAAAAATATATCATTTTTAAGATATATATGGAAGTATACATATTTTTGCCAAATAAATTTATAGATATTTTTCAATAAAAATTCTCTTAGAATATATATTTTAAGAGTATAAAGTTGGTGATTTTTGATTATACAAAAATAATATTCCGGAAAATTTCACATAAAATTAAGTATAAAACACTTAATAAATACAAGAAAATACTTATTCCTATACGTATAAATACATACCGGAATACACTACCAACACTTGGCAAAATACGCAAATACAAGTATACCTATATTTGGAAAATATACATGTGAGAAATACATGACAAATCAAGTTAAAAATATATTATTTTTAACAATATTCCAAATAATTGGATAAAAATAGTTTCAGTTAAAATATCCTTATTTTAACTAACAAATTATATAATTTGGAATTATATAATGTACATCAATCGTATAACTCAAAGTATACTAAATTTCAAAAATAAGTCTTAATAAACAACTAAGACTAAGAGTCGTTACATGACCTAAACATCTAATAAAACATAGCACGTGTGTAGGTGATAGTACGACCTGTGGAAAGGAAACTTTGAGTTTCGAGACAGCTACGCAAACCAGTGAGTTCATGTCCCCCTTTTCTTTTAACTGTTTTCGGATTTATAACTTTCAGGGGTGAAATACATGTTTCAAATGTTTCAAATGGTATGGTTAGCTATGGAATGAACTGTTAGATCATGTGAATGGGTAGGCGCATACATAAGACCATTAATCTTTGTATAAAGACCGAGGGGCATGAACTCACGGGTGGTCCGTAGGACAACCCTTAAATGAACTAAATACGTGCATATCCCATATTTTACACGGTTATGTATAGTGAATGTGATAACTACGAGTGTTTGTGATTTTGCAGGTTAATAGCTTAAAATGGTGAAGTTAAGGTGCTTGGTGACGAAGCATATCACCCAAAGATAATACGCAAGTAAAACATGTTGTTTGGGAAGTATTTCGGACTTGCGGTTAACTTGGAAGCACAAGGAACGGAAGGTAATGAAGTCTAGGGGGCTGGTTGTCAATTGCTGAAAGTTGAAACAAACTTAGATAAGGAGTCAACAAGCACAAGACATTATCATCACACATCACATCACAGAAATATACATACATACACGCTGACATTGGGACTTGAAAATCACGTGGACTTCTCATGTTAGGCCGATCTTGGGAGCAACAACATGTGGCAGCTAGTTTCTTGTGGGCTCGATTGGAGATGGCATTTTTATGATATACAAGAAGATAGTAGTCGAGATTGGGACATGGGCTGACTTCTTAAAGGAGGGCAAGTCACGTGCACTAGGGGGTTTGGTCAAATAAAACAACATTAAAGGAATTAATGTCTTGAATCACATCAAGTCACGTAAATATTGAGGGGGGTTTGATAGGCACATGTAAGGTAACTTTCTAGAGGGTTTGGTCAAAGGCATCATCATCACATGCCAGCCGCCATATTCTCAACAGCAGTCATCACATGCCGACATAGGGATTCCTTGGGTTTGGCAGCTTGTTATTGTTGGATTTCATTATTTTATCAAATATCATAATTCTCATCATCAATATAGAGGCATACATGTGAGAAAGTGGGTGAGTTGATGTTTGACGGCTGGACATAAACACACGCATGCAAGAGGCAGAAACATCATGTGAAGGATTGGATGTGATGTTGGGGGCCAGCAATATAATTTACATGATATATATTCAAGTCAACAAGGAGGGTTATTAAAGTCAACAACAATACACATAAAAGAGAAAGGAGATTTCGATGGACTTGTGGGTCGCCATCTTGACTTGTAGGTTATTGGGCCGACTAAAGGAGAATGTTGGATGTTTTTCTTTGGGCCGCACATGGGAGCTTCTAGAGGACTTCTTGGGCTTGACGCAACGGATACGAGGTTTTGAGGAGATTGGCGGCAGACTTCTTCGGTTGGCACCGGTTGGAGAGTTTTGGTAACTGATCGCATTTAATGTTTTTTTTTTTATGAAACTTTAAGGGGTCTTTTCACTTGTTGTCGGTTACACATTACTCTCTTGAAACAACACTTGGGGGGAACGAATTTGGGAGCCTGGTGAAGGAGATGGGGGAAGTTCTCTGAAGATTGGAGACTTTAACGAGTGCCATGATCGGTTAACCCTCCAGTGAACACTCCGGGTGATGATTCTTGTATTTCACTTTTAATTTAGTTATGTTTGTTTGAGAATTAGATTGTAATTAGGTGTTAACCGAATTGCATTTACATATATACAATTTGTGTGACAGACAAATCCTGGTGATAACCAGAGACGTATTTATGTTGAATCTAATTGTGCCTTTGCTGATTGAATAATTATTTATGCTTGCGGTTAATATCTCTCTGATCAATTGGTATTATGCTAGGATCTTGTATAAGTAATTGGTTTATGTGACAGATTTACCATTTAATCAGTGGCATCCAAATAAACAATAATTAGATTATTAGGTGTTTACAGAATCTGAATCCCGGAGTGGTCACGTTCCTATCATTGTTTTCTCATTTTCACAATACTTATTCATAAAAATTACAAAAATATATAAACTAGCAAATTTCATAAAGTAAGTTTAGATTAATTAAACGGTATTACACTGACCACATGCTCCTCTGGATTCGATACCTGACTTACCCTGTCTATAGGTAATTTTAGGTTTTTGCATAGACCCGACGACAGTCTATCAAAATACATGTTTCAAATGTTTCAAATGGTATGGTTAGCTATGGAATGAACTGTTAGATCATGTGAATGGGTAGGCGCATACATAAGACCATTAATCTTTGTATAAAGACCGAGGGGCATGAGTGGTAGATCTATCTGGGTGTTGCGAGCCCCACCCATGGGTCCGGGAGTGGCCGAATGTGGTGACTATGTCGTTCCAGTCGGGTGGCCCGGTACAAAATCCGCTAGGTTTGAGCCTTCCTACACCATTGCACACATATTAATCTCCTTGCAAAACATTAATTGATCTGTTCATAGACGCTTACATACCGGATTACAAAGGAATACTTTCAAATGATTACAAGTTTATACGAGCTCACATACAAAACACATGAACTCGCTCAACTTTTGTTGATGTTTCCAAATTACATGTATTTCAGGAAACTAGATGGATCGGGCGGCTTTGAGAAAGTTTTCAAGAAGTAATTTCAAGAATTGATGTCATCCTATTTTGGAAGGGTTTGATTTGTATATCTTATCCTAGATAAGATATATGAAACAAAGCCTTGGTTGAAAGTCTTTTGTTAAAAGTCCGTTTATGGAACTTGTTACTTTTGAATGGTTTGTAAACTTAACATGAAGTTTGTTGGTTGAACTGAACAACTTGTGTTTGTATTATTTTAAAACTTATGACATCATATAGTTGTTTATTATAATTGAATGCAATGATATTAATCAAGTCACACGCACACGCTTCCGTAAAAGTCAGGGTGTGACAGGTTGGTATCAGAGCTTCGATTGTAGTGAATTAGGATTCCTTCTCGAGTCTACACTACAATCACTAGGATTCTCTCACAAAAATATTTTTACAAAAGGTTTTCATTGCATTTACGAAAGCGCCAAGATCCATGAATCAAACATCTTTCAAAGGAAAGACAAAGCAAGGACATTAGCAGGGAGGATAATACCCCAACTAATGTGCCAAATGAGGTATAGTCTACGCGAAATAGACTTGCCGAAGACAAAATGACCCCTGAAAGAACAAACGAGAGTTTTATGTGACACGATGCATTTATTTGCCTGTATATACTAAGTAACATAATTATTCATTAATATATATGCATATATGTGTACGAGATAATTATTGACGGGAACGAGATACCTTCGACTTCAAATTCTATTATATTTCTTGACTCGCACAATGGGATTATCGACCTCGTGTATGTTGCGGAGCTTATGGCTGATGTAATTACCCAATGAGACCCTGAGCTTAATTCCTAGAAGATGGCTGTCCTTTCCCCATGAATGCGAAGGTGCCTGACTACGGCAGTGATGGCGAGGCAGAGGAGGTAACCTTGGACAACAACCTTATCAGGGGGACGAGGTCCCAGTGGCTTTTACTAAACATGATTGACGACACTCTTGTCCAGATGAGGAAAATGAAGTACTCATCTTGAAGGTGCCCCTCCAACTACCATTGCTAGGAAATTCTCTTTATTCCTACCTTGTCTAAGCATTGTGCCATTTCACGCGTAACAACAACGGACGTTAGCGCATGGACCACCATAAAGGTCCTTTCTATGTTGAAGGTATGAGGACAGTAGTGACCCCTCTCTGACTGATCGGCTGCTTTGAACGAGAGAAAATTAGGGTGACCATGCAAGACAATTTATTATTATGGGGGCCCACGTAATAATGACTTGTAGTGCATGGAAATCCTGGTGGACTCTGTGGGTCAAGCAAATGATCATTATCTATTCAAAATTTCTAAGTTGTTCCAAATCTCCATCCGATAGAGCATTAACTGAGACAGTTACTATAAAACTCTACAAAGTAGGTAGTTTGTCTTTGCCTACTTCGCGCGTAACACTTCTACCTGTAGTACGAGTCGTTTGGGACCCGGTATTTAAGCAAGTGAAGATGGTAAACACTCAGGAAAGATTTTCCTCAATTCTTTGGGATTATTATGTTTAAATTTGTACAGAGCCTACAACACCCCAAACTTATCCATTGTAGTTGCTACGATAGGCCTCAAACATTTGACATTCGTTTTACCTCAAGGAGGTAGCGTGGCGCAAACTGTAGTGTAACCCATTTACCGTACTTTATTCAGCATTCATGGAGATCATGGTAACCATATTGGGATTCATTGAGCCCAAATCAAAATCAATGTATGTGTCGCACAGTCCAGAGCGGCAAAGGGGTCCCCCTACATCGGACAATCGAGGACCATGAAGTATAGAGCACATGTTATAACGGCGGAAGCGACCACTCAATATTCTCAACAGATTGTTGTTCCATTTAGGTACATGGACAACACATGCAAGAAGATTCTTCTCAACCTTCACCTCACATGCACCCCATCACCCACTAACTATATCACCACCACCAGCACCCCTATCAGTAGCTCCACACACTCTCTATTCCGTAGTGCACCCCATCGTGCGGGTACTGCATTCGCACCCTGGAAAACCGCTCTACAGTTGCTACAAGGCACAATTCGGTCCCGAGGAAGAAGTCACGTACCTCACGACCTTAAGTCTGCGTTTTCACTATCACCCTTTCTACCCCCTACACGTAGTAGTGACGAACCGCCCCCCATCTTTTGGGAAGGATACCCGTTTTTGTAAAACTAAAGACTATGGAGACTTGAGGAATAAACAAGGAACAAGGTGAAGGGAATACCTCACCGTATATTGTATGGAACTGGATGACTTGTATCAACCGGAGTAAGATGACTCCAAGGAGGTTTTCTTCACAAAACCAATTGTAACAAGTTGATATGGTGTATATAAAAGTCGATATATCCTTAGCAGGGCCTAGATGTAACTCAATTTACTTCCCTACAATGATGAGATGATTATGATGGAATGATTTTCATAGGCATCATTAGGAATTACCTTACCCTTATGCTTACAGGGCACGACGAATGAGCTTTGCTTTCACATATAGACTACAAAATTTAATCCAAAATAAATGTCTAATTTCGTCGATAAGTTTTATACATGTGAAGCTCATGGAACCACAGCGAAGTAAACGCTGGCCAAGCCCAATCAGAACCTTTACTTACAACACTAGCTGAGCTCGAAGCGTGGTAAACCAGCAAGTCGCTAAAGCAATCGTCCAATACGAAGCAAGCAACAATGCAAACAATGGTGGAGTAAAAAGAACCATATTAGGAATCGCTCAGGCGATAACCCCTGCCCTAGGTTCTGCTAAGGGCAGATTAATGTTGGAGAAATCGGATAAACGTCTAGTAAGGAAGAAGACGCATGTGGAGTCTTCTTCGGATAGGAATAAGAGAAAGTATACGCATCTTAAGCAAGGCTTTAAATCAAGCAGCAAACATAAGGGAACCGCCGCGACTAAGAAAGTCAAGGCATTTGTTGCCACGACTAAAACAGGTGATAAAGCTACTAAGGAGAACTACCAATGTGTGGTAGGTGTGGTTATCATCACACAGGTCCGTGCAGGACTCGTAGGTGTGGAAAATGTGGTAAGACCCGGGCATAGCAAGGATGCATGCTAGTCTGGTACAGGGCATGTGAATAGAATTCAGGGCAGCAATAGAAACGTCAAGGGCAATGGTTGCTACAGATGTGGCGACAAAGGACATTATCGGAAGGACTACTGTGACATCTGTGCTTGTAATCATTGTAAACAATTCATTTATCAATGAAATAAAGTTATTTTGATCCCAATGTTTGTTTGTTTATGTTTGATGTTTTTCATGTTTTGACTTTTATCCAATTTCAAACTCTATATCGCTTTCTGGAAGAATTATACGCAAACTGGTGCATAAACCTAATCAGTTTAACGCAAAAAATACTCCGGAACATCAACATATGCTTAACATACCTTAAATAACGTTTACATAACTTAGAAATAAGTTTTGAAGGCTTTGGTATGGCAAAATCAAGTCTATTCGCGTACAGGGACTAAATTTGACAAACTACGAAAGTATGCCAATTTGAACTGTAACGGACATTCTGGAACATGGCCATAAGTTAAACACACCTTAAATATCCTTTACATAGCTTAGAAATAGGCTTTGAGAGGTTCGGTGTGCTAAAATAAACTTTATGCTCATTCAGGGACTAAACGCGTCAAAAAGTGCATAAGTTTGCATTTTCGCGCATAACTTACGTTCTGAATACATCCGGACATCCAAAAATTTATGTAATCATTAAAATATTATGTTTTAGTGATTGGCTTGTCAAAAATCCATTCGTCGCGCAATTTGTACCGTTTTTGCGTCAGTTACGACTTCTGTCGTAATTAACCGAACAAAGCAACCGTACGGCCAAACGAACCGAAATCCAACATATTTTTGAGCATGTTTCATGTTCCCTATACTTTAACATCCTTATGGATCTTAAAAATGGGTTTGACGGGTGTTAGAAGTGCCAAAACACGACCATACGCGCACAGGGACCAAAACTGACAACTTTGAAAGTTGCTGGTCTGCAGACCAGCTTACGGTCCGTAAGGCTGAGGACCGTACGGTCCGTAAGGCATCCCCAAATCAGCAGAATGTTGATTCTAGCTTGATCCAGCTTCTCCACACTTTTGCGCATGGTTTTGAGCATTTCTAGGGGCTCCCCTGGTTTTCTAAAACAGTGGGCTCGATGTGTACGGCTAGGATTAAATCTCGGTTTTCTAGAAACGATCCTAACGGTTGTACGAAAACTATAAATACCCCTCCATTCTCATTTGCAAAACCCATAATTTGAATCTGATTCATGCTCTCTAAGTGGAAGTATATGCTTCCTACCTGAGAGAGAATCGGATCAAATACTTGCGGGGACCCTTTGTAAGTGTTCCTTCGTTCTTTTATGCGTTTTTAGCTTGAAAGTCAAACTACGTTTGACTTTCTGCATTGACCAGTTTATGGTCAATGCGAAGTTCGTTTGAACTTCATAACGTGAGTGTAATCATGATGGTCATAGTCCCTAGTGACTATACCTACTGATTACCACGTTATCTAGGCTCAGTGACGAGTCGTAGTTTCGGGCAAAATGCGTGTTCTCACGTATTTTTTAACCAAACTACTCTAGGATATCAAAACCGTTTGTTTTGATATCAAAACCTGTTTTCTAACTTGACTAAACATGTTCTAGCATGTTTAGCTCGTCACTTTTAGATTTGTGCTTGTCTAGGGTCGTAAGGGTAAGCGATCTAATCAATCGCTTATGCTTTCGAACCCGACCCATTTGGTCGATCATTAGGATCCGACCAAACACTTTAGGTGACCATAGTTGTATAGGGAATAACCTTCCGAGGTTATACCTTATGGTCACATCGTTTGAGTAGTTGTATGATAAGTAGTTCTTATGCCTTAGGTAAATTACCAAAATACCCTTTTTGCGCCAAAAATTCATTTTAAGCCTATGTAACCCAAATTTTGACATCTAAACTGATTTAGCAACAATACTAGACATGTTAAGGCATATATTACTTGTCATAGGACAAGTTAGGCGTTCCGAACGCGTTTTACGCGAACGACGCGTTAAACTAGCATAAGCTACCAAAACGGGTCGTGATGGGTCAAAAGCACTTAGGATAAGTTTCGATTTAGTATGTAGGCTTTGTTAAACCATATTACATGAGTTCCTACACTCATTTGGTTTACGAACCCTAATGCTACCCGATCCTCCGAATAGGTCCGTTTATTAATGTAGTTACCTATATTAGGTGCCGTTTGATTCCGTAATCTCTAGCTTTACTTGGTGGATATCTAAAGTCTATTGAGCAATCTCAAGTGAGTACATAGACCCCTCTTTTACTGTTTTTCAAACATTTTGGGGTGAAACACATGTGCCTACTTGTTATTTTCATGCTTTCCATGCTTTCATATCATATACTTGCTATGTTCATTAGTACACTTATAGTACATAATTTCATTGTGTTTTTGCTATGTATGTCCTTTGTAGCATACTTAGTACATTGTTTTACATTACCTTTTCATGCTATGTATGTTCACCATACTTAGTGCATTTGTTTTTTCATCACATGCTATGTATGTCCGTTTTGCCGCATACTTAGTACATTTTCATCGCATGCTTACATTTTGGGATATGACATTTGGTTTGTTAAGTGGGACCATATACATTCATTAACTTTGATCACGCCGCTTGTTAGTAGGTAATGGTACCATAGGAATTGACAACTCCCGTTCCTGACATCCTAGGTATGTTTGGATGAAAGGAATGACCGAATCCGATAAAACATAATACATATAGACCTTTAATTTGTTTAAGGGCTTATCAACACAATCACAAGGCTTGGATGTATGCATTTTTACAATACTGCATAAATGTTTGTATTCAGTATAGCATGCATTTCCACAAGACATAACGTTGATTTAAACCACGTTTTACTTCAATACATTGTTTTGTGCATTTTTATCTGTGGCTCAGTAGATATATATTCATAGTTCTATGATAGTGTATTTGAAGTTTCTATGGACTGTTAGGGTTTAGATATTGTGTTTTAGTGATCTTCACTCTGTTATTTGTGGATTTTGAGTGTGTTTTATGGCTGAAATTGTAGTGTTTTATGACTTTGTACACTTTGTAGGAAAAATGGACTTTGTAGCCGAACCCTACCCTATATATATATATATATATATATATATATATATATATATATATGTTTCACTTGCCATACATGACATTTTGTTTACACATTACATATTTGACATTTGACATAGACATTTTGATATTTATATACATATTTCATGGACTACATTTTGACATAAATATTTTGACATGATTTACACAAAGACATTTGACAAATGGTTTAGACATGGGCAATTTACATTGGTGGTTTGTTTGGGTAAAATGATTTTAGTAACGAGGCGTGTGTAATATGATACAAGCATGGTGGATACGCCGCTGGTACTTCCTATATATAAGTGCTTGTATGGTATTACATATCGTAGCGTTATTTGAATCATTTCAAATTAGACATATAACATTTTATACAAATAACATATTTTTTTTGACATCGTTTCACAAACAACTTATTTTATACAAAACTCATTTTACTCGGTTACTCATTTAACCTCACATTACTCTTTTACATATCATTTACTTTATCATCACTTTTCAAAAGATTTATAAAACAAAACAATTAACAAGGTTCATGACTGACTTTTGTTAAACAACTTCTTCTTAAACTTAAGTCATGAATCTTATTTTTTTAAAACCTATGTATCTCACAGGCATTTTTAAGCTGACGTACCTATTTTCACATGTGTTTCAGGAGCTGTTGCTTAGGATGATGATCGTGACACTAGGGCGGACCTGTGCCTTAGAGAATTAAAATAAAGATAGACTTTGTTTAATTATGTTGTGTACTCTTTGGTTGTTGTTTTGAAACAATGTATTCCACCTTTGGTTGTTGAATAAAATGAAATTTTAATTACCATGGTTGTGGAACAATAATTCTGTTACAACACTCCCCGACGTTTCCGCCACGATTTAATGTTTTACGTGGTCGGGGTGTGACAGAAGAGTTGGTATCAGAGCCAATGGTTATTGGGAATTAGGTTATTAGTAATGCTTTGACCTAGACTATAACCTTTCTAGGACCCCAACACAAGTTGTCTTGTGTTTAGATTATAAAACATGCACTTCACCTATCCTTAGGTGATCACCAAAACAAGAACCCAATTTTCCGAAACAATTTTTTGAAAATCAAACATCTGTTTTTAAATAATTTATTGTAAGGTTTTGAACCCTTCAATTTTTCTGAATGATTTTGAAAATTTATCATCCATTTTTGAATGATTCTTTTGGCCTTGTGCCCTCCAAGTTTTCAAAATCTCGTCAAGGTTTTGGGTTCTAAATAGTGTGAACACATGCAAACTGGAAGAGTGAATGCCTGTACCCTGGGTTTTCTGTCTAAGGCTAGAGTGTTCGTACAAATCCACATAATCGGACCAGTCATTCTTACCTGGGAACTCTTGGGGTGAGTGTTCACTTATAGGCGAGCATGTCTTCGCGGAGCATTATTTTTGACCCACTTACTTTCATCAGTCACTGTGTGTCGTTTGTTTGCTTTGTGATACGGACAAATGACCACCATCTTTGCTTTCGTCGATTTTTGTTTCACCTCATTCTTTTCACCTAATCATCTCACTCGTTCCTTTCATGTTTCCTCTTTTAGAATTCCTCCTCGACGCGAAAATCCGCTACCAAATGCCGAACTGGCAGTATTCATCGCGCAGCAAATGGCTGCTGCATTCCCAAATCTTATTGCTCAATGGAACCAATCCAACAACAACAACAATTCTCCATGCAATTTCAAGAGTTTTAACTCGGCTAAACCACTCAAGTTTTGTGGTACTGAGGGAGCAACTAGGCTTCTTCAATGGTTCGATAGCATTGAGAATACTTTCTGTCACGTTCATTGTCCTGATAATCGCAAAGTCGAGTTTGCTTCAAGCGTGTTTCAGAAGAGGGCTCTCACATGGTGGAACGGGGTTATGAGAGACTGTGGTGCTGAGGTTGCTTTAGCACAAACATGGGCTAAACTTAGGACTCTTATGATGAGGGAGTTTTATCCTCGTCATGAGTTGCGAGCCTTAGAAAAGGGAATTTGATGATCTGAAGCAGGATAGTGGCGAGCACCGGGCATATACTGATAGGTATGAGGAGCTGAGTTTGTTATACCCAACAATGGTTACCCCACTTGAGAAGGCTATCGAGAGGTATATCGATGGCCTACCTGACTCCATACAAGACACCGTTACTGGTAGTAACCCTACCACAGTCCATCAGGCAATCGAGCTATCTGCGACATTGACCGAGTCTCAGGTTCGAAGGGGTAAGCTGCATAGAAAGGGTGACAAGGGTAAGAAGCAGGCGTCAGATCAGAGTGAAAGCAAGAAGGGTAAGAACAAGAAAGGTAAGGAACCAGGTTCCTCGAAGGGTTCTAGGAAGCGTAAGGCTTCCCAAAATTTCGCAGTTACTGCACAAGCTGTACCAAAATCAGCCAGCGCAGCCTCCAGCAAAGAAGCAGTATGAAGGTAATGCACCTTTGTGCAATAGGTGCAATAGTCACCATCAACAGCAACTTCCGTGCCGTTTCTGTACCAACTGTGGGAAGTCTGGACACCTTGCAGAAGTTTGTCGTTCTGCTCAGGTCGCTCTAAATCCAGCTCAACACGTAGCTCAACAACCTGTTCAACAGCAAGCTGTGCGACCTCACTATCCTCCTGGTTCGTGCTATAATTGTGGAGACCTGACCCATTATCGAAACCAGTGTCCAAGGCTGGTTAATGCGAATCCGAATCAGGCTCCAGCTCGAGGTCGAGTTTTTAACATGAATGCACAAGAAGCGCAAGCAGACAATGAAGTGGTGAACGATACGTTCTTTGTTAATAATCAACCCGCATCTGTTCTTTTTGATTCTGGTGCCGATAAGATTTTTGTGTCGTTATCTTTCGAACCATTGCTTCGCGTGTCTAGAACGAAACTAGGTAAGCCTTTGACAGTAGAAGTTGCCAGTGGTGAACCCATTGTTCTTAATTCTGTCCTTCGCAACTGCCAGTTGAACCTTAACGACCATCTTTTCCACATCGACCTCACGCCAATGCAAGTAGGAAGCTTCGACATTATAGTGGGTATGGATTGGTTAGCCAAGCATCGCGCAGAGGTAGTATGTTTTGAGAAGATTGTTCGTGTTCCGCTTTCGTCTGGGGAGATCCTACAGGTTCGTGGTGAGAAACCTGCTAGTAGTCTCAAGCCCATGTCTTGTTTTCAAGCTCGAAAGTATCTGCGAAAGAACTATGTGGCCTTCTTGGCACATGTCGCAGTAGAAGATAAAGCCAAAGGTAAGTCCATTCAAGATATCCCTGTCGTTCGGGATTATCCGGAGCTATTTCCTGAGGAGTTACCTGGATTACCCCCAGCGCGCCAAGTTGAGTTCCGTATTGATTTTGTACCTGGTGCAAATCCCATTGCCAGATCTCCATATCGTCTTGCACCATCTGAGATGCAAGAGTTGTCTAAGCAGCTTCAGGAACTTTCAGATAAAGGTTTTATCCGTCCTAGCTTTTCCCCTTGGGGTGCTCCCGTTCTTTTTGTCAAGAAGAAGGATGGATCTTTCAAAATGTGCATCGATTATCGTGAGCTGAACAAGCTTACCATCAAGAATCGATATCCCCTAACTCGCATTGATGATCTCTTTGATCAGTTACAGGGTGCTTCTTACTTTTCAAAGATCGATCTACGTTCTGGGTATCATCAACTTCGCGTGCATGAAGAAGATATTCCCAAGACAGGGTTCTGCACTCGTTATGGGCATTATGAGTTCACAGTTATGCCATTCGGTTTGACTAATGCTCCTGCTGTTTTTATGGACTTGATGAATAGGGTTTGCAAGCCTTATTTGGATAAGTTCATCATCGTCTTTATTGATGACATTTTGATATACTCTAAGACGCAAGCTGATCATGAGCAACATCTTCGTCTTACTCTGGAACTCTTAAAGAAAGAGCAACTTTTTGCCAAATTCTCTAAATGCGAATTTTGGCTTAAAGAAGTTCAATTTTTGGGACATATCATCAACGAACAAGGTATTCATGTAGATCCCTCCAAGATCAGTGCGATTAAGGATTGGGACACGCCTACTACTCCTACTGAAGTTCGTTCATTTCTTGGTCTCGCGGGTTATTACCGCCGCTTCATCGAAAATTTCTCGAAGATTGCAGTTCCCTTATGTAAGGCCCTCACTTGCGTTTAGTAGAACGACATCCAAAAGACGCTAGAAACGTAATCTTTTAAAATGTCTAAATTTTTCTCAATTGAGAAGTAAAATATACTAATATCATTAATGCATGATTTTAACAAAATTTGGGCATGACCCGTCCATAAGACGAGGGTGACCCTGTTTAACCATCATTCAAAAACAACTAAGTCTACAACCCGTTTGACTAGACACGACTAACCACCATAACATCAAGTGTTTAAAAAGTATGACTATTAACAAGTTGTACAAAACGGACATTTAACCCAAAACATCAATACGAACTAGCGGAAGCGCTTGATGGTCATAAAGTGTACGTATGCTCGCTCCAACTTGCCAAGTCGCCTAAACTGAGGATTTACCTATGTTCAACAAAAATAAAAGAAGTTAGCATTTCATCTCTAACATAATTGACTAATAACCCGAATACTCATTATAGTGGCCTTGCATCTTTCAATTACATTACCAACCATTAGACGGTTCGTTACATGCTCGTCTCAATATAGAGACTAGCATTGCTTTCTTAACGTACCCGCTAACAACGGGTACTAGTATGGTTATCATAGCTTTCATTCGATTCCTTCAAAACAAATGAATTTATTCTTTACATTCGACTACACTCCAACCCGATAAGATGGGTCAAGTAAACTTTCATTCAAACATAATTAACTTTCCATACCCGATTCGACTATAAAGAACCGGATATGAAGCATTTCCATCATGTCATATTCCTTTCTCTCCAACCAGTTTATGACGGTTCTAAACTTTGCTTTCAACTTTATCATATAGTTTGACTTTCATGATTCCAACAAAACAATATAATACAATAAAGATTGTTATACATATGACAACATAATAGAGATAAGATGTACACTAACGTACCTCGGTCTTGTGAGCTTTCTGACTTCCTAGTGTTGGAACCTTCTTCCTTCACGCCTACATTAAACGCATTCATCCATTTAGTCCAACACTTTCATTCCATCATTTACAAGTGACAACATTATCACAAATTTTCAGAATTTACACATTTATTCTCTTAAGCATTTCATCAAACACTTAGTATGCGTCACTTTAATAAAGCATAAAGTACAACTATTCAAGCATGACCTTTACTAGTTTATCATACATATGATCAATAATCAATATAGTTCATATAATTCTTTTATTCTACATCAATTTATCTAGCATTCGAGTATTATAATCAAGATCATGTATCTCAATTACACATATTTACTTCTACTTGATTATGTTTTCATGCTAATTTCTCATCAAGTGGGTTTATAAATTTTCTTTCAATTAAACTACAATCAAGCATGATTTCTACTCTAGGGAGTAACCCTAACATCCAATTTAGACAAATCACACCACAATTTCATGATTGGGTTGAAACCCTTTTTCTACAATTCACCAATTTAAGAAATTCGACTTACCACTTCACTAGGTATGCTTAGCAGATCGATAATTTAATACATACAGCTGATTAACATTGAATTCTCTTGCTAATTGATGAGTTTTTGCAAGAACAAGGTTGAACCCTTGTTTTCTCCAGTCCCTGGTCGATCCCAGGATACGCACATAGTGTGTGTTTTGGGGTTTAGACATTACTAATCCTTAATTCATTACAACTTTTCATATTACCCCCTTCAAGTTTATTAAGTGTTTGATTTAAACACTTCCCATGATTTAACTTATAATTTTTCATAATTCATCATCTATATTAATTTTATTCACTTTTCGCTTATTCCCATATTAAAATAAATTTCGGGGCGTTACAAGTCTATCCCCCTTAAAAGAGGTTTTGTCCTCAAAACCTGAGCACATAACAAATTTGAGCATTTACATACCAAAGAGAAAAGGGTAGTGCTTCCTCATTTCACCTTCCGCTTCCCACGTAAGTTCCGACCCCTTTCGTTGTTGCCATTGAAACAATACTTGTCTAATGGTTTTGTTGCGAAGATTCTTTACCTTAATGGCTATCGGTCTTTCAACATAATTCAAACCTTCCTTCAACTCGATGTCATCGAGATGTACTAATGCTGTTTCATCCGCAAGACATTTCCTCAACTGTGACACGTGGAAGGTATTGTGAATTCCGTCTAGAGTAGACGGTAATTCTAATCGATATGCAACCCTTCCAACTCGAGCCAAGATTTTGAATGGTCCTATTTATCGAGGACCTAATTTGCCCCGTTTGCGAAAACGGATTATTCCCTTCCATGGGGACACTTTCAGCAGAACGTAATCTCCGACTTGAAATTCAATAGGACGACTTTTCTTGTTTGCATAAGCTTTTTGCCGATCCTGGGCTGCTTTTAGTCGAGCTCTTACCAATTTTATCTTTTCATTTGTTAATGCTATTAAATCACTTGGCGCAAGCTCTCTTTGCCCCACTTCATTCCAATATACGGGAGTTCTACATTTTCTCCCGTACAGTAATTCATAAGGAGCCATTTGAATGCCACTATGGAAACTATTATTATAAGAGAATTCCACCAGTGGTAAATGGTCATCCCAACTTCCCCCAAAGTCTAAGGCACACGCTCTCAACATATCGACAAGTGTTTGAATGGTTCTTTCTGATTGACCGTCAGTCTGAGGGTGGTAGGCGGTGCTTATGTGTAACTTCGTGCCCACACTCTCGTGAAACTTTTGCCAGTAACGAGAGGTAAATCTAGTGTCCCGGTCCGAGACGATTGACACGGGCACCCCGTGTCGAGATATGATCTCATTCATATAAATTTCTGCCATTCTCTCGGAAGAGTAGGCCTCTTTGATGGGTAGAAAATGAGCGCTTTTCGTAACTCGGTCTACGATTACCCATATTGTATCATGCCCCTTTTTCGTTTTAGGAAGCTTGGTTACCAAATCCATTGTTAGTTCCTCCCATTTCCATACCGGAATTTCCAAGGGTTGTAATTCTCCGTATGGTTTTTGATGTTCCACTTTTACTTGGGAGCATGTTAAGCATTTCGCGACATACTTAACAATATCACGTTTCATGCCCGGCCACCAATAATTGGCCTTCAAGTCCCGATACATCTTTGTAGCCCCGGGGTGAACCGAATATCGTGACTTATGAGCTTCTTCAAGTAACGCAGTCTTGACTTCACAGAAACGAGGTATCCAAATTCGGCCGAATCTCGTCTTGAGTCCGGTCGAATTTTCTTCTAGCTTATCGACCACACCTTTTAATCTTTCTTTCTTTAAATCTTCCGCTCCAAGAGCCTTTATTTGGGAATCTCTTATCATATCAAACAAACGTGGTGTAACAATCATCTTCATGGACTTTACTTGGATGGGAGGTGGATACTCTTTTCGGCTTAACGCATCGGCCACCACATTCGCCTTTCCCGGGTGGTAAAGGATATCGCAATCGTAATCTTTGATAAGTTCTAACCATCTCCGTTGCCTCATGTTTAAGTCTTTCTGCTCGAAGAAATATTTGAGGCTTTTGTGATCCGAGTAGATTGTACATTTTGCACCGTAGAGATAATGCCTCCATATCTTTAAGGGGAAAACTACTGCCACCAACTCTAAGTCGTGAGTTGGGTAGTTTCCTTCATGCGGTTTAAGTTGTCTTGATGCATACGCGATAACCTTTCCCCTTTGCATTAAAACACATCCTAAACCCTGATGTGAAGCATCTGAATAGACAACCAAATCCTCCGTTCCATCTGGGAGTGTTAATACCGGAGAACTAGACAACTTTTGTTTTAACACGTGAAAGGCTTCTTCTTGATCTTTACCCCACACAAACCTCTCCTTCTTCCTCGTCAACTTCGTTAAGGGTAACGCTATTTTTGAAAAGTCTTGTATAAACCTCCTGTAATAGCCAGCAAGGCCTAAAAAGCTCCTTACTTCAGTTGGAGTTTTTGGGGAAACCCACTTCATTACTGCCTCAATCTTTGATGGATCAACCAAGACACCTTTCGAGTTTATCACGTGTCCGAGAAACTGCACCTCTCTGAGCCAAAAGGCGCATTTTGAGAATTTTGCGTAAAGTTTCTCCTTACGGAGGACTTCAAGTACTTCACGCAAGTGTCTCGCATGTTCAGTCTTACTTCGCGAGTAGACTAGAATATCATCTATGAACACGATCACAGATTTATACAACATGGGTCGGCATACCCGGTTCATAAGATCCATAAACGCTGCTGGAGCGTTCGTTAACCCAAAGGACATCACTAGGAACTCGTAATGTCCATATCGGGTTCTAAATGCGGTCTTCGCAATGTCTTCTCCTCGTACCCTGACTTGATGATACCCCAAACGCAAGTCAATCTTGGAGAACCAACTCGCCCCTTGTAATTGATCAAAGAGATCGCCAATTCTAGGTAAAGGGTAGCGGTTCTTCACGGTCAGTTTATTTAATTCTCTATAATCGATGCACATGCGCATCGACCCATCTTTCTTTTTAACAAATAAGACAGGCGCTCCCCAAGGTGACACACTCGGGCGTATAAAACCCTTATCTAGTAGGTCTTGTAATTGTGTCATTAACTCCCGCATCTCGGTGGGAGCCAATCTATAGGGAGCCTTCGCAACCGGTGTCACACCCGGATTCAACTCGATGCGAAACTCTATTTCTCGTTCAGGGGGAGTCCCGGCAATTCCTCCGAAAATACATCCGGAAATTCGTTCACGACTTCAACATTTTCAAGCTTCGGAAGGATTTGTTGGGTGTCTACTACATAAGCTAGGTATGCTCTACTCCTGTTAAGTACGTATTTAACGACTTGAACAAGGGTGCACAATTTTGTTTCCACGTTTCTCTCCCCTTGAATACTCAATTGTCTTCCACTTGGAGATTGGACACGCATTACTTTATTTTCACAATTAATCTCTACATGGTGTCGTGCCATCCAATCCATTCCTACGATCATTTTAAATTCCCCCAAAACCATAGGTATGAGGTCTATATTGAATTCTTCATCTTCTATAGTGAACTTGCAATTTCTGCAAATCTCGTACAACACATAGTTCTTACTATCGGCTATTTCTACCTCTAAAGGCATCGGCATTCGTTCAATCTTAAATGAAGGATGTTGTGTGATTTCATTTGAAATAAAGGACATAGTGGCTCCGGTATCAAACAAAACATAAACCAGGATGGAGTTTAATAGAAAGATACCTGAAACCACATTCGGATGGGACTTAGCTTCTTCAGATATGATTTGAAACATCCTCCCTTTAGCCTTAGAGCTCTCTTCGTTCTTTCCCTCCTTCTTTGATCCTTGTTGGAGTTTAGGACACTCCGACTTAACATGCCCTTTCTGGAAACAGTTGAAACATGTCTTCGGGTTGCTAGGGCACTTGTAGGAGGTATGCCCTTCTTCACCGCATTTGTAGCACCCCTTCTTACCCAAAAGGCATTCCCCCGTATGAAGCTTCCCACAAGCCTTGCAAGGAGTAATACTACCCTTCGACTTATCTTTCCTTCCTTGATCTTGGAACCTCGCCTTTTTAGATGGACTTGCATTTGTCCCCTTTTCTAACGACCTCTTCTCACCACGTTCTTCTTGCCTCTTAATTTCAATTTCTCTATCACGTGCCAGATTGATAAGCTCGTCAAGGGTTTCACACTTTGAGGGAGTGATAAACTCCCTAAATTCCGCCTTTAGTATACCATAAAAACGGTTAATCTTCATTCTTTCTGTCTTCACAAAGTCTCCGCAAAACTTCATCTTATCCATGAACGTGTTTGATATTTCATTTATCGTTTCGTTTTTCTGTCGGAGGCGTAAGAAATCCTCCTGAATCTTATCAATGGCTGACTGAGGACAGTGGTATTTCATAAAAGGTTCCTTGAATTCTTGCCAAGTCATCTCTTGCAATCTGTCTTCCCCAACTTCCTTACTATGAGCATCCCACCAATCCTTCGCCTGAAGAGTGAGTTGGCCAGTAGCGAACATCACCTGATCTTCCTTATCACAACGACTTCGTATAAATACTGCTTCTATATTTGCAATCCATCTTTGGCATGCGATCGGGTCGATTTTACCATCATACGTTGCGGGATTGCACGCCATGAAGTCTTTATATGTGCACCGTCGTTCTTTGCTTTTGCTTTTAGATCCCTCTATCAGTTCTTTCAGTTCTTCGATCTTGCTAGTCATCATAGCATCCACAACTTCCAACACCCGACTTTCTACTTCTTGAGCTAATCGTGGAAGATTAGCTTGCATAACCCCTTCCGCCACTTCTGTGACCTTATTGTTAAATTCTTCTTGACGAGCAGTATCACCATCATCGTTAACGTTGCTTGCATCAGCCATCTACACAATGTCATGTTTACATTTAATACGGATCATAAGCTTTCCAACATATCATAGTTCATTGGTCCGTATTACTTATTCACATTCTTACTTTTCGAGCTTTACTTCATACATTCGTCGTTCGTTTCATACCCTTGTAATACATTCCATTCAACGTTTAATGGTTTTATACCATTGCCATTATCTATTTAATCCTTACATAATAAATTTGCCTCATAATGACTCGACAAAACCGTGAATCAGGCTCCCGGAAAGTACCATAAATTAAAATTTGAAAAATCTTAAAATTTTCGTGTGCCGGATTACATAAGCCGTCGGTGACGGCTTACTAACCCGTCGGCGACGGGCTTTGTAACTTGGCGTCAGCCATGTTACCCGTAAACAGGAGATCAAGCCGTCGGCACCCAGGGGGGCGTCGGCGACGGGTACCTGGCCGTCGGCGATGGCCCGCCATTTATTAATCCGCTGTTGCTTCAAATTTTAAGTGTTTTACTCTTTTTCGGGTTCGTTTCCAGCTGTGCGGTCCCTGGAATTCATCGTTTCGCCCCCAAAATTATTCCTTTACATACTTAACTTAACTTTATACCACAAACACATTACTCATACTTGTATTTATCAAAAACTTAAATTGTTACCTCATTGGCAATCTTGGAGCGAGCATACTTTTGAACGAGCCATCGGTTTAAGTTCAAGCATCACTTCTTATGCTCGAATCCCTCAAACCTTGGCTCTGATACCAACTTGTAAGGCCCTCACTTGCGTTTAGTAGAACGACATCCAAAAGACGCTAGAAACGTAATCTTTTAAAATGTCTAAATTTTTCTCAATTGAGAAGTAAAATATACTAATATCATTAATGCATGATTTTAACAAAATTTGGGCATGACCCGTCCATAAGACGAGGATGACCCTGTTTAACCATCATTAAAAAACAACTAAGTCTACAACCCGTTCGACTAGACACGACTAACCACCATAACATCAAGTGTTTAAAAAGTATGACTATTAACAAGTTGTACAAAACGGACATTTAACCCAAAACATCAATACGAACTAGCAGAAGCGCTTGATGGTCATAAAGTGTACGTATGCTCGCTCCAACTTGCCAAGTCGCCTAAACTGAGGATTTACCTACGTTCAACAAAAATAAAAGAAGTTAGCATTTCATCTCTAACATAATTGACTAATAACCCGAATACTCATTATAGTGGCCTTGCATCTTTCAATTACATTACCAACCATTAGACGGTTCGTTACATGCTCGTCTCAATATAGAGACTAGCATTGCTTTCTAAACGTACCCGCTAACAACGGGTACTAGTATGGTTATCATAGCTTTCATTCGATTCCTTCATAACGAACGAATTTATTCTTTACATTCGACTACACTCCAACCCGATAAGACGGGTCAAGTAAACTTTCATTCAAACATAATTAACTTTCCATACCCGATTCGACTAAAAAGAACCGGATATGAAGCATTTCCATCATGTCATATTCCTTTCTCTCCAATCAGTTTATGACGGTTCTAAACTTTGCTTTCAACATTATCATATAGTTTGACTTTCATGATTCCAACATAACAATATAATACAATAAAGATTGTTATACATATGACAACATAATAGAGATAAGATGTACACTAACGTACCTCGGTCTTGTGAGCTTTCCGACTTCCTAGTGTTGGAACCTTCTTCCTTCACGCCTACATTAAACGCATTCATCCATTTAGTCCAACACTTTCATTCCATCATTTACAAGTGACAACATTATCACAAATTTTCAGAATTTACACATTTATTCTCTTAAGCATTTCATCAAACACTTAGTATGCGTCACTTTAATAAAGCATAAAGTACAAGTATTCAAGCATGACCTTTACTAGTTTATCATACATATGATCAATAATCAATCTAGTTCATATAATTCTTTTATTCTACATCAATTTATCTAGCATTCGAGTATTATAATCAAGATCATGTATCTCAATTACACATATTTACTTCTACTTGATTTTGTTTTCTTGCTAATTTCTCATCAAGTGGGTTTATAAATTTTCTTTCAATTAAACTACAATCAAGCATGATTTCTACTCTAGGGAGTAACCCTAACATCCAATTTAAACAAATCACACCACAATTTCATAATTGGGTTGAAGCCCTTTTTCTACAATTCACCAATTTAAGAAATTCGACTTACCACTTCACTAGGTATGCTTAGCAGATCGAGAATTTAATACATGCAGCTGATTAACATTGAATTCTCTTGCTAATTGATGAGTTTTTGCAAGAACAAGGTTGAACCCTTGTTTTCTCCAGTCCCTGGTCGATCCCAGGATACGCACATAGTGTGTGTTTTGGGGTTTAGACATTACTAATCCTTAATTCATTACAACTTTTCATATTACCCCCTTCAAGTTTATTAAGTATTTGATTTAAACACTTCCCATGATTTAACTTATGATTTTTCATAATTCATCATCTATATTAATTTTATTCACTTTTCGCTTATTCCCATATTAAAATAAATTTCGAGGCGTTACACCTTAACTGCTCTAACTCAGAAGAATAAACCCTTTGATTGGGGTTCTAAACAAGAAGAAGCATTTCAGACCTTGAAACAGAAGCTTTGTGATGCACCTATCCTATCTTTGCCCGAAGGCAATGATGATTTTGTCGTGTACTGCGATGCATCCAACCTGGGAATTGGCTGTGTTTTGATGCGAAGGAACAAAGTCACAGCATATGCATCGAGGCAGTTGAAGGTGCATGAGAAAAACTACACCACTCATGATCTTGAGTTGGGTGCAGTTGTGTTCGCTCTTAAGATCTGGAGACACTATTTGTATGGCACAAAATGTGTGGTTTTCACTGACCACTAAAGTCTTCAGCATATCTTCAATCAGAAAGAACTCAACATGAGGCAAAGACGTTGGGTTGAGCTTCTAAACGACTATGACTGCGAAATTCGCTACCATCCTGGTAAGGCGAATGTCGTGGCTGACGCTTTGAGTCGTAAAGAACGTGTCAAGCTGCATTGTGTTCATGTTCAATCTGATATCCAAGCTCGATCTGATATTCAGACCCGCATCTCTCAGGCTCAACATGCTTGTGTTTCACAAGACTTGATGGGTAAGGAATTACCCTATCACATTAAGCCTGATCTTGAACTAAAGGACAATGGATCGTATTATTTCATGGACCGTTTGTGGGTCCCAAGCCTAGATAATCTCCGCACTTTCCTTATGGACGAAGCTCATAAGTCTCGTTATTAAATTCATACTGGCTCAGATAAGATGTATAAGGATCTTCGTACTCAGTATTGGTGGCCTGGTATGAAGAAAGACATTGCCCTATACGTCTCAAAATGCCTTATTGTCTTACGGTTAAGGGTGAACACCAACATCCTTCTGGTATTTTGGAGCAACTAGAGATCCCAGTTTGGAAATGGGAAAACATTGCTATGGATCTCATTACTAAACTTCCGCGTACTAAGAAAGGTCATGATGCCATTTGGGTAGTTGTTGATCGTCTAACTAAGTCAGCGCATTTCTTGCCAATCCGTGAGGATTTTTCTGCTGAAAAGCTTGCTAAAATTTATGTGGATGAAATCGTAACTCGACATGGAGTTCCTTTGAACATTATTTCTGATAGAGATGCTCGTTTCTCTTCCCATTTTTGGAGAACCATGCAAACTGCTATGGGCACCCAACTTAATCTGAGCACTGCTTATCATCCGCAATCTGATGGTCAATCTGAAAGAACAATCCAGACTTTGGAGGATATGCTTAGAGCTTGTGTGATCGATTTTGGTGGTTGTTGGGATTCACATCTTCCATTGATTGAATTCTCCTACAACAACAGCTATCACTCCAGCATCAACATGGCTCCTTTCGAGGCTCTCTATGGTCAAAAATGTCATTCACCAGTCTGCTGGAATGAAATAGGTGAGGCTCAGCTTACTGGACCTGATCTCATTCTAGAGACAACTTATAAGGTTAAGAAAGTTCGTGATAACCTACAGGCAGCTCGAAGCCGTCAAAAGAGTTACGCGGACGAACGACGCAAGCCCTTAGAATTTCAAATTGGTGACCGTGTATTACTTAAGGTCTCACCTTGGAAAGTTGTAATCAGATTTGGAAAGAAAGGAAAACTTGCACCTAGATATGTTGGACCATTCCAGATCGTCGAAAGAATCGGTAAGGTAGCCTACAGACTTGAGTTACCTGCTGAACTTGGAAATGTTCATCCAACCTTTCACCTGTCCAATCTCAAAAAGTGTCTAGCTGATAAGAACCTCCACATACCACTTGACGAGATTCGTGTTGATAAAACACTACATTTTGTTGAGAAACCTGAGGAAATCATGGACCGAATAGTCAAATGGCTTAAACGCAAGCGCATTCCTTTGGTTAAAGTTCGCTGGGAATCTAAGCGTGGACCTGAGTTTACTTGGGAACGTGAAGATCAAATGAAGGCGAAGTATCCGCATCTTTTCTTACGTGTTTCCTTTAAACAAATTTCGGGACGAAATTTCCACAAGTAGGGGAGACTGTGACATCTGTGCTTGTAATCATTGTAAACAATTCAGTTATCAATGAAATAAAGTTATTTTGATCCCAATGTTTGTTTGTTTATGTTTGATGTTTTTCATGTTTTGACTTTTATCCAATTTCAAACTCCGTATCGCTTTCTGGAAGAATTATACGCAAACTGGTACTTAAAACGTAATCAGTTTAATGCAACAAATACTCCGGAACATCAACATATGCTTAACATACCTTAAATAACCTTTACATAACTTAGAAATAAGTTTTGAAGGCTTTGGTATGGCAAAATCAAGTCTATTCGCTTATAGGGACTAAATTTGACAAACTGCGAAAGTATGCCAATTTGAACTGTAACGGACATTCCGAAACATGGCCATAAGTTAAACACACCTTAAATATCCTTTATATAGTTTAGAAATACGCTTTGAGAGGTTCGGTGTGCTAAAATAAACTTTATGCTCATTCAGGGACTAAAAGCGTCAAAAAGTGCATAAGTTTGCATTTTCGCGCATAACTTACGTTCTGAATACATCCGGACATCCAAAAATTTATGTAATCATTAAAATATTATGTTTTAGTGATTGGTTTTTCAAAAATCCATTCGTCGCGCAATTTGGACCGTTTTTGCGTCCGTTACGACTTCCGTCGTAATTAACCGAACAACGCAACCGTACGGCCAAACGAACTAGACATCCGACATCCGACGGGTGTTAGAAGTGCCAAAACACGACCATACGTGCACAGGGACCAAAACTGAAAACTTTGAAAGTTGCTGGTCAGCAGACCGGCTTACGGTCCGTAAGGCTGAGGACCATACGGTCCATAAGGCATCCCCAGATCAGCAGAATGTTGATTCCATCTTGATCCAGCTGCTCCACACTTGTGCACATGGTTTTGAGCATTTCTAGTGGCTCCCCTGGTTTTCTAAAACAGTGGGCTCGATGTGTACGGCTAGGATTAAATCTTGGTTTTCAAGAAACGATCCTAACGGTTGTACGAAAACTATAAATACCCCTCCATTCTCATTTGCAAAACCCACAATTTGAATCTGATTCATGCTCTCTAAGTGGAAGTATATGCTTCCTACCTGAGAGGGAATCAGATCAAATACTTGCGGGGACCCTTTGTAAGTGTTCCTTCGTTCTTTTATGCGTTTTTAGCTTGAAAGTCAAACTGCGTTTGACTTTCTGCATTGACCAGTTTATGGTCAATGCGAAGTTCGATTGAACTTCATAACGTGAGTGTAATCACGATGGTCATAGTCCCTAGTGACTATACCTACTGATTACCACGTTATCTAGGCTCAATGACGAGTCGTAGTTTCGGGCAAAATGCGTGTTCTCACGTATTTTGTAACCAAACTACTCTAGGATATCAAAACCATTTGTTTTGATATCAAAACCTGTTTTCTAACTTGACTAAACATGTTCTAGCATGTTTAGCTCGTCACTTTTAGATTTGTGCTTGTCTAGGGTCGTAAGGGTAAGCGATCTAATCAATCGCTTATGCTTTCGAACCCGACCCATTTGGTCAATCATTAGGATCCAACCAAACACTTTAGGTGACCATAGTTGTATAGGGAATAACCTTCTGAGGTTATACCTTATGGTCACATCGTTTGAGTAGTTGTATGATAAGTAGTTCTTATGCCTTAGGTAAATTACCAAAATACCCTTTTTGCGCCAAAAATTCATTTTAAGCCTATGTAACCAAACTTTTGACATCTAAACTGATTTAGCAACAATATTAGACATGTTAAGGCATATATTACTTGTCAAAGGACTAGTTAGGCGTTCCGAACTCGTTTTACGCGAACGACGCGTTAAAGTAGCATAAGCTACCAAAACGGGTCGTGACGGGTCAAAAGCACTTAGGATAAGTTTCGATTTAGTATGTAGGCTTTGTTAAACCATATTACATGAGTTCCTACACTCATTTGGTTTACGAACCCTAATGCTACCCGATCCTCCGAATAGGTCCGTTTATTAATGTAGTTACCTATATTAGGTGCCGTTTGATTCCGTAATCTCTAGCTTTGCTTGGTGGATATCTAAAGTCTATTGAGCAATCTCAAGTGAGTACATAGACCCCCATTTTACTATTTTTCAAACATTTTGGGGTGAAACACATGTGCCTACTTGTTATTTTCATGCTTTCCATGCTTTCATATCATATACTTGCTATGTTCATTAGTACACTTATAGTACATAATTTCATTGTGTTTTTGCTATGTATGTCCTTTGTAGCATACTTAGTACATTGTTTTACAATACCTTTTCATGCTATGTATGTTCACCATACTTAGTGCATTTGTTTTTTCATCACATGCTATGTATGTCCGTTTTGCCGCATACTTAGTACATTTTCATTACATGCTTACATTTTGGGATATGACATTTGGTTTGTTAAGTGGGACCATATACATTCATTAACTTTGATCACGCCGCTCGTTAGTAGGTAATGGTACCATAGGAATTGACAACTCCCGTTCCTGACATCCTAGGTATGTTTGGATGAAAGGAATGACTGAATCCGATAAAACATAATACAGATAGACCTTTAATTTGTTTAAGGCTTATCACCACAGTCACAAGGCTTGGATGTATGCATTTTTACAATACCGCATAAATGTTTGTATTCAGTATAGCATGCATTTCCACAAGACATAACGTTGATTTAAACCATGTTTTACTTCAATACATTGTTTTGTACATTTTTATCTATGGCTCAGTAGATATATATATATTTCACTTGCCATACATGACATTTTGTTTACACATTACATATTTGACATTTGACATAGACATTTTGATATTGATATACATATTTCATGGACTACATTTTGACATAAACATTTTGACATAAACGTTTTGACATGATTTACACAAAGACATTTGACAAATGGTTTAGACATGGGCAATTTACATTGGTGGTTTGTTTGGGTAAAATGATTTGAGTAACGAGGCGTGTGTAATATGATACAAGCATGGTGGATACGCCGCTGGTACTTCCTATATATAAGTGCTTGCATGGTATTACATATCGTAGCGTTATTTGAATCATTTCTAATTAGACATATAACATTTTATACAAATAACATATTTTTTTTGACATCATTTCACAAACAACTTATTTTATACAAAACTCATTTTACTCGGTTATTCATTTAACCTCACATTACTCTTTTACATATCATTTACTTTATCATCGCTTTTCAAAAGATTTATAAAACAAAACAATTAACAAGGTTCATGACTGACTTTTGTTAAACAACTTCTTCTTAAACTTAAGTCATGAATCCTATTTTTATAAAACCTATGTATCTCACTGGCATTTTTATGCTGACGTACCTATTTTCACATGTGTTTCAGGAGCTGTTGCGTAGGATGATGATCGTGACACTAGGGCGGACCTGTGCCTTAGAGAATTAAAATAAAGATAGACTTAGTTTAATTATGTTGTGTACGCTTTGGTTGTTGTTTTGAAACAATGTATTCCACCTTTGGTTGTTGAATAAAATGAAATTTTAATTACCATGATTGTGGAACAATAATTCGGTTACAACACTCCCCGACGTTTCCGCTGCGATTTAATGTTTTACGTGGTCGGGGTGTGACAGAAGAGTTGGTATCAGAGCCAATGGTTATAGGGAATTAGGTTATTAGTAATGCTTTGACCTAGACTATAACCTTTCTAGGACCCCAACACAAGTTGTCTTGTGTTTAGATTATAAAACATGCACTTCACCTATCGTTAGGTGATCACCAAAACAAGAACCCAATTTTCCGAAATGATTTTTGAAAATCAAACATCTGTTTTTAAATAATTTATTGTAAGGTTTTGAACCCTTCAATTTTTCTGAATGATTTTGAAAATTTATCATCCATTTATGAATGATTCTTTTGGCCTTGTGCCCTCCAAGTTTTCAAAATCTCGTCAAGGTTTTGGGTTCTAAATAGTGTGAACACGTGCAAACTGGAAGAGTGAATGCCTGTACCCTGGGTTTTCTGTCTAAGGCTAGAGTGTTCGTACAAATCCACATAATCGGACCAGTCATTCATACCTGGGAACTCTTGGGGTTAGTGTTCACTTATAGGCGAGCATGTCTTCGCGGAGCAATATTTTTGACCCATTTACTTTGATTAGTCACTGTGTGTCGTTTGTTTGTTTTGTGATACGGACAAATGACCACCATCTTTGCTTTCGTCGATTTTTGTTTCACCTCATTCTTTTCACCTAATCATCTCACTCGTTCCTTTCATGTTTCCTCTTTTAGAATGCCTCCTCGACGCGAAAATCCGCTACCAAATGCTGAACTGGCAGAAATCATCGCACAGCAAATGGCTGCTGCATTCCCAAATCTTATTGCTCAATGGAACCAAGCCAACAACAACAACAATGCTCCATGCAATTTCAAGAGTTTTAACTCGGTAAACCACTCAAGTTTAGTGGTACTGAGGGAGCAACTGGGCTTCTTCAATGGTTCGAGAGCATTGAGAATACTTTCCGCCACGTTCAGTGTCTTGATAATCGCAAAGTCGAGTTTGCTTCAAGCGTGTTTCAGAAGAGGGCACTCACATGGTGGAACGGGGTTATGAGAGACCGTGGTGCTAAGGTTGCTTTAGCACAAACATGGGCTGAACTTAGGACTCTTATGATGAGGGAGTTTTGTCCTCGTCATGAGCTGCGAGCCTTAGAAAGGGAGTTTGATGATCTGAAGCAGGATAGTGGCGAGCACCGGGCATATACTGATAGGTGTGAGGAGCTGAGTTTGTTATGCCCAACAATGGTTACCCCACTTGAGAAGGCTATCGAGAGGTATATCGATGGCCTACCTGACTCCATACAAGACACCGTTACTGGTAGTAACCCTACCACAGTCCGTCAGGCAATCGAGCTATCTGCGACATTGACCGAGTCTTAGGTTCGAAGGGGTAAGCTGCATAGAAAGGGTGACAAGGGTAAGAAGCAGGCGTCTGATCAGAGTGAAAGCAAGAAGGGTAAGAACAAGAAAGGTAAGGAACCAGGTTCCTCGAAGGGTTCTAGGAAGCGTAAGGCTTCCCAAAATTTGGCAGTTACTGCACAAGCTGCACCAAATCAGCCAGCGCAGCCTCCAGCAAAGAAGCGGTATGAAGGGAATGCACCTTTGTGCAATAGGTGCAATAGTCACCATCAACAGCAACTTCCGTGCCGTTTCTGTACCAACTGTGGGAAGTCTGGACACCTTGCAGAAGTTTATCGTTCTGCTCAGATCGCTCGAAATCCAGCTCAACACGTAGCTCAATAACCTGTTCAACAGCAAGCTGCACGACCTCACTATCCTCCTGGTTCGTGCTATAATTGTGGAGACCTGACCCATTATCGAAACCAGTGTCCAAGGCTGGTTAATGCGAATCCAAATCAGGCTCCAGCTCAAGGTCTAGTTTTTAACATGAATGCACAAGAAGCGCAAGCAGACAATGAAGTGGTGAATGGTACATTCTTTGTTAATAATCAACCCGCATCTGTTCTTTTTGATTCTGGTGCCGATAAGAGTTTTGTGTCGTTATCTTTCAAACCATTGCTTCGCGTGTCTAGAACGAAACTAGGTAAGCCTTTGACAGTAGAAGTTGCCAGTGGTGAACCCATTGTTCTTAATTCTGTCCTTCGCAACTGCCAGTTGAACCTTAATGACCATCTTTTCCCCATCGACCTCACACCAATGCAACTAGGAAGCTTCGAAATTATAGTGGGTATGGATTGGTTAGCCAAGCATCGCGCAGAGGTAGTATGTTTTGAGAAGATTGTTCGTGTTCTGCTTTCGTCTGGTGAGATCCTACAGGTTCGTGGTGAGAAACCTGCTAGTAGTCTCAAGCTCATGTCTTGTTTTCAAGCTCGGAAATATCTGCGAAAGAACTATGTGGCCTTCTTGGCATATGTCGCAGTAGAAGATAAAGGCAAAGGTAAGTCCATTCAAGATATCCCTGTCGTTCGGGATTATCCGGAGCTATTTCCTGAGGAGTTTCCTGGATTACCCCCAGCGCGCCAAGTTGAGTTCCGTATTGATTTTGTACCTGGTGCAAATCCCATTGCCAGATCTACATATCGTCTTGCACCGTCTGAGATGCAAGAGTTGTCTAAGCAGCTTCAGGAACTTTCAGATAAAGGTTTTATTCATCCTAGCTTTTCCCCTTAGGGTGCTCCCGTTCTGTTTGTCAACAAGAAGGATGGATCTTTCAGAATGTGCATCGATTATCGTGAGCTAAACAAGCTTACCATCAAGAATCAATATCCCCTACCTCGCATTGATGATCTCTTTGATCAGTTACAGGGTGCTTCTTACTTTTCAAAGATCGATCTACGTTCTGGGTATCATCAACTTCGCGTGCATGAAGAAGATATTCCCAAGATAGCATTCCGCACTCGTTATGGGCATTATGAGTTCACAGTTATGCCATTCAGTTTGACTAATGCTCTTGCTGTTTTTATGGACTTGATGAATAGGGTTTGCAAGCCTTATTTGGATAAGTTCATCATCGTCTTTATTGATGACATTTTGATATACTCTAAGACGCAAGCTGATCATGAGCAACATCTTCGTCTTACTCTGGAACTCTTAAAGAAAGAGCAACTTTTTGCCAAATTCTCTAAATGCGAATTTTGGCTTAAAGAAGTTCAATTTTTGGGACATATCATCAACGAACAAGGTATTCATGTAGATCCCTCCAAGATCAGTGCGATTAAGGATTGGGACACGCCTACTACTCTTACTGAAGTTCGTTCATTTCTTGGTCTCGCGGGTTATTACCGCCGCTTCATCAAAAATTTCTCAAAGATTGCAGTTCCCTTAACTGCTCTAACTCAGAAGAATAAACACTTTGATTGGGGTTCTAAACAAGAAGAAGCATTTCAGACCTTGAAACAGAAGCTTTGTGATGCACCTATCCTATCTTTTCCCGAAGGCAATGATGATTTTGTCGTGTACTGCGATGCATCCAACCAGGGACTTGGCTGTGTTCTGATGCAAAGGAACAAAGTCATAGCATATGCATCGAGGCAGTTGAAGGTGCATGAGAAAAACTACACCACTCATGATCTTGAGTTGGGTGCAGTTGTGTTCGCTCTTAAGATCTGGAGACACTATTTGTATGGCACAAAATGTGTGGTTTTCACAGACCACTAAAGTCTTCAGCATATCTTCAATCAGAAAGAACTCAACATGAGGAAAAGACGTTGGGTGGAGCTTCTAAATGACTATGACTGCGAAATTCGCTACCATCCTGGTAAGGCGAATGTCGGGGCTGACGCTTTGAGTCGTAAAGAACGTGTCAAGTTGCATTGTGTTCGTGTTCAATCTGATATCCAAGCCCGATCTGATATTCAGACCCGCATCTCGCAGGCTCAACATGCTTGTGTTTCACAAGACTTGATGGGTAAGGAATTACCCTATCACATTAAGCCTGATCTTGAACTAAAGGACAATGGATCGTATTATTTCATGGACCGTTTGTGGGTCCTAAGCCTAGATGATCTCCGCACTTTGCTTATGGATGAAGCTCATAAGTCTCGTTATTCTATTCATCCTGGCTCAGATAAGATGTATAAGGATCTTCGTACTCAGTATTGGTGGCCTGGTATGAAGAAAGACATTGCCCTATACGTCTCAAAATGCCTTACTTGTCTTAAGGTTAAGGCTGAACACCAACATCCTTCGGGTCTTTTGGAGCAACCAGAAATCCCAGTTTGGAAATGGGAAAACATCGCTATGGATCTCATTACTAAACTTCCACGCACTAAGAAAGGTCATGATGCCATTTGGGTAGTTGTTGATCGTCTTACTAAGTCAGCGCATTTCTTGCCAATCCGTGAGGATTTTTCTGCTGAAAAGCTTGCTAGAATTTTTGTGGATGAAATCGTAACTCGACATGGTGTTCCTTTGAACATTATTTCTGATAGAGATGCTTGTTTCTCTTCCCATTTTTGGAGAACCATGCAAACTGCTATGGGGACCCAACTTAATCTGAACACTGCTTATCATCCGCAATCTGATGGTCAATCTGAAAGAACAAACCAGACTTTGGAGGATATGCTTAGAGCTTGTGTAATCGATTTTGGTGGTTGTTGGGATTCACATCTTCCATTGATTGAATTCTCCTATAACAACATCTATCACTCCAGCATCAACATGGCTCCTTTTGAGGCTCTCTATGGTCAAAAATGTCGTTCACCAGTCTGCTGGAATGAAATAGGTGAGGCTCAGCTTACTGGACCTGACCTCATTCTAGAGACAACTGATAAGGTTAAGAAAGTTCGTGATAACCTACAGGCAGCTTGAAGCCGTCAAAAGAGTTACGCGGACCAACGACGCAAGCCCTTAGAATTTCAAATCGGTGATCGTGTATTACTTAAGGTCTCACCTTGGAAAGGTGTGATCAGATTTGGAAAGAAATGAAAACTTGCACCTGGATATGTTGGACCATTCAAGATCGTCGAAAGAATCGGTAAGGTAGCCTACATACTTGAGTTACCTCCTGAACTTGGAAATGTTCATCCAACCTTCCACGTGTCCAATCTCAAAAAGTGTCTAGCTGATAAGAACCTCCACATACCACTTGACGAGATTCGTGTTGATAAAACACTACATTTTGTTGAGAAACCTGTGGAAATCATGGACCGAATAGTCAATTGGCTTAAACGCATGCGCATTCCTTTGGTTAAAGTTCGCTGGGAATCTAAGCGTGGACCTGAGTTTACTTGGGAATGTGAAGATCAAATGAAGGCGAAGTATCTGCATCTTTTCTCACGTGTTTCCTCTAAACAAATTTCGGGACGAAATTTCCACAAGTAGGGGAGACTGTGACATCTGTGCTTGTAATCATTGTAAACAATTCAGTTATCAATGAAATAAAGTTATTTTGATCCCAATGTTTTTTTGTTTATGTTTGATGTTTTTCATGTTTTGACTTTTATCCAATTTCAAACTCTATATCGCTTTCTGGAAGAATTATACGCAAACTGGTGCATAAACGTAATCAGTTTAACGCAACAAATACTCCGGAACATCAACATATGCTTAACATACCTTAAATAACCTTTACATAACTTAGAAATAAGTTTTGAAGGCTTTGGTATGGCAAAATCAAGTCTATTCGCTTATAGGGACTAAATTTGACAAACTGCGAAAGTATGCCAATTTGAACTGTAACGGACATTCCGAACTATATCCCATTTGGTCAATCATTAGGATCCGACCAAACACTTTAGCTGACCATAGTTGTATAGGGAATAACCTTCCGAGGTTATACCTTATGGTCACATCGTTTGAGTAGTTGTATGATAAGTAGTTCTTATGCCTCAGGTAAATTACCAAAATACCCTTTTTGCGCCAAAAATTCATTTTAAGCCTATGTAACCCAAATTTTGACATCTAAACTGATTTAGCAACAATATTAGACATGTTAAGGCATATATTACTTGTCATAGGACTAGTTAGGCGTTCCGAACGCGCTTTACACGAACGATGCGTTAAAGTAGCATAAGCTACCAAAACGGGTCGTGACGGGTCAAAAACACTTAGGATAAGTTTCGATTTAGTATGTAGGCTTTGTTAAACCATATTACATGAGTTCCTACACTCATTTGGTTTACGAACCCTAATGCTACCCGATCCTCCGAATAGGTCTGTTTATTAATGTAGTTACCTATATTAGGTGCCGTTTGATTCCGTAATCTCTAGCTTTGCTTGGTGGATATCTAAAGTCTATTGAGCGATCTCAAGTGAGTACATAGACCCCTCTTTTACTATTTTTTAAACATTTTGGGGGTGAAACACATCTGCCTACTTGTTATTTTCATGCTTTCCATGCTTTCATATCATATACTTGCTATGTTCATTAGTACACTTATAGTACATAATTTCATTGTGTTTTTGCTATTTATGTCCTTTGTAGCATACTTAGTACATTGTTTTACATTACCTTTTCATGCTATGTATTTTCACCATTCTTAGTGCATTTGTTTTTTCATCACATGCTATGTATGTCCGTTTTGCCGCATACTTAGTACATTTTCATCACATGCTTACATTTTGGGATATGACATTTGGTTTGTTAAGTGGGACCATATACATTCATTAACTTTGAACACGCCGCTCGTTAGTAGGTAATGGTACCATAGGAATTGACAACTCCCGTTCCTGACATCCTAGGTATGTTTGGATGAAAGGAATGACCGAATCCGATAAAACATAATACAGATAGACCTTTAATTTGTTTAAGGGCTTATCACCACAGTCACAAGGATTGGATGTATGCATTTTTATAATACCGCATAAATGTTTGTATTCAGTATAGCATGCATTTCCACAAGACATGACGTTGATTTAAACCACGTTTTACTTCAATACATTGTTTTGTGCATTTTTATATGTGGCTTAGTAGATATATATATATATATATATATGTTTCACTTGCCATACATGACATTTTGTTTACACATTACATATTTGACATTTGACATAGACATTTTGATATTGATATACATATTTCATGGACTACATTTTGACATAAACATTTCGACATGATTTACACAAAGACATTTGATAAATGGTTTAGACATGGGCAATTTACATTGGTGGTTTGTTTGGGTAAAATGATTTGAGTAACGAGGCGTGTGTAATATGATATAAGCATGGTGGATACGCCGCTAGTACTTCCTATATATAAGTGCTTGTATGGTATTACATATCGTAGCGTTATTTGAATCATTTCAAATAAGACATATAACATTTTATACAAATAACATATTTTTTGGACATCATTTCACAAACAACTTATTTTATACAAAACTCATTTTACTCTGTTATTCATTTAACCTCACATTACTCTTTTACATATCATTTACTTTATCATCGCTTTTCAAAAGATTTATAAAACAAAACAAAACAATTAACAAGGTTCATGACTGACTTTTGTTAAACAACTTCTTCTTAAACTTAAGTCATGAATCCTATTTTTATAAAACCTATGTATCTTACAGGCATTTTTATGCTGGCGTACCTATTTTCACATGTGTTTCAGGAGCTGTTGCTTAGGATGATGATCGTGACACTAGGGCGGACATGTGCCTTAGAGAATTAAAATAAAGATAGACTTGGTTTAATTATGTTGTGTACTCTTTGGTTGTTGTTTTGAAACAATGTATTCCACCTTTGGTTGTTGAATAAAATGAAATTTTAATTACCATGGTTGTGGAACAATAATTCTGTTACAACACTCCCCGACGTTTCCGCCACGATTTAATGTTTTACGTGGTCGGGGTGTGACAACTACCCGAAGAAAAATCAAGCTCGTGGGAGCATTTTCATTAAAAGAGTACCCAAGGCACGTTAGGACCCGAACGTAGTTACGGATATGTTCCCTATAAGCCGACACGTTGCATCCATCTATTTAAATACTGGCACCGACTATAGTTTTAAAAATATGGAAGGTAAGGATATACTTGGCTTAGAAACAAATAAACTAGACACCCCATATTCTATAGAGTTGGCAAATGGAAAATTAGTCGAAGTAGACGAAATTACTAAGGGTTGTACACTTGAACTTGGAGAATGAAAATTTTCTATCGACCTTCTACCGGTTGGTTTTGGTAGTTTTGATGTTGTAGTCAGCATGGATTGGCTATCCAAGAATAAAGTCGAGGTTGTGTGTCATAAGAAAATCATTCGCATCCCTCTTACGAATGAGGAAAAACTCATAGTACATGGCCTTCATGCAGTTGATGCGGGGACGTTGGGCCCATAAGGAGGTGAATGGTGACATCCCACATTGGTCATGAAAATGCAGAAGTGTATCCGAAAAGACTGCATAGCCTTCCTCGCTCATGTTATAACAACCATCCTAAAATCCTTAAACTGTCACACCCCTTTCTGCGGCGGAAGCACGAGGTGTGATCATGAAAGGTTCTGATTGCATACGAAGAGTAAACATACTACATGCTCAAAAATAACTTCAAATATTACATTACTGAAAACATATGTCAAGTGTTTACAACACGAGATAACATAATATCTTAAAAGTCACAACTTTATTTAAAGATAAACAAAGCGACATCCACAAGCATGAGTAAGACCGCGCGCACATCCATCCTAGTTACCTGAAATACATGTGAGTTTTGGAAAAAAACGTCAACATAATGTTGGTGTGAATTCATGCAGTTTTTGTATTTCACGTTTGTATACTTTGTACGAAAACATAGTTTGTGTCATGTATAAATCAAGTTTTCATATATAAATCAAGTATTCATGTGTACACCATGTACTTATGTATAATTCAAGTTTTTCTTGAGTACCCCACGTACTCAAGTATAATTCCCGTTTTCTTGAGTACCCCATGTACTTCAAGTTATAAATCAAGTTTTTCTTGAGTACCCCACGTACTTCAAGTTATATATCAAGTTTTTCTTGAGTACCCCACGTACTTCAAGTTATAAATCAAGTTTTTCTTGAGTACCCCACGTACTTCAAGTATCAATCAAGTTTTAGTATGGTATGAATTTTATGTAAGTACAGTATTCCTGTAAGTATCAGGATTGTTAATGGGTTACAAAGCCATTAACATGTGACACGACATATGTCACACCCCCAAAATCCACACGCGGAGTATCACCGCTTGGAGGCGTGACTGACCAGGATCAAACCACTAATCATATTGAACAAGCAAGTAATTAAATGTAAAAGTCCAACCAACATAATTAGTGTCCAAAACAACCATAGTTTAAGTTATGAGCGGAAGCATAAATGTTTAAAAACCCAAATCATAAGTTTAAATATCCAAAGGTTTAACATGGCACACAGCTGTCCATGTCCCACAACGACTCTCCCTTGTGCAAGCTCCAGCTAAGTACCTATTGACCTGCAAAGCATGTAGTAACGAGTCAACAATAATGTTGAGCGAGTTCACAGTTGGGTGTTGGTTTTAGTTGTTCCAAAAATAGTTCCTTTAACTGGCGTTCCTGCCGTGGGGGTTACCCCATATTTGAAAACGTGATTTGTTTAACCCATTAACTCTGGCAATCCAGCCGTGGGGGCTACCCCATGATAGTTATTTGGCATTTCGGTCGTGGGGGCTACCCCTTGTATACACTAGACTCGTTACCATATCGACTACTGACTGAAGTCATGTTTATGTGCCCTGAAACTGTCAATGTCTATCAGCATTGACGTGCCCCAGATCCATTAGTTCACGCCCGTCCTCCGCGGCACGGTGTGAGGCTTGTCAGACCTAAATAGCGCTATCTAACTAATGACCCGCTCGCCATTGGCCCGGCGATTAAGTCGATATAAAAAGGAGGGACTTCATGATAGAGAGTTTTGGTCTAGTAAAGTTATCTGTCCGTGAGGACGAGGAATTACATTCCTGAACCATTACTGTCCTACCCAAGAAAGGACGAGGAATCCATATTCCTTAACCCCATTCCCAACCCCTGGGAATCCCATGCTTTGTAGAGTGTGAACTCACCTTGGTTTGCTCGGCAGATACACAGAAAGGTCGAGTCTAAATGCTAGTGATCAACCACGTCCTAACATGGTTATTATTCAAGTTAGGTTCACGTTCGAGTTAAGCACATAAGTATCGCATAGATAGGAAATAAGAAACACATACGGATCATGGCAACATACATCAACACGTTCAACAATTAATAGCGTATTCAAGATTGGGCTCGCACAAGCTTTGTGGCCTTGTGCGAGTCATCCGTTGGAGCCCAATACTACCCGGCCCATAAACCAAAAGCCCAAATACATCTACATGCATATACACGGCCCAACATATAAGCAAACAATCCATCTTGTGCGATCCATGCATCTTATGCGATCAGTCTTGTTACCCAGCCCAATTCATATAAACATACGGCCCAACAACAAACAAACAACAAACAATCTTGTGCGATCAGCTCTATTACCCAGCCCAAGTCTACGGCCCAACAAACAATAAATAGATACCCAGCTTGTGCGATTGATGGCACCTTGTGCGACTGTTGGCGACTTGTGCGACGGAAACTTGTGCGTCCAGATCAGGTCTTGTGTGACCTGATCTTGTGCGACCCGAGAGCTTGTGTAATCAGCTCTTGTGCGACTAGGGTCTTGTGCGATTGTTTGATTATTCCTAAAATCTTGCAATCGGTTATAGTTATCAAATCAATTTGTTTGACCAATTAACAGATTCCATAATTGTACACAATCAATCAACACTAACAATAGTTTCTAACCCTCTCCTAATCGATCAAAACAAGGTTTTATTATCATTAATTCATATGAACCCTAACAACTCATCCTCATCTTCAACGAATTAACAACAAAATCTTTAACTCAACAAGCAATCACCTTTGGTAAAACACACTAATCATTCACAGCCGATTAATCGTATATAGATTCTAGATCATCAACAACCCCATGTGCTTAACAACCTTATATCGATTTACAACAATATACATGTGAGCCGATTTCATGAACATTAACATTAACAATTATATCACCATCAATTTGATATCATTCCCAAATCATCGTGTAACACATACATATATCACAACATCATGCAACCCTATTATCATCGATTCTACCAACAAGAACCCTAACCGGATTTAATCAATCATACAACAATACACTATCATCCATCAACATAAAATCAAATAACAACAAAACACTAACCAGATTAGAGGTGAATAAGGGTTAATCCGAGTCACAAGCTTCGAGGGAAAAGATGTTGTCACAAGCTCAAATCCGTTTTAGAGGCGGAAACAAAAAAACGGACGTGTACACAGCTAGAATCACACTTTAAATCTCTTATATATTGATTTTACAGTGTTTACATTGACAAGGAACACCGGCAATACCTCGGTATCAGATCTGAACAATGTTACAAAATGAATTGAGAATAAGCCTATTTATACTAATTCTGGTCCGCTCATAGGGCATCACCATAAAAGCGAACCACATGGATGCTGTAAAAGCGAACTGACAAAATTGCTGTATAAGCGATCCATTTTGATTCCAAATAAGCGATCCTCCATAATGTCTTTAAAGTGAACCTCCATAATGAACCTCATTGGACCTTCAAACCAATGCTTCTCATTGGACCTCCTAGTGGTCCAATCAAAAACAACACATGTATTTGTCTTTTGTGTAAGATAATGTAAACGGCCATTTCTTGTATCATGACATCACTTGTGATGTCACCTTGGTGATGTCACTCATGATGTCATACCCGATCGGACCCGCAACGAGATCGAGACTCGATATTAAGACGTAGTCGACAGATGACTGCACCAACAGACTCCCCCTCAGATGTTGACGAGTCTTAAGTGTCAAGTCTTCAACGACTTCAGTCTTTAACAGTGTAAGCATCCTCAAATCTTTCTCTTCTCTTTACATCATCACCAATAAACTCTCCATGAACAATCTTTACTTGGATGTCTTCAGACTCCCCCTTTTGATATGCTGGGATCGCAGTCTGGCATGTTGTAATCATAAAGACTTCAGGTATCGGAACCTGATCTTCAAAACCTGTACATTCTCTACCCAAATATAAATTTTCTGATGATAACAATTAAAGATCTAATGAATCATTTGCAGACAGTACACCAACAAAAATTGATTTTACAAATTGAAGAACCACTTGAAGATATATATCATTTTTGTTTTCAAAAACCAACACACTCTCCCAAACCATCTGTACGTCATGTTTAGCACTCAGAATTTTGAAAAACAGCTTTTCAACATCAGTCGTCTAAAATCTTTTTGATTTTTTCAAAATTTATGCTAAAACACACCGAAAATCTTTTTGGATTTTTGACATAACAGAAATAAAATACAGTAAAGAAATATTTACATACAATATTTTTGTGAGTTTGTGTAAGAGGATCATATCAGTTTATGAGACAAATCACCAACACCGTTAAGCTTCATTTCATTTTCAGTTCTAAACAATTCACCTAGATTGTCAGTATATTGATCCACTTAAATTTTCACACAAAGTTCAATTGATCCGAGATACGAGGTTAATGTTTTAAGCTCTTGAACTTATTCGTGTGTCCCACTACTTGAATATACTCCCGTATCCAGATCCCAATACTCAGTCTTACAGGTGAGTATACCACAGATGATATCTGTAAGGGAATAAATTATAGTGCGAGGGCCGTGAGAGCTCAGGTCGATCTTTCGATACGCAGAGAGATGACGGCTTCGACTTTTGGTGGGTCCCCTTTAGAGGATCTTTTGCATTACAACAGCAGCGACTATCAATTTTATTGTTTCATCAGCTTGCTGAGGGGGATGCTATGTTTCAAGCATTTGTAGAAAGCATTATCCGGGGACTAGGTCAGAAATTTCTTTCAGCAGAAGTCCCGGGATAATACCCCAGATATCACTGAGCATAAAGACCTAGTATCTCAGAATAAGGGACCTTTCAAACAAGATTTCAGGGGTTACCTATATATCCAAGTTTGTGTTAACCCACAGAACAAGCAAGTTTGAAATTTAGGTTTATATCTCGTCACAATCTACTAAATGTGCAAAAACCTACTGACACATCATCAGTGAGACCGTTTATCACTATTTAACTTTCCATTTCTTTAGCATGCCGTGATCGTCCACTGATGTACTATCATTTCCTCTTTTTGTCAACAAAACTCATTTTTGATTTTATCATGTTTTTGGCTTTTTCAAAATTTCAAATGTTTTTGGATTTTCTGAAAATTTTTACTCCCCCTAAAATGCAAACACATTTTAGGAAATTTGAAAATAAACTGTACAATAAAGTGACAACTGATATCAAATCACTTCAAATCGCCATCCACTTGGCATAAACAATCAGAACTCCCCCTTACAACAAACTATTTTCCCATTGTGATTTCAAAACACTTAAGTTTGTTTTAATCAAATGGTTTTTCCGGAAAATTAGTTTTGTTGATTTTACCACTTGTAAAGTTAGGGGTTCATCATGTTGTTTTTCCAAACAATCATTTGTAAATATGGTCCAATCAAGTTCAACTAAATGACCTTGATTAACCACTTGTCAGTGAAAACCTTCAACAACTACTAGCAGGTTCACTTTACCAACCATAACCACTTGCACATCAAAATATAACAATTCAAAAATACCACCTGTACTTTACCAATTGTACCAATTGTAGGATCATTTGCTAAGAAAGATGCCGATTCTTGCTCCACTCTTACCAACCTGGGAGCTCCGGCAAGTCCGGTTTTTACTCAAACATTATGTCCACCCAGGCCTCACCAGCCTTGGGTGATTTTGGAACACATCTATCCCACCAACACTTTGATTTGTAAAACTCTTTAGCATCCTTTACCTTCCTGTCTACCATCTTACCAAAAATATGTTTGACTTTCCCGTTGAAAGCCTTCTCAACATCAAATTCTCCCTCATCAACGAAGAATTGATTTGAGATCTCTACCTTTCCCACTTTCTTCATCAAATTTTCTTTTGACAATTTAGGAAAATTCTCATCGTTCACTTCTGGAACGGAATTCACAATCTTTTTCTCAACAGATGACTCCTCTGATTTTATGGAATCAGATTCATTGTCAGAATTACCCTCAGATTTAACCACCCACTTTTGTTTACTCAAATCACCTTTTCTTTTGTAAAACCGTTTTGAACTTTCTTCTTCCTCAGAAGTAGAATTTTCAAACTTTTTAACAATTTTTACAGGTTGTTCTTTCTTATCAACACAAGTCTTTCTCAAAACAGAGTTAGAAGAAACTTCCTATTTTTGGTAGTTGGTCTTGGGGCAATTCCAAGCTATGTGTCCAACTTCCTGACATTTAAAACATGTTCTTCTATCAACTTTTTCAGCAAACCTTCTCACATTCTTCTTCACTTCAGCAAGAAACTCCTGGTTTGACTGCTTCCAGAACGGTTTCTTCTGTTCATCCTCTGAACTTCCTCCTGAAACAAATTTTGTTTTTGGTTTATAAGTTTTCTGATTTTTATAATTTTCTGAAGAATTAAAACCAAGACCTTGTTTTTTGAAATTACGGTTGTGGTTTGGTTTCTTTCGATAACCTGAACCATAACTGTAACCCTTTTTCTTGTTCAATCTCTGTTGAACTCTTGAAGTGTACTTTTTAGGTTTTTCAGCAAGATTTAAATCTTTTATTTCAGAAATATTAATTTCTGTTAATTTGAAAACCTGTTTGATCATTTCAGTTTTGACACTTCTTATTGGAAATTCTTCATCAGAATATAATTTGTCTGAATCATTCAATGTATACGCTACTTTGATTGATTCGTCATTCAAATTAGATTTTGATAACAAGAATTCTTTATTGTAAACTCTTAACCGGCGAACTCGGACTTTTCTCAGACGAACTCAAACTATCAGACTTAGACTCCGATTTTGACTCTTCATCCATATCCAACACCTGATCGACAACTCTTTTAACTAACTCGGACTCATGATCAGTGTCAGACGCTGTGAATGTAACATCAATATTGTCTGGTAATTCATCAGTGATTTCAGACTTTAATTTGATGTTTTGAGCCTTATCTACTTGTTCCTCGTTTGGTTTCCTGGGGGAATAACTCTCAAAGATAGGAGGCGGACATCTGTTATACTTGACACTTGGTTTCTTACCAGTATCCTCTTCTTTTTCTTTCTTCTTGAACGCTTCAAGACCTGCAACAGTAGGATAAACACGATCAATCAGATAATCACAAGTAGTATAACTCAAAAGTAATCTGTTGTGTAACACCTGTGCCTCCACGGCCATCTAACAAATACCAAACCAATGAAATATTATATTTCATACTTGGGATTTGTAAAATTATGTGTATCTTTTACACATATCAACTCTTGTTTGATTTTAAGCTTTAAATCGCTTTCGGGAGGGTTATACGCGCCCTGATGCGTAAATATAACCAGTTTAATCCAACGAACACTCCGGAATAGTGAAATAGGCTTAACATACCTTAAATAACCTTTACATGACTTAGATATAAGTTTTGGAAGGTTTGGTGTGGAGAAATCAAAGTTTAATCGCTTACAGGGACTAAAGTTGACAAACTGCGAAAGTATGCCAATTCGAACTGTAACAGACATTCCGGAGCATGACCATAAGTTAAACATACCATAAATATCCTTTACATAGCTTAGAAATAGGCTTTGAGGGGTTCGGTGTGCTAAAATAAACTTTTGTGTCGTTCAGGGACTAAAAGTGTCAAAAAGTGCACAAGTTTGCATTTTCGCGCATAACTTACGTTCTGAATACATCTGGACATCCAAAAATTTATGTAAGCATGACTACATTATATTTTAGTGTTCGCCTTAAGAAAAATCCATTCGTCGCGTCATTTGGATCGTTTTTCGCGCTTATGCGCATTCCGTCGTAATTAAGCGAACATCGCGTTCGTACGGCTAAACGAACCGACATCCGAGATATTTTTGAGCATGTTTTAAGTTCCCTATACTTTAACTTCATTTTAGAGCTTTGAAATGGGGTTAACGGGCCTTAAACGTGTCAAAAATGGGCTGATTACATTGCAGGGACCAAAACTGTAATTCTGCCAAAGTAAGCTTACGGACCTCAACATCCACAAGCTTACGGTCCGTAAAGCAACTCCCAGACCAGATTCAGTGTTTTTAATAGCAGATCACAGCTGTTTACCACTCCTTAATCCCTTGCCATGTGTCTAACTCTTATGGTGAGTGGCCTAATGAGCCACCATAAGCTTCCGACAAGTGTACGCATGAGATTAAGGCACGATAATCGACAAACAATCCTAACGGTGGACCGAATACTATAAATACCCATCCACCCTCAACCCCAAAACCCACAAATCTGATTAAGAAAGCTCTAAGTTGGAACCTTCGTTTCATACCTGAGCTATTTTGATCTGGGTTAGCATTCGGGGACCCTTCGTAAGTATTCTTTCGTTCTTTTCCTTATTTTTACTGCTTTTCGAGTCAGAAAGTCAAACTTTGTTTGACTTTCAGCGTTGACCAGTAATGGTCAATGCGAAGTTCGTTTGAACTTCGCAACGTGATTGTAATCACGATGGTTATAGTCCTTTGGGACTATGCCTACTGATTACCACGTTGTCTAGGGTCCTAGGGTAAGCGATCTAATAAATCGCCTATACCTTCGAACTCGACCCATTTGGTCGATCATTAGGATCCGACCAAATACATTAGGTGACCATAATAGGTAGGGAATAACCTTCCGAGGTTATACCCTATGGTCACATCGTTTAAGTAGTTGTATGATAGGTAGTTTATATGCCTTAGGTAAATTACCAAAATACCCTTTTCATATATAATTGGTAATTAAGCATATGTAACCTAAACCTTTGTCATATAACTGATTATGTAACATGTTAGGCATATAACACTTGTCATAGGACTAGTTAGACGGTCCGAACGCGTTTCACGCGCACGACGCGTTAAAGTAGCATATGTTACCTTAATGGGTCGCGATGGGTCGAAAGTACTTAGGTTTGGTTTCATTGTAGTATGTAGGCCTTGTTAAACCATATCATATGAGTTCCAACACTCATTTGGTTTACCAAGCCTCATCCTATCCAATCTCTCGATTTAAGTCCGGTTTATTTATATAGTATTGGATTTGCCGACTGATTCCGTGCTCCCTCTAGCTTTGTTTGGTTGTTGTTCAAGACCTCCAAGCATTCTCAGGCGAGTACATTCTTCCCCTATTTTACTGTTTTCAATTGTTTTGGGGTGACTCATATGTGCTAAATGTTTTCGATGTTATAACGATGGTTTCAAAAACGATTAAGGCGATTTATACAAAACTAATAACGATTTCATAAAGTGAACAAACTTGTTGGTTGTAGTTACATAACAAATGACATTCATTAGCAATGATCAAGCCGACCAGTATTAGGTTATGGTACCATAGGATCTGACAAGTCCCGTTATTTACTACACCCGTAGTTATGTGTGGGTGTTGTGGGTAGCGACTGAATCTGTAACTGTTAATTTACTCTTTGGTAAGGGTTTATTAATGCGAATTGTTAATTTACTCTTTGGTAAGGGTTTATTAATGCGAATTGTTAATCTATCCTTTGGTAAGGGTTTATTAATGCGAATTGTTAATCTATCCTTTGGTAAGGGTTTATTAATGCGAATTGTTAATCTATCCTTTGGTAAGGGTTTATTAATGCGAGTCAAGAAGGTTTGAATGTTATTAGCGAGACGACCATTTAAGTAGTTTCACGACCTAAAACGAATTTAACGATTGTGTAAACGATTGGTTTTCACACGATGTTTTAACGATTGGGTAAACGATTGGTTTTAACACGATGGTTTAACGATTGGGTAAACATTTGTACATGATTGACATTTGATCATGTATTTCCCACAAAACATAACTTTGATTTAAACCAAGTTTTTACTTCAATACTTTGTTTTTGTGCATATGGTTTAGTTGAGACATTTCACTTGCCATACATGGATATTTGACATAGACATTTGACATGGATATTTGACATAGACATTTTACATTGTTTGGTTTGGTTTGATTAAGTGATTAAGTAACGATGCGTGTGTAATATGATACAAGCATGGTGGATACGCCGCTGGTACTTCCTATATATAAGTGTTTGTATGGTATTACATATTGTAGCGTATTTGAATCATTTCAGTTTGAGACATAGAACATTTTATACGAGTAACATACTTTTCACAAGACATTTATTTACAAACAACTTATTTTACACAAACTCATTTTACATGGTTATTCATTTAATCATGCATTATTCTATTACTGATACATATCACCTGAACTTATCATTGTTTTTCAAATAATGTACTAAAACAAATGTTTTTGGGTTAAGAGTCATGGCTACGAGGTTTTACAAATTATAACTCGCTTGATTTGAAGTTGGTTAATTAAGTTGCAATATTATACTCTTTTCAAAACAAGGTTTTTAAATAAAGTATTGCAACGTCTAAACTAGCCATGATTTCGACACTCCTACAAAACCTATGTACTCGCCAGCATTTCTTTGCTGACCTCGTTTTCACATATGTTTCAGGTATGTTGGATGATATCGATTGATAAGATGCATGCTCACATAGGACTGGACAAGGCCTTAGTGACTCAATAACAATGATAGACTATGTTTAAATAGTGTAATTAGATTTCCAGACGATGTAATTACTCAATGTTTAATAAAACGAAACACTTTTGATATCCATGGTTATGAAACATTAATTCTGTTGCAACACGCCCCGATGTTTCCGCCGCAATTTGTTGTTTTACGCGGTCGGGGTGTGACAGAAAAGATGGTATCAGAGCCAATGGTTATAGGGAATTAGGTTATTAGTAATTAGTAATGCTTTGACCTAGTCTATAACCTTCTTAGGACCCTAACGCGAGTTTACTTGCGTTTAGTCATAAAACAATACCGTCACCTATCCTTAGGCGACGACCACAACAAGAACATAAATTTCAAAACCGCTTTGAAAACTAATCATCTGTTCTAGGATGATTGATTTCTAGGTTTTGAACCCTCTATTGTAAGGTTTTGAACCCTCTGTTATATGGTTTTGAACCCCTTTGAATTTTCAAATTCTCGTCATGGTTTTGGGTTTTAAATAATGTGAACACGTGCAAACTGGAAGGGTGAATGCCTGTATTCTGGGTTTTCTGTCTAGGCAAGCACTTCGTATACATCTCATCAGACGCGAGACCAGTTGTGCTTACCTGGGAATTCTTGGGATGAGTGTTCACTTATAGGCGAGCATGTCTTCGCGATACATTATTTTGACCCATTTACTTTGATTAGTCACTGTGTGTCGTTTGTTTACCTTGTGGTAACAAACAAATGACCACTACCCTTGCTTTCATCAGATTTGTTTCATCTTATTCTTTTCGTCTAAATCCTCTCACTCGTTTCCTTTCATGTTTCCTCTTTTAGACAATGCCTCCTCGACGCGAAAACCAGATAGAGACTGCCGAGCTGGCAGAAATTATTGCGCAGCAAATGGCTGCTCAATTCCCAAACCTCTTTGCTCAATGGATCCAAGCCTATAACAACAACAATGTTCCATGCAAATACAAGGATTTTAACCAGGCTAAACCACTCAAGTTTAGTGGTTCTGAAGGAGCGACTGGGCTTCTTCAGTGGTTTGAAAGCATAGAGAATACTTTTCGCCACGTGCAGTGTCTTGACAATCGCAAGGTCGAGTTTGCTTCGAGCGTATTTCAGAAAAGGGCTTTGACATGGTGGAACGGGATTATGAGAGATAGGGGTGCTGAGATTGCCTTGGCACAGACATGGGCTGAACTAAGAGCTCTTATGATGAGGGAATTCTGTCCTCGTCATGAGCAGCGAGCCTTAGAGAAGGAATTTGATGATTTGAAGCAGGATAGTGGTGAGCACAGGGCTTATACTGATAGGTTTGAGGAGCTGAGTCTGCTTTGCCCGACAATGGTTACCCCACTTGACATAGCTATCGAAAGGTACATCGACGGCCTACCTGACTCGGTACAAGACATCCTTACTGGTAGTAACCCTGCCACACTCCGTCAGGCGATCGAGTTATCAGCGACATTGACTGAGTCGCAGATTCGGAAGAACAAGTTACACAGGAAGGGTGACAAGGGCAAGAAACAGACAGCTGACATGGAGGATAGCAAGAAAGGTCAAAACAAGAAGGGTAAGGAAGGTGAGACGGCAAAGAAATCAAGAAAGCGAAAGGATGTTCAGAACTTTGCTGTTACAGCACAGACTGCTCAGAACCCGTGGAACCAACCAGCTCAGCCACCTGCAAAGAAAGCATATGCCGGTACCGCACCTCATTGTGCCCGTTGCAACGGTCATCACGTTGCACCACGAGATTGCAAGAAATGCACAACGTGTGGTAGACTTGGGCATTTGGCCAATATTTGTCGTTTGGGACAAAATCAGGCTGCTCAGGTTCAAGCTCCGGTTCAAGGGAATGCTGCGAGATTCCCATTGGGTTCATGTTTCAACTGCGGAGAGATTGGTCACTTCCGCCACAACTGCCCAAGACTGGTGAATGCAAATGCTAACGCAAACCCAAATGCGAACGTCAACGTCAATATGAATCCAGCACGTGGTTGAGTGTTTAACATCAATGAGGCACTCAATGTTGAAGGAATGAACAATTAGTATTTTGTATTTTTCCTCTGGTTGTTATCTAGTAACATTTTAAGACAATGCGGTTGTTATATAAATAAAAATTTGTGGTTTTTATTTTCAACTAATGCAATTGTATGAATGTTTGATCCAACCTTATGATGTCATCACAAAGACAAAACTACTCTTGTGGTTCTGTCATTTTTATGATCACTTGTGATCTCCCTAAGAACCTCAAACACTTGTTTCTTCTAAATCCAAAGTATCTTATCGTCTTGCACCGTTCGAGATGCAAGAATCATCAAAACAGCTTTAAGAGTTGTCTGATAAAGGATTCATCCGTCCGAACTTTTCACCTTGGAGAAACTCCAGTTCTCTTTATGAAAAGAAAAATGGATCTTTTCAAATGTATATCGATTAACGTAAGCCTATTAAGCTTACCATCAAGAATCGATATCCCCCACCTTAAATCAACGATTTCTCCGATTAACTGCATAGCGTTCATGCTTTTCCAAGATCGATTTGCATTTTGGGTATCATCAACTTTGTATTCTCAAAGAAAATGTTCCCAAAACGGTTTTCTGCACGAAGTATGGCCATTACGAGTTTACAGTCATACCTTTTGGTTTGACAAATGCTCCAGCCATCTTCATGGACTTAATAAATAGGGTCTGCAAGCCTTATTTGGATCAGTTCGTCATTGTTTTTATTGATGACATCTTGATCTACTCAAAGTCCCGAGCCGACCACGATCAACACCTTCGTTGATTTCGGAGCCTGATTGGATTCCTTGTACACCTTAATTTGTACATTACAACTCAATTAGGACAAGCCGAATTCGTTTTTAGATCTTCCTATTTTCATAGTTAGATTCTTGAAAATATTTAAAGTGCCAAGTGAAATCCACGGATTGGATTCCTAGTATGCTTTAAATACCCATGTCCAAAGATAACAAATTAAACGATTTTACGATTAAACGATTATACAATTATGTGACTATGTGTTTATTCATCTCATGTTTTCTTGTCTGCATTTTTGTGTTTTTAATACTCTGGATATTCGTTATCCAAATCCTCGCAGGATCTTTCATATCTTCATATGAGAGATTCGTAGCAGGATATTCAAAAGGTACTACCTTCAATCCTTAATGGGCTTCTATTTAATAGTTAAGACCCTTGGATTATATGGTACTACTCCATTATTCATAAGAGACCCTGTAGTGGTCTAGTCAAAAAAATTGATTCACAATTTGGTTAAAAGACGACATCTAGTGATGTAGCTGGACAGACTCCTTGATAGTCTATTTAGATCATTTATTGATTTAGTCTAAAGGACTCTATGGCGGTCTAAGTCACGCTCATCACAGGATTGTTCATTTGGTTTTACCCTACACATTATAAAATAGACTGTGTGAACTGTGCAAGGAATTCTCTAATTATGGATGCGCACATAATTATGAAATTTAGTGCACAGAAATCTAGTAAGGTTTATTATGTGAAAGAACCGATAGTGACAACAATAACAAAATGAGAACGATGTAATGGAGGCATGGTGGACGCACCAATGACGCTTCATATACTTGTATATAAGTGTCCCTCTTACATTGCAAACATAATGTTATTAAGGTTACTAGAAGTTCAAGAACCCTAACCAATGTTGTTCGATCTTTTCAACTTCATGTTTTCAAGCTCTCACAAGTTTCCTCTAAATAAATTTCGGGACGAAATTTCCTAAAGTAGGGGAGACTGTAACACCTGTGCCTCCACGGCCATCTAACAAATACCAAACCAATGAAATATTATATTTCATACTTGGGATTTGTAAAATTATGTGTATCTTTTACACATATCAACTCTTGTTTGATTTTAAGCTTTAAATCGCTTTCGGGAGGGTTATACGCGCCCTGATGCGTAAATATAACCAGTTTAATCCAACGAACACTCCGGAATAGTGAAATAGGCTTAACATACCTTAAATAACCTTTACATGACTTAGATATAAGTTTTGGAAGGTTTGGTGTGGAGAAATCAAAGTTTAATCGCTTACAGGGACTAAAGTTGACAAACTGCGAAAGTATGCCAATTCGAACTGTAACAGACATTCCGGAGCATGACCATAAGTTAAACATACCATAAATATCCTTTACATAGCTTAGAAATAGGCTTTGAGGGGTTCGGTGTGCTAAAATAAACTTTTGTGTCGTTCAGGGACTAAAAGTGTCAAAAAGTGCACAAGTTTGCATTTTCGCGCATAACTTACGTTCTGAATACATCTGGACATCCAAAAATTTATGTAAGCATGACTACATTATATTTTAGTGTTCGCCTTAAGAAAAATCCATTCGTCGCGTCATTTGGATCGTTTTTCGCGCTTATGCGCATTCCGTCGTAATTAAGCGAACATCGCGTTCGTACGGCTAAACGAACCGACATCCGAGATATTTTTGAGCATGTTTTAAGTTCCCTATACTTTAACTTCATTTTAGAGCTTTGAAATGGGGTTAACGGGCCTTAAACGTGTCAAAAATGGGCTGATTACATTGCAGGGACCAAAACTGTAATTCTGCCAAAGTAAGCTTACGGACCTCAACATCCACAAGCTTACGGTCCGTAAAGCAACTCCCAGACCAGATTCAGTGTTTTTAACAGCAGATCACAGCTGTTTACCACTCCTTAATCCCTTGCCATGTGTCTAACTCTTATGGTGAGTGGCCTAATGAGCCACCATAAGCTTCCGACAAGTGTACGCATGAGATTAAGGCACGATAATCGACAAACAATCCTAACGGTGGACCGAATACTATAAATACCCATCCACCCTCAACCCCAAAACCCACAAATCTGATTAAGAAAGCTCTAAGTTGGAACCTTCGTTTCATACCTGAGCTATTTTGATCTGGGTTAGCATTCGGGGACCCTTCGTAAGTATTCTTTCGTTCTTTTCCTTATTTTTACTGCTTTTCGAGTCAGAAAGTCAAACTTTGTTTGACTTTCAGCGTTGACCAGTAATGGTCAATGCGAAGTTCGTTTGAACTTCGCAACGTGATTGTAATCACGATGGTTATAGTCCTTTGGGACTATGCCTACTGATTACCACGTTGTCTAGGGTCCTAGGGTAAGCGATCTAATAAATCGCCTATACCTTCGAACTCGACCCATTTGGTCGATCATTAGGATCCGACCAAATACATTAGGTGACCATAATAGGTAGGGAATAACCTTCCGAGGTTATACCCTATGGTCACATCGTTTAAGTAGTTGTATGATAGGTAGTTTATATGCCTTAGGTAAATTACCAAAATACCCTTTTCATATATAATTGGTAATTAAGCATATGTAACCTAAAACTTTGTCATATAACTGATTATGTAACATGTTAGGCATATAACACTTGTCATAGGACTAGTTAGACGGTCCGAACGCGTTTCACGCGCACGACGCGTTAAAGTAGCATATGTTACCTTAATGGGTCGCGATGGGTCGAAAGTACTTAGGTTTGGTTTCATTGTAGTATGTAGGCCTTGTTAAACCATATCATATGAGTTCCAACACTCATTTGGTTTACCAAGCCTCATCCTATCCAATCTCTCGATTTAAGTCCGGTTTATTTATATAGTATTGGATTTGCCGACTGATTCCGTGCTCCCTCTAGCTTTGTTTGGTTGTTGTTCAAGACCTCCAAGCATTCTCAGGCGAGTACATTCTTCCCCTATTTTACTGTTTTCAATTGTTTTGGGGTGACTCATATGTGCTAAATGTTTTCGATGTTATAACGATGGTTTCAAAAACGATTAAGGCGATTTATACAAAACTAATAACGATTTCATAAAGTGAACAAACTTGTTGGTTGTAGTTACATAACAAATGACATTCATTAGCAATGATCAAGCCGACCAGTATTAGGTTATGGTACCATAGGATCTGACAAGTCCCGTTATTTACTACACCCGTAGTTATGTGTGGGTGTTGTGGGTAGCGACTGAATCTGTAACTGTTAATTTACTCTTTGGTAAGGGTTTATTAATGCGAATTGTTAATTTACTCTTTGGTAAGGGTTTATTAATGCGAATTGTTAATCTATCCTTTGGTAAGGGTTTATTAATGCGAATTGTTAATCTATCCTTTGGTAAGGGTTTATTAATGCGAATTGTTAATCTATCCTTTGGTAAGGGTTTATTAATGCGAGTCAAGAAGGTTTGAATGTTATTAGCGAGACGACCATTTAAGTAGTTTCACGACCTAAAACGAATTTAACGATTGTGTAAACGATTGGTTTTCACACGATGTTTTAACGATTGGGTAAACGATTGGTTTTAACACGATGGTTTAACGATTGGGTAAACATTTGTACATGATTGACATTTGATCATGTATTTCCCACAAAACATAACTTTGATTTAAACCAAGTTTTTACTTCAATACTTTGTTTTTGTGCATATGGTTTAGTTGAGACATTTCACTTGCCATACATGGATATTTGACATAGACATTTGACATGGATATTTGACATAGACATTTTACATTGTTTGGTTTGGTTTGATTAAGTGATTAAGTAACGATGCGTGTGTAATATGATACAAGCATGGTGGATACGCCGCTGGTACTTCCTATATATAAGTGTTTGTATGGTATTACATATTGTAGCGTATTTGAATCATTTCAGTTTGAGACATAGAACATTTTATACGAGTAACATACTTTTCACAAGACATTTATTTACAAACAACTTATTTTACACAAACTCATTTTACATGGTTATTCATTTAATCATGCATTATTCTATTACTGATACATATCACCTGAACTTATCATTGTTTTTCAAATAATGTACTAAAACAAATGTTTTTGGGTTAAGAGTCATGGCTACGAGGTTTTACAAATTATAACTCGCTTGATTTGAAGTTGGTTAATTAAGTTGCAATATTATACTCTTTTCAAAACAAGGTTTTTAAATAAAGTATTGCAACGTCTAAACTAGCCATGATTTCGACACTCCTACAAAACCTATGTACTCGCCAGCATTTCTTTGCTGACCTCGTTTTCACATATGTTTCAGGTATGTTGGATGATATCGATTGATAAGATGCATGCTCACATAGGACTGGACAAGGCCTTAGTGACTCAATAACAATGATAGACTATGTTTAAATAGTGTAATTAGATTTCCAGACGATGTAATTACTCAATGTTTAATAAAACGAAACACTTTTGATATCCATGGTTATGAAACATTAATTCTGTTGCAACACGCCCCGATGTTTCCGCCGCAATTTGTTGTTTTACGCGGTCGGGGTGTGACATGTTGATCCTTTCACTCTCAATTTTCTCAAGTTCCAACTCCTTCTTCAAGTTAGCACAGTCTTCAATATAGTCATTGATGACGCTTTGCTTTGTCATTAAAGTTGCACTCATCTTGTCATTTGCCTTTTCAAATTCTGCATTTGCTCTTTTTAAACTGTCAACTGTCCTGTTCAATACGTCGTATGACTCTTTCACATACTTCACATCAAACAGTAAATCTTCTTTCATTTTCTCTAGCTCAGCAATCTTTTTGTCTTTTTCTTCACAAACTTTGCAAAATTCTGAACATTTCTCACAAGGCTTTGTAACTTCAACTACTTTTTCAATTATCTTTTCGACTTCGACAGTCTTTTCAACTTCTACTATCTTTTCAACAATTTTCTCAACTTCCACAAGTTTCTCGACTTCGACAATTTTCTCCACTACTTTCTCTACTTCAACAATCTTCTCTATTGCAATCTCAGCAGTTGCTTCATCTTTTGTTTCTACAGCTTCAGTCTTCGCCTTTTCATCAGCGAGTAGCTTTGCTGCTTCTAGCTCTCTCTGCAATCGAGCAATCTTCTTCTGATTCAGTATCTCAACTTTATCTGCATAGAAAAAATTAAAACTGTCAGGATCAATGCTTTTTCTACATTTGTTAAGATACTCTTCCTCATCATCCGTATCAACATCACTTCCAAGATCTGGAAATATCGGAATTCTTTTCTGACAATCTTTATTTTGATCCAGAATCCTGGTAACAAGTGCCACATTAGATTTAGTTTCACTAGGTATATACTTGTCCCAGCTAAATCCCTTTTCAACAACCTCATCATTCTGATCAATTATCCCATAATAAGCTTTCCTATTGGCTTCTTCAATCATTCTCCCATGAGCAGTTTGTGGTTCCTTTTGTTGAGGTTTTTGATCGATTTGATGAAAGATTGATTTCTGATAATAATTGCTCTTTTCTTGACTTCCAGTTGACTCTTGGTTTTTACATTCTCGTTTAAAGTGACCTTTTCCTTTACATCGGAAACAGGTAACTTTTGACTTGTCAAAACCAAGTGGAGAAGCAGCCATTCCTCGGAACTCGTCTCTGCCAGTAATTTGTTGAAATTTTTCAGCTCTCCTGCAGGCACTAGCTAAGCACCACTTCACATCCATCAGCTCAAGCTCTTCTGCATCAATTTGGTCGTAATCTTCTTTTGTAAGCATCGGATTACCAATTCTTCCGGCAATCAGGCTTTCATACGACTCTAACATGGTGACAAGAGATGCCATGTGTTGCTTTGCCACCTCAGGAGAAAGAGCTTGACCATTCTGGATGTTCAGTGTCACATTGCACTGCAGATTTGTAGAATTTTGATTTTGAGGGCTAGGTGTATTGTTGTTTGGATCAAAGCTTGAGAATGATGAAGTAGATCCACCACTTTGAGTTGTAATACTTGCATTTGGACTTGCAGAACCATCAGCACTGAATGCGGTACTAATCTTTGGACTTTGATTAGGAGTGGTCTCAAACTTGTTCCCTCGATAGTACAGACTGACATCTTGCTTTGCATTTGGATTGGTCATGATAGCTGTCTTTTGAATATCCAGCTCCTGCTCTTCGATTTTCTGAATAAACTGAGCCAAATTCATACTCTCAGACTTTCTCATAAGTTTCACAACCATCAAATATGTTCCCCACTTGTGCTGTGGTAACGCCTCAGCTAGTTTGTCAACCCACTCATCGTCCTCTTTCTTGATATCTAACCTACCCATTTCCAAAACTAAATGACAGTATCTATCTATAGTCTGTTTGGTTGTTTCATGATCAAATGCAGTAAACATGTCAAATGATTTCTTCAATAATGCCTTCTTGTTTTTGATCATATCAGCACTCCCTCTGAATTTCTGAATCAAAGCTTCCCAGATGGATCTAGCAGTTCCGTTATGTTGAAGTAAGACAAAGATGTCTTCTTTAACAGCTTGCTGAAGGATGCTGATCATCATCTTCTCACTAGTGTACTTCAACTTATCAGCTTCTATAAAATCATTGAAACCCTTTTCCAAACCACGTTCATTCTTTGGCTTCTCGTAATCTTTCAGTAAAGAACACCATGCTTCGAATCTGTAAGCTTGAACCCAGTTCTCGAATCGGTTCTTCCAACCCTGAAAATCTTCAATATACATGAGTTTCGGCGGTTTTTGATGAGTGCCTGTCTCATTCTCATTATACAACGCTTCAGCAGGAGTTACAGGGGCAACGGGTGTCGCGAACGCATTGTAGAACTCTTCAGCCATGTCTCAAAACGCAGATGATGCTTCGGGAAATACCTGATAACACACAAACAAAAAAACACAATCAGTTTAAAAATTTATCAATTAATGGAAACGAACTGGTACTTGAACTGGTGAAATTTCTGTGCGGACTGAAGATTGACAAACTATGCAGACTGATATGACTTCGATCAAATACGAATGGCGTGACCCTTTTTCGTGTAAACTAACTGACTTTCAAATGACCTTGCCTGACTTCCAATCAATCTGACGGACTCTTGAACACTTTTGAATTTCAAACTGTGAGATCAGGACCTTTGACAAATAGTGGGGCGGTGGTCAAGTGATCAAGTGGGCTAACAACATAGTTTGCTGTGATTGGGCCGACGACTTGGGCCAATGATATTCAAGGAGGCGGTGCTGTTTTCTGTCGACCATACATTTATCAAACTATTTCTCACATGCAACTTTTTCAAAATAGATGATAACTTCAATACTAATCACATGTAACCTGACAATACATTTATCAAACAACACAATGTACTTATCGAAGTAATAATTTTTTTTTTAAACGGTGAATATGATAATTTTTCAATTGTCCTCAAAAAGCGAACTCACTAGTCTTATAAGCAGACCACAAATTGCACTAAACGCGGATCTCAAGTGTCACAAAGAGCGAATCTCAATTGATGTTCGAAAAAGCGGACCAAGCATGTCACTTAAAGCAGACCAAAACTTTTACCATTTGAGCGAACCTAATGTTAATTCTTGGAGCGGATCTATGTGACGTCAGCAAAACACGAACCGAATGCAAGCGAAAACTCAATTTGAACCAATTTTAGGCCGATTTAAGTTCTGAAAACTTCCAGGTTTTGTTAATTCATGATTACGCACACACTGTGTGAATTTTAAGCGATTTTGACAGTAAAAAGTTCTGTTTTTTCAAAAAAGAAAGGTGTAGAAGCAGAAAAAATGATGAAAAAGAGCTGTATATGCGAGATCTCCTCCTCCTTGGCTCTGATACCAATTGTAGGATCGAATTTCGACCTAAACGAGTCGTTCGGAAGAGCTCAAATCCGTTTTAGAGGCGGAAACAAAAAAACGGACGTGTACACAGCTAGAATCACACTTTAAATCTCTTATATATTGATTTTACAGTGTTTACATTGACAAGGAACACCGGCAATACCTCGGTATCAGATCTGAACAATGTTACAAAATGAATTGACAATAAGCCTATTTATACTAATTCTGGTCCGCTCATAGGGCATCACCATAAAAGCGAACCACATGGATGCTGTAAAAGCGAACTGACAAAATTGCCGTATAAGCGATCCATTTTGATTCCAAATAAGCGATCCTCCATAATGTCTTTAATGTGAACCTCCATAATGAACCTCATTGGACCTTCAAACCAATGCTTCTCATTGGACCTCCTAGTGGTCCAATCAAAACCAACACATGTATTTGTCTTTTGTGTAAGATAATGTAAACGACCATTTCTTGTATCATGACATCACTTGTGATGTCACCTTGGTGATGTCACTCATGATGTCATACCCGATCGGACCCGCAACGAGATCGAGACTCGATATTAAGACGTAGTCGACAGATGACTGCACCAACACTTTCGTGTGGTAATACATACATATAAACAAACACAACAATTCACATTTAACATCACATTCAATGACATAGCATTCCATTTAATCATTCAATTCACATAGTCACAATAGTCACAAAATGTTTATGTTTCATCAGGGTACAAAGATAGGTTCGAAAATACGAGTTGTCACATTATCCCCAAGTTGAAAGAAATTTCGTCCCGAAATTTAGCACGTACTCACTGAGGAAGCTAGTTAAGTTGCATGGTTTTCCTGGGGTGTCACATCCTCCCCCCGTTGATCTGGAATTTCATCCCGAAATTCCGCAGCTTCAGCCTCAGTAGTGGTTGTACCGTTTGCGAACAGTTGGGGATACTTTTGTTTCATCTGATCTTCGCGTTCCCAGGTGAACTCTGGGCCGCGACGTGAGTTCCAACGAACTCGAACGAGAGGTATTCTAGTACGCTTGAGGACCTTAACATCCCGGTCCGTGATTTCAACTGGTTCCTCGACGAATCGTAGCTGCTCGTCGATGGTGAGCTCCTTTAAAGGAACTACGTGGGTCTCATCTGACAGACACTTCTTCAGATTTGACACATGGAAAACGTTGTGAACTGCACTGAGTTCCGCTGGTAAGTTCAGTCAGTAAGCCACCTTGCCTATCTTCTCTATGACTTCGAAAGGTCCAACGTAATGTGGGTTAAGTTTACCTCGTTTACCAAAACGAACCACACCCTTCCAGGGCGAAACCTTGAGTAGTACTCGCTCCCCAACCTGGAGCTCTAGTGGTTTTCTGCCCTTATCGGCGTAGACTTTCTGACGGTCTCGAGCCACCGCCATTCGTTGTCGTATCTGAGCAATTTTCTCTGTTGTGTCAACCACATGTTCTGGACCAGTAATCTGACTATCCCCCACCTCTGCCCAACAAAGAGGTGACCGGCATTTACGCCCGTACAATGCCTCAAACGGAGCAGCTTTAATGCTGGTGTGATAGCTATTGTTGTACGAAAATTCCACAAGTGGCAGATGCTTTTCCCAGCCGTTGCCAAAGTCAATTACACATGCCCTAAGCATGTCTTCTAGAGTCTGGATGGTACGTTCCGACTGCCCATCCGTTTGCGGGTGATAAGCTGTGCTCATATCTAATCTTGAGCCAAAGGACTTGTGCATTGCTTGCCACAGTTCTGATGTAAAACGTGCATCTCGATCCGAGATAATAGAGGTGGGCACTCCGTGCCTCGAAACGACTTCCTTAAGATATATGTCTGCTACCGTGGAGAACTTATCCGTTTCCTTGATAGCCAAGAAGTGAGCAGACTTTGTGAGTCGATCCACGATCACCCAAATAGTATCGTTACCACGTTGTGATCTAGGCAGGCCAGTAACAAAATCCATGGAAATTTGCTCCCATTTCCATTGTGGTATCTCGGGTAGTTGAAGTGGGCCTGAAGGTTTCTGGTATTCTGCCTTGACTCTCGCACAAGTCAAGCACTTGCTAACGTACGTTGCTATGTGGGCCTTCATGCTAGGCCACCAATATGTAGTCTTGATATCGTGATACATCTTATCCGAACCAGGATGTACTGAGTAGCGAGACTTGTGTGCCTCATCCATCACAAGCTCTCGTAGGTTGCCATAAAGTGGGACCCAAATTCGTCCTGTTACGTAGTAAGCACCGTCTTCCTTCTGTTCTAAGCGTTGCCTTGAGCCGCGTAGGGCTTCAGCCCTGATGTTTTCTGGTTTCAATGCTTCTACCTGAGCACCTCGTATCAGAGAAGGAAGATTAGACTGTATAGTGAGTTGTAAAGCTCGTACGCGCTTGGGCGTAGTGTCCTTTCGACTGAGGGCGTCAGCCACAACATTGGCTTTGCCTGGGTGATACCTGATCGAGCATTCGTAGTCATTCAGTAGTTCGACCCATCGTCGCTGTCGCATATTGAGTTCCTTCTGTTTGAAGATATGCTCGAGGCTCCTGTGATCAGTGTAGATAGAACATTTGGTACCATACAGGTAGTGTCTCCATATCTTAAGTGCAAAAACAACCGCTCCCAGCTCTAAGTCGTGTGTAGTGTAGTTCTTTTCATGAACTTTGAGTTGGCGTGAGGCGTAGGCTATAACTTTATCCCGCTGCATCAATACACAACCAAGACCCTGAATAGATGCGTCGCAGTAAACCACGAAGTCGTCTGTGCCCTCTGGCAATGAAAGGATAGGCGCACTGTAAAGTCTATCCTTTAAGTGCTGTAACGCTAACTCCTGTGCATTTCCCCAACGATACACAACGCCCTTCTGCGTTAGTGAAGTAAGAGGCTGTGCAATCTTGGAAAAATCCTTAATAAACCTCCTGTAGTAACCTGCCAATCCCAAGAATTGGCGAATTTCCGTTGGCGTACGAGGTGCAGGCCAGCTCTTGATCGAATCCACCTTGGATGGATCTACGTGAATCCCATCCTTATTCACCACATGGCCTAAGAAATGGACTTCACGAAGCCAGAAGTCGCATTTTGAAAACTTGGGGTACAGCTGTTCCGTTCGAAGTAGTTCTAAAATGAGTCGTAGATGCTGCTCGTGTTCCTCCCGACTCTTCGAATAGATGAGAATGTCGTCAATGAAAACTGTAACGAACTTGTCCAGGTAAGGTTTGCACACTCGATTCATGAGATCCATGAAAACCGCAGGTGCGTTTGTCAGCCCAAAAGGCATGACCAAAAACTCATAGTGGCCATATCGAGTTCTAAAGGCTGTTTTGGAGACGTCCTCTTCTCGGACTCTCAGCTGGTGGTATCCTGATCTCAAATCAATCTTTGAATAGTAGCTCGACCCTTGCAGCTGGTCGAACAAGTCGTCGATGCGTGGAAGAGGATAGCGATTCTTCACAGTCACCTTGTTCAGTTCACGGTAGTCGATGCACATTCTGAACGTACCGTCTTTCTTCTTCACAAAAAGCACTGGAGCTCCCCAGGGCGAAGAGCTAGGACGAATAAAACCCTTATCTAAGAGTTCTTGTAGTTGCGTAGATAGCTCTTTCAACTCTGATGGAGCTAAACGATACGTTGCACGAGCTATAGGCGCTGCTCCAGGAGCTAGCTCGATTTGAAACTCGACCTGGCGATGAGGCGGGAGGCCAGGTAGTTCCTCAGGAAATACCTCAGGATAGTCGCGTACAATTGGAAAATCTTCTATCTTCTTTTCTTTCTTCGAGGTGTCGGTAACGAGTGCCAGAATGGCAGTGTGTTACGCAAACACTTTTGGGCCTTTAGGAAAGAGATGATGCTCACAACAGCACCACTCTTATCGCCACGAATCATGAGAGGTTCATCGCCTGGGCGAGGAATACGGACAATCTTTTCGTTGCAAAGAATCTCTGCTTGATGTTGGGATAACCAGTCCATACCAATAACGATGTCGAAACCATCACAACGTTGGGGTCATTTCTAGCATCACCCTGACCAATCACGAACACTCGACCCCTGGCACCATTGTCGTTGTTATTACCCCCGTTGTTGCTTCCATTATTGTTCCCGTTTCCTTGGTTATAGTTCTGATTCGCAGGTCGTGAGCTCCTGCAATCCTTGGCTTCATGCACCATCTTGAGACACCTCTGACAACGACCCCTGGTTGCATCTATTGCACTTTGGGTGATTTCCTCGATATCCACCCTGCCCTTGACTACCAGAAGACCACTGACCAGGGCTCTGATAATCATCAATCTTTCGCTGCTGTGCCTGAGACTGAACTGAAGTTGAACCCTTGCTGGAGGTTCCACCCCACTTTCGTTTGTTGTCACTGGGAGTCGCAGAAGTAGTAGTAGCAGTAGCACCAATACGCTTAGGCAGCTTGTTCTGTTCCACTGCCTGGTCTATGAGACGATGGGCAAGACGAGTAACATCCTGGATGGTAGCAAGGTTGGTAGAAGTCACATGACTTTGAATCTCTGGTACTAAGCCTTTGAGGTACAGCTCTATGCGTTTGATGGTAGGATCCACCATAGTTGGACATAACACCGCCAGTTCGTTGGATCGTTTTGTGTACGCTTCTATCTCTGACCCCGTCATCTTCAGGTTAAAGAACTCCACTTCCAGCTTGTGGATGTCATCACGACTACGGTATTCACGTTTGATCAGTTTCTTAAAATCATTCCAAGGGGTGGCATTAGCAGCCGCCAGCCCCAGCATCTGAACTTGCGCGTTCCACCAAGTTAGCGCAGTGCCTTCGAGAGTACCAGTGGCGTAATTCACCCTGTGAGCCTCAGGGCATTCACACATCTCTAAGATAGACTCGAGCTTTTTCAAACCAATGGAGGAGTCCAACAGCTCCTTTAGTGCCACCGAAAGTACTAGGACGACAGTCCATGAACGTCTTAAATGTGCATACAGGCGGCTGAGCGTTCTGACTTTGTTGCGCGAGGAAGAAAAGACAGGGTTAAGCGCGAGAGTCGGGTCATGAGAGTAGGATCTAACATCCTAGGGTAGGTTCGTAATAGCAGGTTATACCTCCTGCCTGAGCGGCCGCGAGTGCTGCCGTAACTTGTTCGTTGATAAGAGCCGTCAGCCGGCTTGAGTTAGGTTCTCACGTTCCCTCATGATCTTCACATCGAAAGAAACACAAGTAGGAAAGGTGTCGCGAATGTGTATAAGTGTGGAGTGACAGAAGGAGGCAAGCACACATGTGTTTTCAATTAACAGTGACTACGTTTATCTAAGCATACCATGAGCAAAGTTCTATGCAATCTAACAAGTAGGCAATATAAACATAATCCATACCACCTAGAATGTCGAGCCTTGCACATGGAGCGAAGCGTCGTTGTGGATCGTAGAGCACTGTACAGGTTATAGTCTGGTTTTAACAAAAAAAAAAACGTTTTCCTTTATTAAAACCAAGTTCTCTATAACCAATGGCTCTGATACCAATCTGTCACACCCCCAAAATCCACACGCGGAGTATCACCGCTTGGAGGCGTGACTAACCAGGATCAAACCACTAATCATATTGAACAAGCAAGTACTTAAATGTAAAAGTCCAACCAACACAATTAGTGTCCAAAACAACCATAGTTTAAGTTATGAGCGGAAGCATAAATGTTTAAAAACCCAAATCATAAGTTTAAATATCCAAAGGTTTAACATGGCACACAGCTGTCCATGTCCCACAACGACTCTCCCTTGTGCAAGCTCCAGCTAAGTACCTATTGACCTGCAAAGCATGTAGTAACGAGTCAACAATAATGTTGAGCGAGTTCACAGTTGGGTGTTGGTTTTAGTTGTTCCAAAAATAGTTCCTTTAACTGGCGTTCCTGCCGTGGGGGTTACCCCATATTTGAAAACGTGATTTGTTTAACCCATTAACTCTGGCAATCCAGCCGTGGGGGCTACCCCATGATAGTTATTTGGCATTTCGGCTGTGGGGGCTACCCCTTGTATACACTAGACTCGTTACCATATCGACTACTGACAGAAGTCATGTTTATGTGCCCTGAAACTGTCAATGTCTATCAGCATTGACGTGCCCCAGATACATTAGTTCACGCCCGTCCTCCGCGGCACGGTGTGAGGCTTGTCAGACCTAAATAGCGCTATCTAACTAATGACCCGCTCGCCATTGGCCCGGCGATTAAATCGATATAAAAAGGAGGGACTTCATGATAGAGAGTTTTGGTCTAGTAAAGTTATCTGTCCGTGAGGACGAGGAATTACATTCCTGAACCATTACTGTCCTACCCAAGAAAGGACGAGGAATCCATATTCCTTAACCCCATTCCCAACCCCTGGGAATCCCATGCTTTGTAGAGTGTGAACTCACCTTGGTTTGCTCGGCAGATACACAGAAAGGTCGAGTCTAAATGCTAGTGATCAACCACGTCCTAACATGGTTATTATTCAAGTCAGGTTCACGTTCGAGTTAAGCACATAAGTATCGCATAGATAGCAAATAAGAAACACATACGGATCATGGCAACATACATCAACACGTTCAACAATTAATAGCGTATTCAAGATTGGGCTCGCACAAGCTTTGTGGCCTTGTGCGAGTCATCCGTTGGAGCCTAATACTACCAGGCCCATAAACCAAAAGCCCAAATACATCTACATGCATATACACAGCCCAACATATAAGCAAACAATCCAACTTGTGCGATCCATGCATCTTATGCGATCAGTCTTGTTACCCAGCCCAATTCATATAAACATACGGCCCAACAACAAACAAACAACAAACAATCTTGTGCGATCAGCTCTATTACCCAGCCCAAGTCTACGGCCCAACAAACAATAAATAGATACCCAGCTTGTGCGATTGATGGCACCTTGTGCGACTGTTGGCGACTTGTGCGACGGAAACTTGTGCGTCCAGATCAGGTCTTGTGCGACCTGATCTTGTGCGACCCGAGAGCTTGTGTAATCAGCTCTTGTGCGACTAGGGTCTTGTGCGATTGTTTGATTATTCCTAAAATCTTGCAATCGGTTATAGTTATCAAATCAATTTGTTTGACCAATTAACAGATTCCATAATTGTACACAATCAATCAACACTAACAATAGTTTCTAACCCTCTCCTAATCGATCAAAACAAGGTTTTATTATCATTAATTCATATGAACCCTAACAACTCATCCTCATCTTCAACGAATTAACAGCAAAATCTTTAACTCAACAAGCAATCACCTTTGGTAAAACACACTAATCATTCACAGCCGATTAATCGTATATAGATTCTAGATCATCAACAACCTCATGTGCTTAACAACCTTATATCGATTTACAACAATATACATGTGAGCCGATTTCATGAACATTAACATTAACAATTATATCACCATCAATTTGATATCATTCCCAAATCATCGTGTAACACATACATATATCACAACATCATGCAACCTTATTATCATCGATTCTACCAACAAGAACCCTAACCGGATTTAATCAATCATACAACAATACACTATCATCCATCAACATAAAATCAAATAACAACAAAACACTAACCGGATTAGAGGTGAATAAGGGTTAATCCAAGTCACAAGCTTCGAGGGAAAAGATGTTGTCGCCGTCGAGTTCTAGAGAGAAGGAGGGGAGCACTAGGGTTTTGTATGTGTGAAGTGTTTTGCAAGTTATGAGAAACAAAGCTCCCTAAAGGTCAATGTATGCGTATAGTGGGAGTGGGCCGAACCCCTTTACATGGCTGCCCATTCGGTTCAAGTGAGGAGTGGGCCGAGAGTTGCATGAGTCAAAGCCCATTGGTTTGTGCGTTCGGATGTCTATTGTGCGATCGGTTTCTTTCGTGTGGTAATACATACATATAAACAAACACAACAATTCACATTTAACATCACATTCAATGACATAGCATTCCATTTAATCATTCAATTCACATAGTCACAATAGTCACAAAATGTTTATGTTTCATCAGGGTACAAAGATAGGTTCGAAAATACGAGTTGTCACAACATAGGAAGTCACCAAACCTTAGGCATTTAATTGGTATATTCTGAGACACAAAAGCACTACTCAATTCTCGCCCTCACCGAGAGTGTGGCTGCCCGACACCCGTTAGATCTAACCTTTTGTTCTGCGGTCTAGGTATATTGTTGATTAATGGTGCTTATGTACCCTATTCGTGACACGATTTCTCGTATCATTTCTCATAACGCATCCTACTTGGTTCTCGTCCTCACCAAGTGCATTTCTTGTTATCATTTCTCATAACGCATCCTACTTGGTTCTCGTCCTCACCAAGTGCGTTTCTTGTTATCATACCATTTATAAACATTATAATATTTGTACATGTGTTCCACCCCCGAAGTTATAAAACTGAAAACAGTTAAAAGAAAAGGGGGAGCATGAACTCACAACTTTGCGTTCCTTGCGTCGTAAACTTCACCGGATTTGCTTAATTAACGTCGTAACCTATACGCGTTTTCTTAACGTTAGTCACTAGACTTGTATCGCACAAGTACAGTCACTCTCTTTGGTGTATATATTCTTGTGTTAAAAATATTTTATATTTTTAACTAAGTATCTTACTTATATTATTTTCTCTAAAATTAATATAAGTATCTCGTGTTTTGCACTTTGCACCCGAATTATGCATCTTGTATGTTGTATGTGTATTTTTATGTTTATACTCCTCATGAGTATTTAGTGTATTTTTAAGTCTTAATACACTAGCACGTATAACACATACTTTATACACTTAGCACAAAAGTTGGTGATAAAATAATATATATTTTTCTCTCAAAAATATACATACTTATATCCATTTTTATTCTTGAAGAAATCCTCATTTCTTATCACCAAAAATTAGGGAAACCTTGGTAATACTCTTAAATACATTTTTAGGGAATAAGTTTCTCAAAAACTTATATTTTTCTAAGTGTCAAAATTTATAAAAATTTTGACAGAGTTTCCCCTAAAAATGGAGGTTTCCCATGTTTTCAATACATGTGTTTATTTTCTTTTAAATCGTCAACAATCATCAACAACAATTATCAACAATAATCATCAACAATAATCACTAATTTCTCTATTTCATGAACTTGAATATTTACAAAAATTTTGACAGAGTTTCCCCTAAAAATGGAGGTTTCCCATGTTTTCAAAACATGTGTTTATTTTCTTTTAAATCGTCAACAATCATCAACAACAATTATCAACAATAATCATCAACAATAATCACTAATTTCTCTATTTCATGAACTTGAATATTTACAAAAATGTGTAGTAACTTACTAGCACATTTAGTAAGTCTTTCCATCTCTAAAAATAAAATCATTATCTCGAAAACTTTATTTTTTAAAGAATATGAAGTTTTGCAACTTCTAGTCGGTATTTACGAAAATATTTATTGGTTAAATCCTTTCGTTACACAAGTGTCTACACACTTTTTGGTTCTAAAAAATGTCTTTATTTTGAGAAAGATCCGGCTTTTTAAACATGATTTCATCATACACTTGGTTCTTCAAAAATACCACTTGTAGATCCGTAGATCTACTAGTTTAGAACTCCATTTCATAAGAAAAATCATTTTTACACAAGTTCATGTTTGTGAGTGAAAGGGTTCGTCATCTAGTTATTTTTACACTAAACATAGTGCTAGTTCATGTTCCATGAACATGACCTAGCGTGGTTAGATGACGATCCGTTCCCCTACTAGCATCCAACAATAATAAATAATCATAACAAAACAAGATCCAAGAGTTTTACACTAATATTTACTCATTAACCACTTTGTTCATCATTTTTAGTTGACTTTAAACTTTGATCTTATATGTTCATGATTTTTATCCGACAAATCTCTTATTAACCACTTTAGACAAGATCAATAGGGTGTTTAGAGTCACTTACTACTAGCTCGTGGCTAGGGAAGAAACTAGACGAAAACGGGTGGTTAATAGCGTTGTGGTGAGGTACTTATGTGTGATCCTTCACACTTGTAAGTATGTAAATTGGCTAGTATGAAATTGGAAGATGTTGGTGGGTGCGTTGTGGCTCTCGGCCGTAAGCAAGACAAGGGAGAAAGAAAAGAATTTTTGCTAAGTGTTGTGGTTAGTGAGTGAAGGTGTTAACCTCCATATATTCCTATAATCATCATCCACTAATATCCAATGTATATAATGTCTTCTAGATATGAGGCATAAGTTTATAAAATAATGAAAAATGTAAGGGTTTGTCCCACATGGGAAAACCGATCGGTTGTAATGGGGGGGGGGGGGCATTTAGTTGGATTTTAATTAAATAGTTAGGCACTAGTTTGTTAAATTAAGTGATTAATTAGTTACTAGAGTGTTATAATTTATGACGGGTGTTAGGGTATTCGGGGACCCTAACTAGCTCAGAAAAAGAAAAATAATGTCATTGACAATATTTTTAGGTTCCGGGTAAAGTCCGGTCGTTCGGTTGGATATCAATCCGTTAAAGTGCTTAATTACACTTTTTAGTGTCTTTTAAGTACCTTTTTGTATCCCTTTCGATTCCCAACACTTGGGGAAATATTCTGGATAATAAAACGACATTTCTGCATAATATTCACATGTCTAAAAGCTGTTTAGAGCTGAATTATGTAAAATTCTGCACTTAAAGTGCGTTTCGGATGCTTTTTAGTGCTTATTTATGCTTCCGGAGAGTATATATATTAAACCTGTAACATCTGTGTCTGAAATCATTGTAAACAATTTAGTTATCAATAAAACAAAGTTATTTGATCCCAATGTTTGTTTGGTTATGTTTTACATTTTTTATGTTTTGACTTTTATTCAATTTCAAACTCTATATCGCTTTCTGGAGAGTTATACGCAAACTGGGGCGTAAACGTAATCAGTTTAATGCGAAAAATACTCCGGAACATCAACATATACTTAACATACCTTAAATAACCTTTACATAACGTAGAAATAAGTTTTGAAGGCTTTGGTATGGCAAAAACAAGTTAATTCGCTTACAAGGACTAAACTTGACAAACTGCGAAAGTATGCCAATTTGAACTGTAACGAACATTCCGGAACATGACCGTAAGTTAAACACACCTTATATATCCTTTATATAGCTTATAAATAGGCTTTGAGGGGTTCGGTGTGCTAAAATAAACTTTTGGGTCATTCAGGGACTAAAAGCGTCAAAAAGTGCACAAGTTTGCATTTTCACGCATAACTTACGTTCTGAATACCTCCGGACATCTAAAAATTTATGTAAGCACTAAAATATTTTATTTTAGTGTTTGGCATAAGAAAAATCCATTCGTCACGCATTTTAGATCGTTTTTCGCGCTTATGCGCATTCCGTCGTAATTAAGCGAACATCGCGATCTTACGACCAAACGAACTGACATCCGACATATTTTTGAGCATGTTTCATGTCCACAATGTTTAGGCATCATTTTAGGGCCTTAAATTTGGCTTAACGGGCCTTAAACATGTCGGAAATGGCCTTAAACCACAAGAGGGACCTAAACTATCATTTCTGAAAGTTATTTCTGATCAGGACACCCAGGCGGCCCGCGTAAGCCTAGGGTGATCCTTTACGCGGCCCGCGTCAGGCTCCCAGACCAGATTCAATGTATTAACAGCCTGTTAACAGCCCTTCAAACACCCCAAAGGCCAATGCCACATGTCAAACTCTTGTGGTGGGGGCAAAATGAGTTACCACAACATTCCGACAAGTGTATGGGTGAGATCAAGGCACGTTATCCAAGAAACGATCCTAACGGTGAACCAAAATCTATAAATACCCATCCATCCCCATTGCAAAACCCACAAGAATCTGATTTGAGAAGCTCTAAGTTGAAACCATTGTTTCATACCTGAGCTACTTGAATCAAGATTAGCATTCGGGGACCCTTCGTAAGTATTCCTTCGTTCTTTTATTGCTTTTCGAGTCCGAAAGTCAAACCTTGTTTGACTTTCCGCATTGACCAGTTTATGGTCAATGCGAAGTTCGTTTGAACTTCGCAACGTCAGCGTAATCACGATGGTTATAGTCCCTTGTGACTATGCCTACTGATTACCACGTTGTCTAGGGTCGTAAGGGTAAGCGATTTGATAAATCGCTTATACCTTCGAACCCGACCCATTTGGTCGATCATTAGGATCCGACCAAACACATTAGGTGACCATAGTATATAGGGAATAACCTTCCGAGGTTATACCTTATGGTCGCTTCGTTTAAGTAGTTGTATGATAGGTAGTTTATATGCCTTAGGTAAATTAGCAAAATACCCCTTTGATGCCAAAATTCATTTTAAGCATATGTAACATAACTTTTGACATCTAAACTGATTTGACAACAATATTAGACATGTTAAGGCATATGTTACTTGTCATAGGACTAGTTAAGCGGTCCGAACGTGTTTCACGCGAACGACGCGTTAAAGTAGCATAAGCTACCTAAACGGGTCGTAATGGGTCGTAAGCACTTAGGTTAGGTTTCATTTAGTATGTAGGCTTTGTTAAACCATACTACATGAATTCCCATACTCATTTGGTTTACGAGCCCTCATTCTATCCGATCCTCCGATATAGGTCCGGTTTATTAACATAGTTACCTATTTTAGGTGCCGTTTGATTCCGTGATCTCTAGCATTGCTTGGTGGTTATCTTAGGACTTCTGAGCAATCTCAAGTGAGTACATAGAACCCCCTCTTTTAAATGTTTTCAAGGTGTTTATGTGAGTACATAGACCCCTCTTTTACTGTTTTCCAAACTGTTTTGGGGTGAAACACATATGCCTATTTGTTACTTTCATGCTTTCCTGTTTTCACATCATATACCTGCTATGTTTGTTAGTACATTGTAGTACATGATTTCATTACATTTCATGCTATGTATGCCCATTGTGTGCATACTTAGTACATTACTTTACATTTCTGCTATGTATGTTGACTGATAGCATGCTAGCACATTGATTTACATGACTTTTCTGCTTTGTATGTTAACTTAGCATACTTAGTACATTGTTTTCATATGACATGTATACAATTGCTATAACATTTGGTTTGCACAAACGAGACTTATATACGTTCATTAACATTAGCTACGCCGCTCGGTAGTAAGTACTGGTACCATAGGACTTGACAAATCCCATTCCTGACATCTCGGGTTTGTTTGGATGTAAGGAATGACTGAATCCGAAAACATTTCTTTTGATAACCTTGACTGAAAGGGTTATCCGACTGTCTCAAGGCTTGAATGTATGCGTTAACTTACCACATAAATGTTTGTATCAATGTAACGTGCATTACTTTGCAAAACATAACTTTTTGATATATTCAAAATACTTTGTTTTGTACATCTCTACATTTGGATTATGTGACAATACTTTACTTACAATACATAACATTTGATACACATTACTTGACTACTTTTGGACTTATAAACATTTGACATGACTTATACTAGGACTTTTGACTATTGGTTTAAACATAGACTTTATACATTGGTGGTTTGTTTAAGTGACTTAAGTAACGAGATGTGAGTAATATGATACAAGCATGGTGGATACGTCGCTGGTACTTACTATATATAAGTGTTTGTATTATATTACGTATCATAGCGTTATTTAAATCATTCAATTTGGACTTATACATTTTACACAAGTAACACGATTTTCACAAGACTTTGGTTTACAAACAATTTACTTTATACAACTCATTTTACTTGGTTATACATTTAACCATACATTATTCTTTTATTTATACATATCATTCGATCTTATCTTTTTAAATAACTTACAAAACAAAACAATTTACAAGGTTCATGACTGACTTTTAGTAAACAACTTTTTCTTAAACTTAAGTCATGAATCCTATTTTCACAAAACCTATGTCTCTCACAGGCATTTTTATGCTGACGTACCTATTTTCACATGTGTTTTCAGGAGCTTTTGCGTAGGATGATGATCGTGACACTAGGGCGGACCTGTGCCTTAGAGACATAAAATGAAGATAGACATAGTTTAATTATGTTCTGAACTCTTTATTTCCTGTTTAAGACAATGTAACTCTTATGTTGATAAATAAAGTACAACCTTGAATGCCATGGTTATGAAACAATTAATTCTGTTACAACACTCCCCGACGTTTTTCGCCACGTTTTGTATGTTATACGTGGTCGGGGTGTGACAAAACCCTTGTATGTACTCTTGGGTTTTGATGTATTTTTGTTGTTGGACCTACACATAGGCTCCAATTTTATTGACTGACTGCTTTCTGCAGTTCTGTTGACACAGTGTGTCTTACCGGTGAGTTTACTCGTATTTTTGACGCAACGCTCTCGTTTATGCATAAAGCAATATTTTGTAGTATACGACGTGCATGAATTCACTTGTTTAGTATGTGTTCAGACATTGCTGACAATTAAGCACATAATTGCAGTTATTAAATAATGATTAGAGTGTACGGAAATTACCGGTTTGGTGCCAGTTGTCACAGTCTCCCCCCGTTAAAAGAATTTCGTCCCGAAATTCAGGCTGAACTAACTCTCGCTGGAGTCTTCTTGAATAGGTGGGGATACTTTTCCTTGAACTGGTCTTCACGTTCCCACGTGTACTCGGGTCCGTGCTTAGAGTTCCAACGTACTTTGACAAGTTTAACAGTGCTCCTCTTGGTCTTGTTGACTTTCCAGTCGGTAACCTCAACGGGTTGTTCTGTAAATCGGAGGGCGTCATCAATATGTACTTCATCCATCGGGATGATCATGTTTTCTTGTGTTGGACTCTTCTTCAGGTTGGATACATGAAACGTATCATGTACTCCATTAAGTTCTTCCGGTAACTCCAACTTGTATGCCACGGTACCAATTCTTTTCAATCTTCTGAATGGTCCGATGTATCGTGGATTCAGCTTTCCACGCTTTCCAAATCTGACTACGCCCTTCCAAGGTGAGACTTTTAACAACACTTTGTTTCCCACCTCGAATTCTACTGATTTTCTTTTCGGATCAGCGTAGCTCTTTTGTCGATCTCGAGCCACCTTAATGCGCTCTCGGATCTGCGCAATCTTGTCGGTTGTCTCTTGTACAAGTTCAGGACCAACCATACGTTTATCTCCAGCGTCTACCTAACATAAGGGCGATCGGCATTTGCGGCCATACAGAGCCTCGAACGGCGCGGCTTTTATGCTTGTATGATAACTGTTATTGTAGGAAAACTCAACTAAAGGTAGATGAGTATCCCAGCTGCCGCCAAGGTCCATGACACATGCGCGAAGCATATCTTCCAATGTTTGTATAGTCCGTTCGCTCTGGCCGTCTGTTTGTGGATGGAATGCCATGCTTAGATCTAACTGAGATCCAAAGGCTTCCTGAAATGATTGCCAGAATCTTGAGACAAAGCGTCCATCTCTGTCTGAAATGATTGAGATTAGCACTCCATGGCGTGCCACAATTTCCCTTAAGTATATCTCTGCAAGCTTTCCAGTGCCGTCTTTTCTCGGATCGGTAGGAAGTGCGCAGACTTCGTTAATCGATCAACTATTACCCATATCATATCGTGCCCTCTCGGGGTCTTGGGTAGTTTCGTTATGAAGTCCATCGAGATTTGTTCCCACTTCCACACGGGAATCTCTGGTTGTTGTAGTAGGCCGGACGGTTCTTGATATTCTGCCTTAACCTTGGCACATGTTGGCATTTTCCAACATAAACAGCAACATCGCTTTTGAGTCTCGGCCACCAATAGTACTCTTTCAAGTCTTGATACATCTTGTCCGATCCTGGATGGATCGAGTATCTCGATTTATGCGCTTCATCAAGGATGACTTCTCGTATGCCACCATAGAGTGGAACCCAAATACGCTTCTTAAAGTATAAGGCTCCCTCTTCATTTGGCACCATGTATTTCAGTATACCCCGGAGGTATTCAGCTTTACGGTTCTCTCTTTTAAGAGCTTCTTGTTGTGCATCACGAATGCGTGCAGTGAGGTTCGTTCGAATAGTCATTTCCAATGCTCGAACCCTTAGGGTCTTGACCCTTTCTTTTCGGCTCAACGCGTCTGTTAGTCCCGAAAAACCCGTGATATCACTCAACGGTTCAATCGAACGCGGAATGTAAGATCAAACCGAAAGAACAAAAAGAAAATTTTCATTGAATAACTTAGTGTCGCTGCTTAGATCGCACACGGTTTCAATGAACCGTCTGGTACGATCTTCGAGAACCTTGCACACAATCCCTAGGATTGTCGGGTACAAGGCTCTCTATTTGGGGCTACATGATTACACAATTGGAGAGCTCTACTACAAATAAACTAGACATGACTATATATAGGAGCCTCTACCCCATTGGCCCACATGGCCTAGCCCAAGCCCAAGTGCTAATCCAAAACCAATAAACATAAATAAATATAATAAAGATAAGCGTAAAACTCTAGGCCTAACAATCTCCCCCTAGTTTTATGCTTTCTTTATTACGGTTTAGATAATCTCCAACCTTGGGACTTCTCCTTTAGTGGTCCATGAACATCAACGTATCTCGGATGAGGCTTGATCTAGGATGGATTGCGGATGATGTCGGATAAAATAAAAGGTGCATCTCGGATGATTGCGGATAAGCTGAAGTGTGTCACGGATGATGTCTGATACAGGACCGAAGAATGATATAAACTTTTTACTAACAAGAACACACGGATTCAAAGTAATCCGTCTGGTATTCAAGTCGTACGATCCATAAGCATCACTACAAATTCATTGTTTGATAAACTTTCGTAAATAATGAACACATGAACCATTTTTCTTGTTCTCTGGCCCAATAGCAGCTGGGCTCACATTCTTGATCCATTAGCATCACTAGATCACCGGACTTCCTTTTAATGGGCTTATGTCTGGAACCCTTGAATTGTAGGTGGACCCAAAAAAAAATATTTCCAGTTATTGTCGCTAGTACTTGTGCTCCAATCAAATTACTATAAAATAGAAATTTGACACACATATCTGTCATCCATATCGCCAGGTGGGCCCAAAATAAAACATTGTAGAGAATGTTGCACAAACTTCACAACCAATCCTGATCGTTAATCTTTTCAATCATCCAATGGCTCACATTCTTTAGGGTTTTTGGAGAATTTTGATGAGACACATGTGCAGCCGTCAACAACCATTGCCCCCAACATTCTCTTGCTGATGTCATTCTGACGTCATCAATCTTCCTTTGATTCATATGATACTTCATCGGAAAACAAAAACATTTTCCGAGAATCAACAGCAGCCGACAACATCCTTAATTTCTTTATCACATATCAAATATTCTTCATTATAATAATCAGAACATCATCATCAGACACCAACAGAAACATTCATCATCATCCATCTCGGATCTGCTCCATCATCACTTTCATCCGTGACGACGTATCCGATATTGACGACGACACCGGAACCTCGTCGTTCATCATTCTTCATTAACCTCCCGTCGTCTCGTTTCATCTCCGTCGACCTGCAAGTCTCCGGTCATCTTCATCGAACTCCGACGAACAACGTCGTTCGTTTCCGAACCACCGTCATCGACATCGACATCGTATCTCATCGACAACTTGTGTAACTCTGACGGGTGGTCCGTTGGACAACCCTTAAATGGTTGAAAAAGATTAAAATTCCATGCTTTACTTGGTTATTTGCTTGAATATAGTAACTACGAGTGTTTGTGGCTTTTGTAGGTAAAATGCATAATTCGGAGAAATTAAGGTGTTTAGAAGAAAAGTGGAGACATGTTCGGATGACATCATCAGAGGTGGGCTTTTGAAGATTAAAAGAATCATCATCATCGCAACAACATTAAAGGAACATGTGGGCTGACACTAACAAGGGCCGCACATGGCATCAAGAGACAACATCATGTGCACATCTTGGACTTTGAAGGAGAGTTGTGGATTGTTATTGTTGGGCCGCACATGGGCTGTGACTTTGGGGGCGACATATATTGGAGCAGGTGGACGGTAGCTCTGTTTGGATTGGGCCGCCATCACATGTGGGACTAAATACATCAACAACAACATTAAAACTCATCATCATCTCATGCAGAGGAGGTGGCGGCAAATTCAACAACAACATCATTATCACATCTGACAAAGGAGAAACACAAAGTCAAGGAGATTATTATTCCACTATTAATGGCAGTAGATATTCATGTGAATATCTTTGAGAAGGTTTTGACTTTTGATGATTATCATCACATAGTGGGAGAAGTACACGTGATGTTAATGTTGGCGGTTAAAGGGCCATCACATGTGGTGGCTGGGCTTTTGTTTTCATTGGGCCGATCATTAGTGGACGCAGACAAGAGGCACATATCAACCTACCACCGTAAATTACGGTCCTGCCGTAATTTACGGTGGACCTGGATTTCGTTTGTTGGCTACCGTAAATCAGTTAGCAATCACCGTAACACTTTTAACTTCACCGTAAATTACGGTCAGACCGTAATTTACGGTAGAGTCGACGGAAAAATTGTAACTGCTCTCATTTAAGCAGTTTTATTATGTCTTTTCACATGTTATCATCATTGGACGGTTTTGAGGAGTGGAGGGGCGATTTTTGGCTCTTCTTTTGTGTTCTTGAATGGTCAAAACATGAATACTTTGTTTTTGATTCCAATAAACAAAGGTTTGATTGTGATGATGATTCACCACACTATGAGCGGCTAGGTTTGCTTGGTGATCATCCCGAATGTAAGGTTTACTTGTGACAATTATGTTTTGTTCTTGAATTTCTGGAATATTAAACTGTGCATGTGTTGTTAGTTTATTATGGTGCTTGATTGGGTGTTTGTAAATTGTTGATGTATGTTTGATCATAGTTCTAAACCATACGTTCTTGGTGCCGTTGGCAATCGAGATATCATGGGAGGGATTAGGGTTGGATATATGTTAATTGGTCATCGGGTAACAACCTCGCGTTCTAGGAATCCGAGTACTTAGTTCCCTTTCATCACAAATAATTGATCTTGCATGAGCTATGTCTATGTAGTTCTTTCCAGTTGAACATAAACCTTGATTGTCACTTAAAACCTGAAACTCGGGATGATTACTACCCTCTTATCCTGTTACAAAACTTACTTTTGATTTGTATTCTAATTTAGTAACTCTAGATAATTAAAACCATTCAACCAAACATTGAAATTTACATTTCTTGCAATTTAGATTAATCTAGTTAGTTAGACATACATTGAGATAACACATATTCCACAAACTCCCTATGTTCGATACCCACTTACCGCTAGCTAATTAGTTGTAATTGGATTAAATTTGCGTGACCCACGACAATCACGTCAAATTTTGGCGCCGTTGCCGGGGAGTAGTGCGCAACGTGTGTTATCTTGTGTATTAGTTTGAAAAAAAAAAACCAAAAAGATTTCTTTTATGTTCATGATTTACACTTGGTAGTTGAGTTGTGTTGTGCAGGATGACAGGGCATTACACAAATTTCAGCTTATTTACGTGTAGATTGTGCAAAGGCCCACTTCATCCGAGTATATGTTGTGGGGAGGCCCAACATAAGCGTAGAGAAGAACAGATGAGAATGGACGAGCGGAATGTCCAATATGATGAGTTTCACCACATGATTCATACTATGATTCACCTTACAAGTCGAACATGGATTATTATGATGAATATTCCCAACTTTCATATGAAGGCCCTCAGATGTACGATCAAGACTATTATCATGCTCAGTATACATTTGACCAGTATGGTTATGAATGTGTAACTCAACAACCTACTTTGCACTATCAGTCACATAAATCTGAAAGTCTTGGAGAGATGATGAGAAAGAGACACATGGTTCATGTTGAAAAAGAATTAACAAAACCTCATTTGTCAATGGAAGAACGAGTAGAACTTTTGGAATGGAAATATGATTTGTTACCAAAAGAGGTGAAAGAGATGAGGCCAGGGACGTCGATGGTGGAAAAACGTCAAGCAAAACAACACTGGATACATGTGCAGATTGAACAAATGACACCTATGGGTGATGTAGAAGAAAAGGTTGTGAGTCCTCCCGAACTTGAAACTGAATTATTAGGGCCAAATGAGGAATATACAATTGAAATTATTGTGGAGGAACCACCTATGGAGAGCAAAGTTGAGGGCCTTTTACTTGATGAACCAATCAAAGTTGATTACAATTCTCCGGCTGTGGTGGTTATGGAAACCAGGAGTGTTAAGGATGCATGTTTAGAAACTAGGAAGGTGGCACTTCATGATGTGGGAGATTTCATTCATAAGTTATGTTTATGGGAGAGTTTAGATTTGTTGGGCATAAAAAATGAAGTAGTGAAGTGGAGAGTAAACTACCGAGCATTTGTTGGAAATTCGGTAGGAAAATGTGGATTTAAAGAATTTTGCAAAGAAAGATGGAACGTGACAAAGCACACACACAATAGAAGAATCAAACACCGTGCTTACATCAGCAACGAAAAAGGTAAATGTGCATTGAGACCACCTTGAGACATATCAGGTACGGTCGGGCTGAAGACCTAAACTTTAGCGCTGCTTGGGAGGCAACCCAAGGTGTTTCTAGATAAGTGTGGGGAAGATGTGCGGAGAGTTGTGTGAAGGTGATGATAGGAAGTCGGATTATCTACAACATCTGTTGTGGCAAACTTCACCAGGTCAATGTACTTTTTCCTTAGACTTGTCATGTTCTTTAGCTTTGAAATATTGTTAGTTTATTAGTTTGATTTTGTTTATTAAAAAAAAAAAAGAAATTTGGGGTTTGAGATTTAAAGCTTTTGTTGATGTTGAATGAATTTTAGTGATCAAAGCCCTCAAAGCCATACATTGGGACAATGTATCCCAAGTGTGGGGATGGGGGAAATTTTTGGGAGTTTTAAAATTTTTTTTGTAAATTCAAGCGAAAAGTGTAAAAATTTGAAAACTTGATATTGTTCCATTTGACACACCGACACCCATTCCTAGTCTTTTCTTGGTGAGGATTTGAGCCACACATGATTGTTATTGATATTTCATTGTTTGAGTGGCGGTGTGCGTTGTGTGTTAATAGAACTTGTGTACGAATTCTTGTTAAATCCTAGAGTTAACATGCTTTTGAAAATGATAGGGGGACTTTTAGGAAGCCTCGTCTAGATGTGTGAGAGTGCGGGATTGGTGGGTTGGACCTCATACGTTACATATATGAGCTTGGTATTGTGAGGGGTGGGGGTTTGGTCCTTAGAAAGCCATGTTGAGCCTTAGACCATTCGATTGTGACCCGAGCCTACTTCCTACAAAAATTGTACCTTTTGAGATGACCCGGTTTAGGAAATTTAGTATGTAGTATTGATGTTCTTGTATATATTGTTGAGTTTGATGTGTTATGAAAAAAAAATGAAAAAAAAAATGATGAAAAAAAAAAAGAAAAAAAAGAGAAAGAGAAAAATATGAAAAAAATATTTAGTGCAATTGTAGTTGAGAATGTTGAAGAAGTTGTGTATATAGTTGATGTTTGCTTTGTTTTGTAGTAGAAATAAAAACCGGGTCGAATCAATTAGCTCTCGCAGATATATTCCACCATTTTCTACCTTTACACCTAGCCCCGTTGCAACCCGCAAGTCCCTTTGATTCTAAAGCATGTTAGACATTTGTTAGGAGGAAACTTGATTTGTATACAAGCTTATTGTCGCGCAAACACACACACGCATTGAGTGGTTTAGCATTATGCTAATAATTCTTGTAACCGAGAGATTTTGTGTGAGGGGTGTGTTTTGTGGTATGATTGAAAGTTAGTAAAAGGACGGCACATTTAGCTCGGTTTGCACGTTGATCGCTTGTGGTGTTGAAATAATTTTCGAATGGGTTGCTTGGGACAAGCAACGGGTAAGTGTGGGGATGTGACGGGTGGTCCGTTGGACAACCCTTAAATGGTTGAAAAAGATTAAAATTCCATGCTTTACTTGGTTATTTGCTTGAATATAGTAACTACGAGTGTTTGTGGCTTTTGTAGGTAAAATGCATAATTCGGAGAAATTAAGGTGTTTAGAAGAAAAGTGGAGACATGTTCGGATGACATCATCAGAGGTGGGCTTTTGAAGATTAAAAGAATCATCATCATCGCAGCAACATTAAAGGCACATGTGGGCTGACACTAACAAGGGCCGCACATGGCATCAAGAGACAACATCATGTGCACATCTTGGACTTTGAAGGAGAGTTGTGGATTGTTATTGTTGGGCCGCACATGGGCTGTGACTTTGGGGGCGGCATATATTGGATCAGGTGGACGGTAGCTCTGTTTGGATTGGGCTGCCATCACATGTGGGACTAAATACATCAACAACAACATTAAAACTCATCATCATCTCATGCAGAGGAGGTGGCGGCAAATTCAACAACAACATCATTATCACATCTGACAAAGGAGAAACACAAAGTCAAGGAGATTATTATTCCACTATTAATGGCAGTAGATATTCATGTGAATATCTTTGAGAAGGTTTTGACTTTTGATGATTATCATCACATAGTGGGAGAAGTACACGTGATGTTAATGTTGGCGGTTAAAGGGCCATCACATGTGGTGGCTGGGCTTTTGTTTTCATTGGGCCGATCATTAGTGGACGCAGACAAGAGGCACATATCAACCTACCACCGTAAATTACGGTCCTTCCGTAATTTACGGTGGACCTGGATTTCGTTTGTTGGCTACCGTAAATCAGTTAGCAATCACCGTAACACTTTTAACTTCACCGTAAATTACGGTCAGACCGTAATTTACGGTAGAGTCGACGGAAAAATTGTAACTGCTCTCATTTAAGCAGTTTTATTATGTCTTTTCACATGTTATCATCATTGGACGGTTTTGAGGAGTGGAGGGGCGATTTTTGGCTCTTCTTTTGTGTTCTTGAATGGTTAAAACATGAATACTTTGTTTTTGATTCCAATAAACAAAGGTTTGATTGTGATGATGATTCACCACACTATGAGCGGCTAGGTTTGCTTGGTGATCATCCCGAATGTAAGGTTTACTTGTGACAATTATGTTTTGTTCTTGAATTTCTGGAATATTAAACTGTGCATGTGTTGTTAGTTTATTATGGTGCTTGATTGGGTGTTTGTAAATTGTTGATGTATGTTTGATCATAGTTCTAAACCATACGTTCTTGGTGCCGTTGGCAATCGAGATATCATGGGAGGGATTAGGGTTGGATATATGTTAATTGGTCATCGGGTAACAACCTCGCGTTCTAGGAATCCGAGTACTTAGTTCCCTTTCATCACAAATAATTGATCTTGCATGAGCTATGTCTATGTAGTTCTTTCCAGTTGAACATAAACCTTGATTGTCACTTAAAACCTGAAACTCGGGATGATTACTACCCTCTTATCCTGTTACAAAACTTACTTTTGATTTGTATTCTAATTTAGTAACTCTAGATAATTAAAACCATTCAACCAAACATTGAAATTTACATTTCTTGCAATTTAGATTAATCTAGTTAGTTAGACATACATTGAGATAACACATATTCCACAAACTCCCTATGTTCGATACCCACTTACCGCTAGCTAATTAGTTGTAATTGGATTAAATTTGCGTGACCCACGACAATCACGTCAAATTTTGGCGCCGTTGCCGGGGAGTAGTGCGCAACGTGTGTTATCTTGTGTATTAGTTTGAAAAAAAAAAACCAAAAAGATTTCTTTTATGTTCATGATTTACACTTGGTAGTTGAGTTGTGTTGTGCAGGATGACAGGGCATTACACAAATTTCAGCTTATTTACGTGTAGATTGTGCAAAGGCCCACTTCATCCGAGTATATGTTGTGGGGAGGCCCAACATAAGCGTAGAGAAGAACAGATGAGAATGGACGAGCGGAATGTCCAATATGATGAGTTTCACCACATGATTCATACTATGATTCACCTTACAAGTCGAACATGGATTATTATGATGAATATTCCCAACTTTCATATGAAGGCCCTCAGATGTACGATCAAGACTATTATCATGCTCAGTATACATTTGACCAGTATGGTTATGAATGTGTAACTCAACAACCTACTTTGCACTATCAGTCACATAAATCTGAAAGTCTTGGAGAGATGATGAGAAAGAGACACATGGTTCATGTTGAAAAAGAATTAACAAAACCTCATTTGTCAATGGAAGAACGAGTAGAACTTTTGGAATGGAAATATGATTTGTTACCAAAAGAGGTGAAAGAGATGAGGCCAGGGACGTCGATGGTGGAAAAACGTCAAGCAAAACAACACTGGATACATGTGCAGATTGAACAAATGACACCTATGGGTGATGTAGAAGAAAAGGTTGTGAGTCCTCCCGAACTTGAAACTGAATTATTAGGGCCAAATGAGGAATATACAATTGAAATTATTGTGGAGGAACCACCTATGGAGAGCAAAGTTGAGGGCCTTTTACTTGATGAACCAATCAAAGTTGATTACAATTCTCCGGCTGTGGTGGTTATGGAAACCAGGAGTGTTAAGGATGCATGTTTAGAAACTAGGAAGGTGGCACTTCATGATGTGGGAGATTTCATTCATAAGTTATGTTTATGGGAGAGTTTAGATTTGTTGGGCATAAAAAATGAAGTAGTGAAGTGGAGAGTAAACTACCGAGCATTTGTTGGAAATTTGGTAGGAAAATGTGGATTTAAAGAATTTTGCAAAGAAAGATGGAACGTGACAAAGCACACACACAATAGAAGAATCAAACACCGTGCTTACATCAGCAACGAAAAAGGTAAATGTGCATTGAGACCACCTTGAGACATATCAGGTACGGTCGGGCTGAAGACCTAAACTTTAGCGCTGCTTGGGAGGCAACCCAAGGTGTTTCTAGATAAGTGTGGGGAAGATGTGCGGAGAGTTGTGTGAAGGTGATGATAGGAAGTCGGATTATCTACAACATCTGTTGTGGCAAACTTCACCAGGTCAATGTACTTTTTCCTTAGACTTGTCATGTTCTTTAGCTTTGAAATATTGTTAGTTTATTAGTTTGATTTTGTTTATTAAAAAAAAAAAAAAGAAATTTGGGGTTTGAGATTTAAAGCTTTGGTTGATGTTGAATGAATTTTAGTGATCAAAGCCCTCAAAGCCATACATTGGGACAATGTATCCCAAGTGTGGGGATGGGGGAAATTTTTGGGAGTTTTAAATTTTTTTTTGTAAATTCAAGCGAAAAGTGTAAAAATTTGAAAACTTGATATTGTTCCATTTGACACACCGACACCCATTCCTAGTCTTTTCTTGGTGAGGATTTGAGCCACACATGATTGTTATTGATATTTCATTGTTTGAGTGGCGGTGTGCGTTGTGTGTTAATAGAACTTGTGTACGAATTCTTGTTAAATCCTAGAGTTAACATGCTTTTGAAAATGATAGGGGGACTTTTAGGAAGCCTCATCTAGATGTGTGAGAGTGCGGGATTGGTGGGTTGGACCTCATACGTTACATATATGAGCTTGGTATTGTGAGGGGTGGGGGTTTGGTCCTTAGAAAGCCATGTTGAGCCTTAGACCATTCGATTGTGACCCGAGCCTACTTCCTACAAAAATTGTACCTTTTGAGATGACCCGGTTTAGGAAATTTAGTATGTAGTATTGATGTTCTTGTATATATTGTTGAGTTTGATGTGTTATGAAAAAAAAGTGAAAAAAAAATGATGAAAAAAAAAAAAGAAAAAAAAGAGAAAGAGAAAAATATGAAAAAAATATTTAGTGCAATTGTAGTTGAGAATGTTGAAGAAGTTGTGTATATAGTTGATGTTTGCTTTGTTTTGTAGTAGAAATAAAAACCGGGTCGAATCAATTAGCTCTCGCAGATATATTCCACCATTTTTCTACCTTTACACCTAGCCCCGTTGCAACCCGCAAGTCCCTTTGATTCTAAAGCATGTTAGACATTTGTTAGGAGGAAACTTGATTTGTATACAAGCTTATTGTCGCGCAAACACACACACGCATTGAGTGGTTTAGCATTATGCTAATAATTCTTGTAACCGAGAGATTTTGTGTGAGGGGTGTGTTTTGTGGTATGATTGAAAGTTAGTAAAAGGACGGCACATTTAGCTCGGTTTGCACGTTGATCGCTTGTGGTGTTGAAATAATTTTCGAATGGGTTGCTTGGGACAAGCAACGGGTAAGTGTGGGGATGTGACGGGTGGTCCGTTGGACAACCCTTAAATGGTTGAAAAAGATTAAAATTCCATGCTTTACTTGGTTATTTGCTTGAATATAGTAACTACGAGTGTTTGTGGCTTTTGTAGGTAAAATGCATAATTCGGAGAAATTAAGGTGTTTAGAAGAAAAGTGGAGACATGTTTGGATGACATCATCAGAGGTGGGCTTTTGAAGATTAAAAGAATCATCATCATCGCAGCAACATTAAAGGCACATGTGGGCTGACACTAACAAGGGCCGCACATGGCATCAAGAGACAACATCATGTGCACATCTTGGACTTTGAAGGAGAGTTGTGGATTGTTATTGTTGGGCCGCACATGGGCTGTGACTTTGGGGGCGGCATATATTGGATCAGGTGGACGGTAGCTCTGTTTGGATTGGGCTGCCATCACATGTGGGACTAAATACATCAACAACAACATTAAAACTCATCATCATCTCATGCAGAGGAGGTGGCGGCAAATTCAACAACAACATCATTATCACATCTGACAAAGGAGAAACACAAAGTCAAGGAGATTATTATTCCACTATTAATGGCAGTAGATATTCATGTGAATATCTTTGAGAAGGTTTTGACTTTTGATGATTATCATCACATAGTGGGAGAAGTACACGTGATGTTAATGTTGGCGGTTAAAGGGCCATCACATGTGGTGGCTGGGCTTTTGTTTTCATTGGGCCGATCATTAGTGGACGCAGACAAGAGGCACATATCAACCTACCACCGTAAATTACGGTCCTGCCGTAATTTACGGTGGACCTGGATTTCGTTTGTTGGCTACCGTAAATCAGTTAGCAATCACCGTAACACTTTTAACTTCACCGTAAATTACGGTCAGACCGTAATTTACGGTAGAGTCGACGGAAAAATTGTAACTGCTCTCATTTAAGCAGTTTTATTATGTCTTTTCACATGTTATCTTGGACGGTTTTGAGGAGTGGAGGGGCGATTTTTGGCTCTTCTTTTGTGTTCTTGAATGGTCAAAACATGAATACTTTGTTTTTGATTCCAATAAACAAAGGTTTGATTGTGATGATGATTCACCACACTATGAGCGGCTAGGTTTGCTTGGTGATCATCCCGAATGTAAGGTTTACTTGTGACAATTATGTTTTGTTCTTGAATTTCTGGAATATTAAACTGTGCATGTGTTGTTAGTTTATTATGGTGCTTGATTGGGTGTTAGTAAATTGTTGATGTATGTTTGATCATAGTTCTAAACCATACGTTCTTGGTGCCGTTGGCAATCGAGATATCACGGGAGGGATTAGGGTTGGATATATGTTAATTGGTCATCGGGTAACAACCTCGCGTTCTAGGAATCCGAGTACTTAGTTCCCTTTCATCACAAATAATTGATCTTGCATGAGCTATGTCTATGTAGTTCTTTCCAGTTGAACATAAACCTTGATTGTCACTTAAAACCTGAAACTCGGGATGATTACTACCCTCTTATCCTGTTACAAAACTTACTTTTGATTTGTATTCTAATTTAGTAACTCTAGATAATTAAAACCATTCAACCAAACATTGAAATTTACATTTCTTGCAATTTAGATTAATCTAGTTAGTTAGACATACATTGAGATAACACATATTCCACAAACTCCCTGTGTTCGATACCCACTTACCGCTAGCTAATTAGTTGTAATTGGATTAAATTTGCGTGACCCACGACAATCACGTCAAACTCCAGCCGTCATCTGGATTCATACAGACATATAATAGAAGTTGGAATCCCAGTCGGAGTCTCTCTCACAGTTCACCATATACTCCGACAGCAAGTCGAACCTCTATACCACCACAGTAGCCACCATCACCGGTCACCCACCGTCTTCCTCTTTCTTCCTCCGCCCAGAACCACCGTCATCCATCCTACTCCGCCACCGTACACCTAGCGTCACAACCCAAAACCACCTTCTTCACGTCATGTTCACCGGAGACATCATACTCCAGCTGATATGGCATCTCCGGGATACGGCGTTGTCGAAGATCTGTGAATGAAAAACCAGAAATCATAAACCGGAGATCTCACCTTTGACGAACAATCAACCCTGACACTTTGCAAAATATCTTCTCATTCTTCGTCGAGTGATATCAAAACCGAGCCTTTGAAAGACTTCAATGGCTCTGATACCACTTGTTAGTCCCGAAAAACCCGTGATATCACTCAACGGTTCAATCGAACGCGGAATGTAAGATCAAACCGAAAGAACAAAAAGAAAATTTTCATTGAATAACTTAGTGTCGCTGCTTAGATCGCACACGGTTTCAATGAACCGTCTGGTACGATCTTCGAGAACCTTGCACACAATCCCTAGGATTGTCGGGTACAAGGCTCTCTATTTGGGGCTACATGATTACACAATTGGAGAGCTCTACTACAAATAAACTAGACATGACTATATATAGGAGCCTCTGCCCCATAGGCCCACATGGCCTAGCCCAAGCCCAAGTGCTAATCCAAAACCAATAAACATAAATAAATATAATAAAGATAAGCGTAAAACTCTAGGCCTAACAACGTCTGCCACAACATTTGCCTTTCCAGGATGGTACTTAATCTCACACTCATAATCGTTTAGCAGCTCGAGCCAACGTCGCTGGCGCATATTCAATTCCTTCTGATCAAATATGTGTTGTAAGCTTTTGTGATCTGTGAAGATTGTACATCGAGTACCATATAAATAATGTCGCCAAATCTTCAAGGCGAATACTACCACACCTAGCTCCAGGTCGTGCGTGGTGTAGTTTCTTTCATGTACCTTCAATTGTCTTGAAGCATAAGCGATGACTTTTTGGCACTGCATAAGCACGCAACCCAAGCCTTGTCGTGAGGCGTCGCGGTGTACCACGAAGTCTTCAGTGCCTTCGGGTAATGATAGTATCGGTGCATCGCATAGTTTGTTTTTAAGTAGTTGGAAGGCTTCTTCTTGTTTGTAACCCCAGTCGTATTTCTTGTCTTTCTGTGTAAGGGTCATTAGCGGTTGAGCTATCTTTGAGAAGTTCTCGATGAATCGCCGATAATAGCCCGCTAAGCCCAAAAATTGTCGAACTTCAGTTGGGGTCTTGGGAGCTTCCCAATTCTTTATTGCTTCTATCTTGGACGGGTCTACATGAATGCCCTTCTCATTCACAACGTGACCAAGAAATTGTACTTCGCGAATCCAGAATTCGCATTTCGAGAACTTTGCATAAAGCTTCTCTTTCTTCAGTAGTTCCAAGATGGTTCTGAGATGTTGCTCGTGCTCTTCTTTCGTTCACGAGTAAATCAGGATATCATCGATAAATACAATCACGAATTTATCGAGGTATGTTTTGCATACGCGGTTCATCAGATCCATAAATACCGCTGGCGCGTTCGTCAATCCAAATGGCATCACAAGGAACTCGTAGTGCCCATAGCGTGTTCTAAATGCAGTCTTTGGCAGATCTTCGGGAAAAACATCAGGGAATTCCTTCACCACAGGAATGTCTTCGAGTTTTGGCTCCATAGCCTTCTTGTCTACCATGTGTGCTAGGAAGGCAACACATCCTTTCCTTAAGCACTTCTGTGCCTTCATACAACTGATGATTCGAAGAGGCGCGTCTCCTTTTTCTCCATGCATGATGAGAGTTTCATCATTCGCCAGAGGGATGCGAATGATTTTCTCATACAACTTCAGCTTTGTTCTTGTACAGCCAGTCCATTCCGACTACTACATCGAAGCTACCCAATTGAATAGGTAAGAGGTCGATGCTAAAATTTCGTTCGCCAATTTCTAATGAGCAGCCTCTAACGACTTTGCCGGATTCAACAAGTTTACCATTGGCTAGTTCTATGGAATAAGGAATTTCTAATCTACTAGATTCTATTCCAAGCATGCGTTTAAATTCCACAGACATGAAGCTATAATCGGCGCCAGTGTCAAATAATATGGATGCAAAGTGATTGTTAATGAGAAACGTACCGGTGACCACATTAGGGTTCTCGCGTGCTTTCCTTGTCCCAATCACAAACGCTCGAGTCTGAACGTTGTTTCCCCTTGGGAAATTTTTCTTGAAATGATCCATGCTTCCACAGCCAAAGCAACCTTGGCTTTGCCCAGCTCCATGGCCATTCCGGTTACCTTTGCCATTTCCATTCTTTCCTTTTCCCCAACAATTTTCTGCTTGGTGACCCAATCTACCACATTTGTCGCACCTTGGAATGCGACAAGCTCCTTCATGATGAAACTTACATTTTTGGCATTTAGGCATGGAGCCTTGGTATGCTTTGGTTGTAAGGGTCTTCGCCTCCTGAGACGGGTTAGCGTCACGCTTCTTGTTGTTGAAACCTTTTTTGTTCCGAGTTGCTTGATTCAGATTCGAATGCTTTCTTTTCTTGTCACCGGACGACTCAGCATGTGTCTCGGTCTTCACTGTTGAGTTCAACGATAACTTCTTCATACGAACACAATCCTCAGTAAGGCTGACAGCCAGAGTTACAGCCTCGGAAATTGTTTGTGGTTTGGCCGAAGTTACCATGCCGCTAAAATCTGGGGCCAGTCCCCAAATGTAGCGTTCAATGCGCTTGAATTCGGGAGTCACCATGTAGGGAAGCACTCTAGACAGATCGTGGAACCTTCGAGTATATCCATTAATGTCAGTACCTTCCATGGTTAGGTGCCAGAACTCCGTTTCCAGTCTTTGGAGTTCAGCACGAGAGCAATACTTTTCTCTCATTCTTTCCTTCAGTTCCTCCCAGGTTAGGCCATAAGGGCAACATCGACCAAGGTTTGGGCTTGTAAGTTCCACCAAGTCAGAGCTTCATCGACAAACAATCCAGTAGCAAAAGTGACTTGCTGATCCACGGTACACTTGCTCATGCGGATAGCAGCTTCAGTCCTCTCCGCCCAGCGTACAAATGCTACTGCACCTACTGTGCCGTCATAGTTCATCGGCTTGCAGTCGAGGAACTGCTTGAAAGTGTAGCCTGGAGCTGCATTACCTTCAGATGAATCTCCGTTCCCATAACGTCTAGCGTTGCTTGGGCCGCCACTGTCTTGAGTTCGGTTTGCCTCGTACTGGGCGATAGCAGCGGAGATCCTTTCTTCCAGTAGAGCTTCCAGCTCTTCGGCAATTCTTGGCAGTGTGGGAGGAGGAGGTTGATCATCATTGCGAGCATTCACAGCTCTCCTGGGTGCCATGTTCTGACAGAACATAACACGACAGCGTTAAACATTTGTTTGATATCGTCATACGAGACAGTAGTAGTATGTATATACACAAGTATATACCACATAAGTGACATCAAATAATTTTTACTCTAGCAGAGTACTTAGTAGGCTTGCACCGAGGGAATCTATACCTGACAAGACTTGCTGTGGTTTCTGTGCACTGAATTCCATAATTATGTATGCATCCATAATTACGTAACTCCTTGCACAGTCCGCACAGTTCGTTTCATCCTCGTATTTCTTCCTTCAGATGGGCCATCGCTTCCAGGTAAAGTCACGTATACTCGTGACATTCTACTTCTAGTACATGCTAATTAGCACACACAATTGCAAGTAATTTCTAGTCTATGACAAGTGCTACTCAAGTGCACTCTAAGTCTCGTAGTGTCTTTTCTAGACTCTTGTAACTAGTTTCAGGTAGTGGATGTCGCGGGACGTTTTATGCAATGAAAACTCTTGGAAAAATTGTTTTCGTGAAAAGATCCTAGAGAATGTAGACTAGACTCGAGAAGGAATCCTGGTTCACTACAATCGCAGCTCTGATACCAATCTGTCACACCCCTTTCTGCGGCGGAAGCACGAGGTGTGATCATGAAAGGTTCTCATTGCATACGAAGAGTAAACATACTACATGCTCAAAAATAACTTCAAATATTACATTACTGAAAACATATGTCAAGTGTTTACAACACGAGATAACATAATGTCTTAAAAGTCACAACTTTATTTAAAGATAAACAAAGCGACATCCACAAGCATGAGTAAGACCGCGCGCACATCCATCCTAGTTACCTGAAATACATGTGAGTTTTGGAAAAAAACGTCAACATAATGTTGGTGTGAATTCATGCAGTTTTTGTATTTCACGTTTGTATACTTTGTATGAAAACATAGTTTGTGTCATCTATAAATCAAGTTTTCATAACATAGTTTGTATTCATGTGTACACCACGCACTTATGTATAATTCAGGTTTTTCTTGAGTACCCCACGTACTCAAGTATAATTCCCGTTTTCTTGAGTACCCCACGTACTTCAAGTTATAAATCAAGTTTTTCTTGAGTACCCCACGTACTTCAAGTTATATATCAAGTTTTTCTTGAGTACCCCACGTACTTCAAGTTATAAATCAAGTTTTTCTTGAGTACCCCACGTACTTCAAGTATCAATCAAGTTTTAGTATGGTATGAATTTTATGTAAGTACAGTATTCCTGTAAGTATCAGGATTGTTAATGGGTTGCAAAGCCATTAATATGTGACACGACATAGGAAGTCACCAAACCTTAGGCATTTAATTGGTATATTCTGAGACACAAAAGCACTACTCGATTCTCGCCCTCACCGAGAGTGTGGCTGCCCGGCACCCGTTAGATCTAACCTTTTGTTATGCGGTCTAGGTATATTGTTGATTAATGGTGCTTATGTACCCTATTCGTGACACGATTTCTCGTATCATTTCTCATAACGCATCCTACTTGGTTCTCGTCCTCACCAAGTGCGTTTCTTGTTATCATACCATTTATAAACATTATAATATTTGTACATGTATTCCACCCCCGAAGTTATAAAACTGAAAACAGTTAAAAGAAAAGGGGGAGCATGAACTCACAACTTTGCGTTCCTTGCGTCGTAAACTTCACCGGATTTGCTTAATTAACGTCGTAACCTATACGCGTTTTCTTAACGTTAGTCACTAGACTTGTATCGCACAAGTACAGTCACTCTCTTTGGTGTATATATTCTTGTGTTAAAAATATTTTATATTTTTAACTAAGTATCTTACTTATATTATTTTCTCTAAAATTAATATAAGTATCTCGTGTTTTGCACTTTGCACCCGAATTATGCGTCTTGTATGTTGTATGTGTATTTTTATGTTTATACTCCTCATGAGTATTTAGTGTATTTTTAAGTCTTAATACACTAGCACGTATAACACATACTTTATACACTTAGCACAAAAGTTGGTGATAAAATAATATATATTTTTCTCTCAAAAATATACATACTTATATCCATTTTTATTCTTGAAGAAATCCTCATTTCTTATCACCAAAAATTAGGGAAACCTTGGTAATACTCTTAAATACATTTTTAGGGAATAAGTTTCTCAAAAACTTATATTTTTCTAAGTGTCAAAATTTATAAAAATTTTGACAGAGTTTCCCCTAAAAATGGAGGTTTCCCATGTTTTCAAAACATGTGTTTATTTTCTTTTAAATCGTCAACAATCATCAACAACAATTATCAACAATAATCATCAACAATAATCACTAATTTCTCTATTTCATGAACTTGAATATTTACAAAAATGTGTAGTAACTTACTAGCACATTTAGTAAGTCTTTCCATCTCTAAAAATAAATTCATTATCTCGAAAACTTTATTTTTTTAAAGAATATGAAGTTTTGCAACTTCTAGTCGGTATTTACGAAAATATTTCTTGGTTAAATCCTTTCGTTACAGAAGTGTCTACACACTTTTTGGTTCTAAAAAATGTCTTTATTTTGAGAAAGATCCGGCTTTTTAAACATGATTTCATCATACACTTGGTTCTTCAAAAATACCACTTGTAGATCCGTAGATCTACTAGTTTAGAACTCCATTTCATAAGAAAAATCGTTTTTACACAAGTTCATGTTTGTGAGTGAAAGGGTTCGTCATCTAGTTATTTTTACACTAAACATAGTGCTTGTTCATGTTCCATGAACATGACCTAGCGTGGTTAGATGACGATCCGTTCCCCTACTAGCATCCAACAATAATAAATAATCATAACAAAACAAGATCCAAGAGTTTTACACTAATATTTACTCATTAACCACTTTGTTCATCATTTTTAGTAGACTTTAAACTTTGATCTTATATGTTCATGATTTTTATCCGACAAATCTCTTATTAACCACTTTAGACAAGATCAATAGGGTGTTTAGAGTCACTTACTACTAGCTCGTGGCTAGGGAAGAAACTAGACGAAAAACGGGTGGTTAATAGCGTTGTGGTGAGGTCCTTGGCAATCCGTAAGCACCGAGCTTCCTTATGTGTGATCCTTCACACTTGTAAGTATGTGGGGCCTTTAGTTGGATTTTAATTAAATAGTTAGGCACTAGTTTGTTAAATTAAGTGATTAATTAGTTACTAGAGTGTTATAATTTATAACGGGTGTTAGGGTATTCGGAGACCCTAACTAGCTCAGAAAAAGAAAAATAATGTCATTGACAATATTTTTAGGTTTCGGGTAAAGTCTGGTCGTTCGGTTGGATATCAATCCGTTAAAGTGCTTAATTACACTTTTTAGTGTCTTTTAAGTACCTTTTTGTATCCCTTTCGATTCCCAACACTTGGGGAAATATTCTGGATAATAAAACGACATTTCTGCATAATATTCACATGTCTAAAAGCTGTTTAGAGCTGAATTATGTAAAATTCTGCACTTAAAGTGCGTTTCGGGTGCTTTTTAGTGCTTATTTATGCTTCCGGAGAGTATATATATTAAACCCTTGTATGTACTCTTGGGTTTTGATGTATTTTTGTTGTTGAACCTACACCTAGGCTCCAATTTTATTGACTGACTGCTTTCTGCAGTTCTGTTGACACAGTGTGTCTTACCGGTGAGTTTACTCGTATTTTTGACGCAACGCTCTCGTTTGTGCATAAAGCAATATTTTGTAGTATACGACGTGCATGAATTCACTTGTTTAGTATGTGTTCAGACATTGCTGACAATTAAGCACATAATTGCAGTTATTAAATAATGATTAGAGTGTACGGAAATTACCGGTTTGGTGCCAGTTGTCACATAAGCACTCCTATATGTCCTAAAATACACCCCATATATGAACAATGGACCCGAAATACCTCTATTTTTATAAAAATTAAATTAAATCAAGTCTGGTGGGCCCTCGCGGGGCGCGACAGAGTCCTCTTGGTCCGTCGTGGGGCGCGACCGAGAGTTAAATGGCGGAACCACATCGTGCCACGTGGCACGACACCCGGATGGCCTACACTTGTTACTAATCGAAGCTAAGCCCTAGTCTAGGTCCCTCGCGGGCCGCGAAGGATATAGAAGAATGGGACGCGGGCCGCGAGACCCTCTGTGTCCAGCCTATAAATGAAGCAGTCGAGCTCAGTTCACAAATCGTTGAAAATTAATTTCTCTCAGAAACTTCTGAATAGCAGAAATAATACTCGGGTATTATACCCACTAAAAAGCGAAGCTCTGCCTCGTTGTAAGGATTATAACCCCGGTTACGTATTAGTTACTCTGCCCGATTGATCTAGAGCTCCGTAACGCATGTCAAGGCTCTGCCTGACTCAGTCGTTGGAGTTCTGTCTCGGGGGGAGGGTATAGCTAATGTAAATTGGGTTATTTTACTAACACGTGTGCATTGTTTAATTTAATAGATTATAACCAGGAAGTCACCAAGAATTATCTAAAACGGCAATGTGAGTAATTCCACTTTTTGTAAACTGTTTTAAAAAACCTCAGTTATTTAAATTACAATTCACAGTGATTGAGTATTTGTAAATCTACAATTATCGTCGGTATATTGGGGTTTTGTATACATTACTCGTTACTAATACTGTGAATAGTAACATGACCACAAGTCAGGATTGAAAGTACCGTGGGTGGTAATTAAAGTAGATGTAAACAAATGTAATTGCTGGATTGCCCTCAATGCTGTAAAATGATAAAAATGGTTTTAATTAAACTGGGATTCACTCACCAGTATTTCTTGCTGACAAAACTTTTTAAAACGCGATTCAGGTAACAAAATATGAAAGCCAAATAGAAGCCAGCTGGAGAGCACTGAAGGCTTGGAAAAGTGGCTATAAAAGTTACCTAAATAAAGAAGAAGTTTTATTTCAATAAATTAGGGTTTATCCCTATAAAATAGATTGTAATGGAAACTTGGTTTTTCCCATGTATTTATTATTATAAAAATGTGGTGTTTTACTCTGATAAACTATTTCCTAACTACGGTCCTAATTAAATTTCTGCCGCCAAATTAATAAACACCGATACCACCAGCTCTGCGTGCTCGCGGCCGCCCGCCTCCTGGGGCAGGGGTCGGGGGTTGCGACAGAAGGTGCTATCAGAGCTACAACCACTGATTTGAGCCACATAAGTGTTCTGCTGACATCAAAATTTGTCAATTCTGTTAGGAAATAATCTATCTGACTATGTGCATACATGTATATTATTGTTTTGTGTTATTTGACAATTTGTTAGTTTACAGTATGAGTGAACAAGGTACTTCTGACGCCTATCGTCATCTAGATAGTTCTCCCAAAGGTGAAGGAACCTAGTCACAGCCTACTCCTTCGGGGTATTCTGCTAATACAGAAGAGGGGATTTTCATATTTAAGGCGCAATCCGAAGAGCCATTCCCTTCGAAAAAGAGAGGATGGTTCAGTCGAGGAGCACACGAGAGGAGAAAGCGAATGAGAAAGTTACACCAGCAACGAGCGTTTGCAACAGCCAATAGGGAAGTCAATGCCCAGACACAAGACTTAGTTAATAGACATTAGGCTAACTTCCATATATTAGCCACCACTACAGCAGATCCAAACCTTGAACAAATCATTGCACCACAGCCATTACCACTATTTCCAACCCAACCAATGGAAATAGAACCAAACCCAGGAACTGAGTTTCTCATACCAGCCTTTAACCCTGATGAGATACCTAGAATCCCAGTACCAAATCCTTTAGCTTATGATCCTTGGAACGATGAACATAGTGGATTATCGAGAACTCTATCCACAGGAAGAACCCATACCAAACCCCATAGCCCAGTACACCAACCTTAATCCTTTAGATCCATATTGGGATAATGATCAGTTTTTTCAGGAAATACTGAATAATCCGTACCCGTATGGAGAATCATTACCCATGTACCCTGACCCAGTACCCGGACCACGACCACCCATGAGTGATGACAACGTTCAGGAACTCCGTATGTACGGTGAGGAATTGGTAGAAGGAGGAGAGAGGATGAGAGAAATAGGAGAGAAGCTCGTGTGGAAATACGACGAGCGAGAGATGCAATTTAACCTATAGTAGTAATAATAATAGTAATATATATATATATATATATATATATAAATGCGTGTAATTTGAAAAAGAAAGAAAAAAAATCAACTAAAATAGATAGCCTAATACCTATTGACGCATAACTAATAGTGTGTTTACATTTCAGTCTCAGATTGTAAGATATATATATATATATATATATATATAGGGGAATGCTAAAATGAGAACCACCTCGAGTTGTAAGAACCATGAGAACTACACCGTAGGGGGCGCGGTGGACCAAATTTTTTTTCATAAACGTAGATGCATGTATTATAACAACATTTGTAAAAAAAAAAAATTCTGTGTGTGTAGTTTTGAGCACCACAAGTTTGTGTTTACGGGTACCGTAAATTTAACCGGAAAATTTACGGTACCCGTAAACACAAACTTGTGGTGCTCAAAACTACACACATGACATTTTTTTTGAATTTTTTTTACAAATGTTGTTATAATACATGCATCTACGTTTATGAAAAAAAATTGGTCCACCTCGCCCCGGATTAAGTAGTTCTCACGATTCTTACAACTCGAGGTGGTTCTCATTTTAGCGGACACTTATTTATATATATATATATATATATATATATATGAAAAAGAGTAAATGTCGCAATGCTCGACGATTTTGATCAATTTGTTTGTTTGGTTGTTTGCATTAAATCTTATTCTGTGATATTAATACATGATAATTGTTTTGTAAATCCAGATGGACAACAAGGAAAATCAGGAAAACCAGAATAATGATAACCAAATAAATAACAGTGCCATCCAACACCTAGTAGCACAAGAAATTAGAGATGTTATGCCATATATTATTAAGACTTTTAAAGAAGCAGAAAATAATAAAAGTGGAAGTAAACGAACACCTAGTGAACCAAGTCATAGCGTGAATAAAGGACCGCTACTCCAATTACCAATTCCAAAAAGAAGAAGAACCATGTCTTATGGTTGTTCTTATAAAGAATTCTGGTCTTGCAAACCAATAGAATTCTCTGGCAATGAAGGAGCCATTGCATCTCTACGCTGGATAGAAAAGATATAAGCAGTCTTAAAAATAAGCAAATGTGCAGATGAAGATAAGATTATGTTTGCTTCTAATCTTTTTAAGAAAGCAGCCTTAGAATGGTGGAATACTATTCTCCAGTCTAAAGGAAGTGACATAGTTTATAATATGGAATGGGCTGATTTTAAGGAAATGGTTGAAAGAAAATTATGTCCTCCCAATGAAAAGGAACAAATTGCTAATAAGTTCTTAAACCTTAGAATGACTGGAATAGACTGAAAAAGTTACACTACCATATTCTTTGAATATGCTAGAATAGTGCCAACCTCAGCTTCACCAGAACCCGTATTAATTTCCCGTTACCTCTAGGGATTAATTAGTGAGATCAGACATGTAGTCAAGGAAGCTAGACCGCAAACCATAGAAGAAGCAGTAGAATTAGCCAATACCTGGACTGATGAATTGGTACGTACGCAAGAAGAGAACCAGAGAAAGAACCTAGCCCAGAAACTTACCCAAGAATTTCGTTATGGAAATAACTATCATGGGAAAAGTATAATTTCTATTTTTGCACCTTACTGTAAGTCCTGCAAGAAGAAGCACTCCGGAAAATGCTCTATATACTATGACTTCTGCAAAAGGTCTGGACACAAGGAAGAAGACTGCAGGAAGAAACCCAGTAATGGAATATGCTTCAATTGTGGAGAAAAGGGGCATATCAAGCCAAACTGTCCGAAACTAGCTCCAACCATGAAGAACAAGACTACTAAGAATGCTAGAGCATTTTTTCTGACACCTGAAGAAGCCAAGATGATTCCGGACGTGAATGGTGGTACATTTTCAGTTAATGATGTTTTTGCTAAAGTATTATTTGACTCTGGTGCAAACCAAAGTTTTATTAATACCTCATTCTGCAAGCTTCTCAATCAATCATTAACTAAACTTCAACAAGAATGTCTGGTAGAAACAGCCAATGGAGAAACCATTAAGATTACTGAAATCATGCAAGTAGCAAGAATAGAAATTTTTAACCATAATTTTATTGCTAACCTTTACCTGATGAATCTGGCTGGATTTGATGTTGTGTTAGGAATGGATTGGTTAGTAGCCAATAAAGCCAGTATTCTATGTGATCAAAAGTCAGTTCAAGTAAATTCACCAAAGGGTGAAAAGATCATAATTAAAGGAGATAAGCCATGTAGAACCACAAAATTAATCTCTGTGATGAAAACATCAAGTTATGCAAGGAAAGGATTGTTAGTGTATATGATTTCCATAGTCATTAACACTAAAGGAAAATAATTGAAAGATATTCCCATAGTATCTTAATTCTCAGATGTTTTCCCAGAAGAGGTAACTGGACTACCACCAGATAGAGAGGTTGAATTCTGAATTCACCTACTACCAGGGATAACACCGACTGCCAAGGCACCTTACCGTTTAGCACCAGCAGAGATGCAGGAGCTGAAGAAACAATTGGACGAACTTCTGGAGAAAGGATTCATACAACCAAGTTCATCACCATGGGGAGCACCAATCTTGTTTGTCAAGAAGAAAGACGGATCAATGCGTATGTGCATTGATTACCGAGAGTTAAACAAGGTCACGATTAAAAATAGGTACCCACTACCGAGAATCGATGATTTGTTTGATCAATTGCAAGGAGCTCGATTCTTTTCTAAGATCGATTTACGCTCAGGATATCATCAACTGAAAGTACAGGAAGAGGACATTCCTAAAACTGCTTTCAGAACAAGGTATGGTCATTATGAATTTACAGTCATGCCATTTGGTCTAACCAATGCCCCAGCCGCATTTATGTACATGATGAATAGAATATGTAAACCATATCTGGATAAATTCATAATTGTCTTTATAGATGATATTCTCATTTACTCTAAGAGTAAAGAGGAACATGCAGAGCATCTGCATACACTTTTAAATTTGCTAAGAAAAGAAAAACTTTATGCTAAATTTTCAAAATGCGAATTTTGGTTACAAGAAGGACAATTCCTTGGAAATTTGGTTAATCATGAAGGAATTCATGTGGATCCCACAAAGATCGAGGCAATCACTAAGTGGAAAGTCCCTGAATCACCGATGGAGGTAAGAAGTTTTCTTGGACTACCAGGCTATTATAGACGTTTTATTCAAGATTTTTCTAGAATAGCCACCCCCTTAACGAAATTGACCTGCAAATCAATTAACTTTGAATGGGGACCAAAACAAGAGGAAGCCTTTAGAATTTTGAAGCAAAAGTTAACCAACGCACCCATACTAGCATTACCAGAAGGAACTGAAGACTTAGTAGTCTATTGTGATGCTTCTAAGTTAGGTTATGGATGTGTATTGATGCAGCGTCAAAAGGTTATTGCCTATGCTTCTAGACAACTTAAGAATAATGAAGAGAATTATACGACCCATGATCTAGAGTTAGGAGCTATAATTTTTGCCCTTAAGATTTGGAGACACTATTTATATGGAAATAAATTTGTAGTCTTCACAAATCATAAGAGTTTAACGTACATTTTTGGGCAAAAAGAGTTAAGTATGAAACAGAGACGCTGGATGGAGATTCTTAGTGATTATGATTGTGTTATCCAGTATCATGCAGGAAAGGCTAATGTCGCAGCTGATGCTTTAAGTCGAAAGTATTATGAAAAGCCAAGACGAGTACGTTCTCTTAAATTAAATATGCAGATATATTTAAATAAAAATTAGATAAGTACAGGAATTAGAAATCAAGGATGATACTAAAAAATAAAAAGGAATGATAAAGGATTAGAACAAAGGACAGATGGAATTTGGAGATTTCATAAGAAAAGAATTTGGATACCCAAACAAGGAAACCTACGCCACCATATTTTAGAAGAGGCCCATAAGTCTAAGTATACGATACATCCTGGTAGTGATAAAATGTATCAAGACTTAAGAAAGAATTTCTGGTGGATAGGAATGAAAAAAGATATAGCAGCCTATGTTGCTAAGTGTCTAACTTGTTCAAAGGTTAAAGCTGAACATCAGAAACCCTCAGGTTTATTGCAGCAGCTAGAAATGTCGATATGGAAATGGGAATTGATAACAATGGACTTTGTTACCAAATTACCCAAGACCCGAAAAGGTAATGATACAATCTGGGTGACTGTAGACAGATTAACCAAGTCTGCTCATTTGTTACCTATGAAGGAAACTTTCAGTATGGAACAATTAGCTAAGTTGTATGTAAATGAAATAGTTTCATTACATGGAATTCCTTTGTCTATTGTTTCTGATAGAGATAGCCGTTTTACTTCTCATTTTTGGACTAGTTTCCAACAAGCAATGGGAACCAAGTTAAAACTAACCACAACCTATCATCCTCAAACGGACGGACAAAGCGAAAGGACAATCCAAACAATGGCGGATATGCTTAGAGCTTGTGTAATTGATTTTGGAGGAAATTGGGACAATCATTTACCATTAATAGAATTTTCCTACAATAACAGCTATCATACCAGTCTCAATGCTACTCCGCTCGAAGCACTTTATGGACGAAAGTGCCGAACTCCAGTCTGTTGGGCAGAAATTGGAGAAAAACAACTATCTGGATCAGAGATAGTACAGGAAACAATAGACAAGATTATTCAAGTCAAGGAAAGACTAAAAGCAGCACGTGATCGACAGAAGAGTTACCCAGATAACAGACGAAAGCCGTTGGAATTTTAAGTAGGAGATAGGGTATTATTAAAAGTTTCTCCCTGTAAAGGAGTGGTTAGATTCATCAAGAGAGGAAAGCTAAGCCCCAGGTATGTTGGACCTTTTGACATTATTAAAAGAATAGGACAAGTAGCTTACCAGCTACAACTGCCATATGAATTGGCAGGAATACATGATGTATTTCATGTATGTAATCTCAAGAAATGCTTAGCAAACGAATCATTAGTAGTACCTCTTAAGGACATAGAGGTAAGTGAGAAACTTAAATTTGTAGAGAGACAGCTACAGATTGAAGACAGAAAGATCAAGAATCTCAAACACAAGATATTAGTTCTGGTCAAAGTGAAATGGGATTCCAAGAGAGGACCCGAATATACGTGGGAGCTTGAATCAGAGATGCAGAGGAAATATCCACACATGTTCCAATAGACCTCAAGGAAGAGTTCTAAAACAAGGTGGGGAGGATAGAACAACCCTCCTAAAATCCTTAAAACGCCCCTATATGTCCTAAAATACACACCATATACAAATACTGGACCCGAAATACCTCTATTTTTATAAAAATTAAATAAAATCAAGTCTAGTGGGCCCTCGCGGGCGCGACAGACTCCTCTTGGTCCGTCGCGAGACGCGACCGAGAGTTAAGTGGCGGAACCACATCGTGCCACGTGGCACGACACCCGGATGGCCTACACTTATGACTAATCGAAGCTAAGCCCTAGTCTAGGTCCCTCGCGGGGCGAGAGGGATATAGAAGAATTTAACTAACACGTGTTAAATTGGGTTATTTAACTAACATGTGTGCATTGTTTAATTTAATAGATTATAACCAGGAAGTCACCAGGAATTATCTAAAACAGCAATGTGAGTAATGTGACATTTGTGCTCTGTAAACACTGAACGATGTAGAACAATATCAATTATCAATGAAACGATGTGTTTTGGTCTCAATATTTATGTATATGTGTTTGACAATTTCACGTTTTGATTCTAGTTCGATTTCAAGCTCTAAATCACTTTCTGGTAAGTTATACGCAAACTGTTACATAAACATAATCAGTTTAACATGACAAACACTCCAGAACAGGGACATAAGCTTAACATACCTTAAATAACCTTTACATAACTTATAATTAAGTTTAAAGGGTTTGGTATGTCAAAAACAAGTTTATTCAATCACAGGGACTATTTGCGACAAACTGCAAAAGTCTGCCGATTCATATAGCAACGTACACTCTGGAACATGACCATAAGCTAAACATACCCAAAATACCCTTAACATAGCTTAGAAATAAGTTTTGATGGGTTCGGTATGCGAAAATGCGCTTATTTGATCATATGGACTAAAAGTGTCAAAAACTGTGTAAGTTTGCATATACGCGCATATCTTAAGTTCTGATCATATCCGGACATCCAAAAATTTTGTAATCACTAAAATATTATATTTTAGTGATAGGAATGCAAAAATACCATTCTCGCTCAATTTGGATCGTTTTCGCGTCCGTTCGCGTTTCATCGTAATTAACCGAATAACGTGACTATACGATCAAACGAATCGACATCCGTGATATTTTCAAGCATATTTCAAGTCCCCTATGCTTTAACATCCTTGTAGGGCCTTGAAATTGGGTTAACGGGGGTTAAACGCATCGAAAAACAAGTTTTGGAGCTGCAGGGGCCTGTTCTGCCAAAAATTGAAACTTCTGGCCAGAGTACTAGGCTGGGCGCGAGAGCTGAGGCTTCCTGATTCGCGGCCCACGAGGCTTGATGCTGGCAGATTCAATGAATTCAGCAAAACAGCCTGCTGAACCTGTTTTTAACCTTAGTTTTTGCATATTGTGGGCTGGTTTTGTGTTCCCTAAGTTACCTAATCAGAGCATAACAAGTGTAAGGGCAAGATCATGCTTTGATCCTTTCAAAAACACATGGCAATGATCAAAAGGCACTTGATTTCCTATAAATAGCAAGGGTTTTCTTCATTCTTCCTTGTTTATTCACATATTCTTCTCTAATCTGCTCTATTGGAGGCTATCACTATTGTTGAGGGCCTCCTACCTAGTTTTCTTAGTTCTTTTTCCAAGCTTGGACTCTTGTAAGTGTTCTTTCATGCTTGGTTATTTATTTCAAGTAGGAAAGTCAAACAGTGTTTGACTTTCAGCTTTGACCATGATTTGGTCAAGACAAAGTTTGTTTGAACTTTGCAACGTGAGCATAATCACGATGATTATAGTCCCTTGTGACTATACCTACTGATTACCACGTTGATTAGTCGAAGTGAGGAGTCAAAGTTTTGGTCAAAATGCATGATTATGTGCATTTTGCGACGAAACTATTTTTGGGTATCAAAACACTTTGTTTTGACATCAAATCAGTTTTCTAACTTAGTTAAACATGTTTTAACATGTTTAACTTGTCACTTTTAGTTTAGTGCTTGTTTAGGGTTGTAAGTCAAGCGGTCTCGACAACCGCTTAGACTTTCGAACCCGGCCCGTTTGGTCGATCATTAGGATCCGACCAAACATATTTTGTGACCATAGTTGTATAGGGAATAACCTTCCGAGGTTATACCTTATGGTCACTTAGTTTAATTAGTTGTATGATAGGTAGTTTATATGCCTTAGGAAAATGACCAAAATGCCCTTTTCATGCAAAATTTGAATTTAAGCCTATGTAACCTAAATTTTGACACTTAAAATGTTTATGCAACATATTTAAACATGTTAGGGCATATAACACTTGTCATATGACTAGTTAGACCATCCAAACGTGCTTTTGCGCAAATGACTAGTTAAAGTAGCGTAGACTACCTTAACGGGTCATAACCGGTCATAAGCACTTAGGAAAGGTTTCAATTCAGAATGTAGGTTTTGTTATACCATATCATATGAGTTCCAATACTCATTTGGTTTACGAGACCTCATTCTACCCGATCTCCCGATTTAGGTGCCGATTTATTAACATAAGTAATCCGATACTAGGTGCCACTTGAATTCCTTGATTGCCGAGCATTGTTAGTTCATTAAATCGAGGATACATTGCAATTCAATGTGAGTACATAGTTCCCCTATTTTCCTGCTTTCAATTGTTTTGGGGTGATTCATATGTGCTAAACGATTTTCGTGTTTTCGAAACAAATGCTATGGTTTCTATTAAACACAACGATTTCAATAATATGAACGAACTTGCTGGGGCGTTAATACATAACACGAATGACATTCATTAGCTTTAGCCGAGCCGACCAGTAGTATGTTATGGTACCATAGGATCTGATAATCCCGTTATCGGACTATCGCCATGGTTATGTATGGGGGTAATGTGGGTAACGAGAGAACCTGATGATTGTTAATATACCCTTTGGTGGTTTGTTAATACGAGTTGAACGATTGGAACGAGTTAGAACATAGGTTTGAATGTATTCGACGAGACGACCAAAAGTTAGTTTTCATAATTAAAACATGAACGATTTGAACGAATTGAACGATATGAACGATTTGAATAAATAGAACGATTTGAACGATTGGAACGAATTAAACGATATGAACGATTGGAAAAATGGAACGATTTGAATGATTTGAACGAATGAACGATGGTTTATAACATGAACAAGTTGAACGATTTAAATAATTGGGTTTTGATAACACGAACGAATTGAACGATTGCTTTTGGTATGTGATTAGATAACGGGACGGGTGTAATGTGATAAAAGCATTGTAGATACGCCGCTGGTACTTCTTATATATAAGTGCTTTTATCATATTACATTCTGTGGCGTTATTTAGTTCACTCGAACGATTGATTTCAAACGATGACACGCAACAATGTTTACTAAATGATATAAACCATTCGATTTTTATTACAAGAACGATTTACAATTTGGGTTACAAATGCAAATGTTTTGGGTCAAGATCTATGGCAACAAGGTTTTATAAACTATAACCAATTTGTTTCAAGTTGGTTAATCATATTGCAATACAAAACACATTTCAAAACACGGTTTTTGATTATCGACTCTTGTAGTCGTACGAGGTATTGCAACATGTATACAAGCCATGAATCTGACACACTCACAAAACCTATGTGCTCGTCGGCATTTTATGTTGACTTTATTTTCACATATGTTTCAGGTGCTGTTGTTTGATGATGTTGATGATGATTATGATGCATGCTCACATAGGAATGGATGAGGCCTTAGTGACTTAATACCAATGAAAGACAATATGTTTCTATTTTGTTTTAACTTCAAGACAATGTAATAAACTTAATCAATAAAACGAAACTTCAATCCAAGTGTTGTGAAACAAGGATTCCGTTACTCCACTCCCCTACGTTTCCGTCGCGGTTTTGTTGTTTTAACGCGGTCGAGGTGTGATAGAAGAGTTGGTATCAGAGCTCATGGTTATAGGGAATTAGGTTATTAGTATTGCTTTGACCTAGACTATTACCTTCCTAGGACCCTAACACAAGTTATCTTGTGTTTAGATCTTAAAACAATCCCGTTATCTTTCTTTAGGTGACAACCACCACAAGAACACAAATTACAAATCCGTTTTGAAAATCAAATATTTGAAGGCATAAAGTCTAAAAAAATCATCAATCTTTTAAATCCTTTAAAGTTTTCAAAATCTCGTCAAAGTTTGGGTCTTATAATGTGAACACGTGCAATCTGGAAGGGTGGGTGCCTATATCCTGAGTTTTCTATCTAAGGCTAGAGTGTTTGTACAAATCCATATAACCGGACCAGTCACTCTTACCTGGGAACTCTTGGGATGAGTGTCCACTTATAGGCTAAAGCATGTCTTCGTGATACATTATTATGACCCATTTACTTTGATAAGTCACTGTGTGTCATTTGTTTGTTCGAGGTAACGAACAAATGATTACCTCCCTTATGTTTCATCGATGTTTTCAATACCTCTTTTGTTTATCCAATTGTTAATCTCACTCGTTTCTCATGTTTCCTTGTTCTTTTTAGAATATGCCTCCTAGACGTGATCAAACACAAGATGCTGCACTCGTAGCCTTGGTTGCTCAGCAGATTGCTGCTGTGATTCCGAACCTCATAACTCAGATCAATCAAGCGAATAACAATAACAACAAAAACAATGCTCAGTGCAGTTTTTAGACATTCAATTTAGCTAAACCACTGAAATTTTCTGGGTCTCAAGGAGCAACTGCGCTCCTACAATGGTTCAAGAGTCTGGAAAGCATATTTAGACATGTTCAATGTCTGAATGAGCGAAAGGTTGAGTTTGCATCTAGTGTTTTCGAGAAACGTGCTTTGACATGGTGGAACGGAGTGATGAGAGATAGGGGTGCTTGATGTGTTAAAAATGCAACATATAAATTTCATCAAATGAGGCATAAAACTAACCCTTTTTTAGTACTAATGTTGGAAAAAGTGTGCTTTTGTCTTCCTTTTGTATTTTCAGGATTAAATGAGCTCAAATTAACAAAAGAAGCAAAAAGACATCAAAATCTAACAAAAATACAAGAAAAGGAACAAGACGTGACATGCCCGACCCCACGACAGCATCTTCCCAAGCAAAACAAGAGATCAGAAGCCTGAACACGCCCCGTGCTCAGCCAGCACGGGGGCGTGCCCAAGTGTCGGCAGAAAAGACAAAGTGGTAGAAGCTTCTATTGCCCACCACAGGGCCGTGCTCAGCGGACATGGGGCCGTGGTCAACTATAAGATTCGCACAATCCAGCAAATCTTCATAGTACAAAGATTCTTCTGCACCACGGGGTCGTGCTCAGCGGACACGGGGGCGTGGTCAACTAAAAAGACAAAACTGCATTAAATGAAGAAAGAGAAGGATGTGGACACAGGGCTGTGCCCACTGGACACGGGGCCGTGCCCGAGCTTCTGTTCAGCCTACAAATAGAAGTGCTTGGCTCAAGCTCAAACCATCCCTTGGCACACCACCTCTCTCACACTTCACCCACCACCCACCACCACCATAACACCATCATCTGTAACATCTGTGCTTGTAATCATTATGAACATTACCATTATCAATAAAAAAATGTTATTTGATCCCAATGTTTGTTTGGTTGTGTTTTACATTTTTCATGTTTTGACTTTTATGTAATTTCAAACTCTACATCGCTTTCTGGAGAGTTATACGCAAACTGATGCGTAAACATAATCAGTTTAATGCGACAAATACTCCGGAACATCAACATATACTTAACATACCTTAAATAACCCTTACATAACTTAGAAATAAGTTTTAAAGGCTTTGGTATGGCAAAAACAAGTTAATTCGCTTACAGGGACTAAACTTGACAAACTGCGAAAGTATGCCAATTTGAACTGTAACGAACATTCCGGAACATGACCATAAGTTAAACATACCATAAATATCCTTTACATAGCTTAGAAATAGGCTTTGAGGGGTTCGGTATGCTAAAATAAACTTTTGGGGTCATTCAGGGACTAAAAGCGTCAAAAAAGTGCACAAGTTTGCATTTTCGTGCATAACTTACGTTCTGAATACATCCGGACATCCAAAAATTTATGTAAGCACTAAAATATTTTATTTTAGTGTTTGGCATAAGAAAAATCCATTCGTCACGCCATTTGGATCATTTTTCGCGCTTATGCGCATTCCGTCGTAATTAACCGAACAACGTAACCGTACGGCTAAACGAACCGACACCCGAGATATTTTTGAACACATTTTAAGTTCCCTATACTTTAAATTCATTTTAGGGCTTTGAAATAGGGTTAACGGGGCTTAAACGTGTCAAAAAAATGCATCGAAAACCAAGTTTTGAGGTTGCAGGGACTGAAACTGTAAATCTGCCAAACTAGGTCCGTAAGTAGGGGCCAGATGCAGCAAAACATTTTTTTTCAGCTGTTAACAGCCCTTAACACTCTCCAAAGGCCAAGTGCCAAGTGTCAAACTCTTATGGTGGATGGCAAATGAGTTACCACAACTTTCCAACAAGTGTACGGCTTAGATCGTGCCCCCTTTTCCAAGAAATGATCCTAACGGTGAACCAAAAACTATAAATACCCACCTCCACCCTTCACTTTTCCTCACAAGAATCTGATCTAATGTGCTCTAAGTTGAAACCTTTGTTTCATACCTGAGCTATTTTGATCTAGATTAGCATTCGGGGAACCTTCGTAAGTGTTCCTTCGTTCTTTTATTGTTTTACGAGTCCGAAAGTCAAACTTTGTTTGACTTTCTGCATTGACCAGTTTATGGTCAATGCGAAGTTCGTTTGAACTTCACAACGTGATTGTAATCACGATGGTTATAGTCCCTTGTGACTATACCTACTGATTACCACGTTGTCTAGGGTCGTAAGGGTAAGCGATCTAATAAATCGCTTATACCTTCGAACCCGACCCATTTGGTCGATCATTAGGATCCGACCAAACACATTAGGTGACCATAGCATATAGGGAATAACCTTCCGAGGTTATACCTTATGGTCGCTTCGTTTAAGTAGTTGTATGACAGGTAGTTTATATGCCTTAGGTAAATTACCAAAATACCCCTTTGATGCCAAAATTCATTTTAAACATATGTAACATAACTTTTGACATCTAAACTGATTTGACAACAATATTAGACATGTTAAGGCATATGTTACTTGTCATAGGACTAGTTAGGCGGCCCGAACGCGTTTCACGCGAGCGACGCGTTAAAGTAGCATAAGCTACCTAAACGAGTCGTAATGGGTCGTAAGCACTTATGTTAGGTTTCATTTGGTATGTAGGCTTTGTTAAACCATATTACACGAGTCTCCATACTCGTTTGGTCTACGAACCCGCATTCTATCCGATCTTCCGATTTAGGTCCGGTATATTAACATAGTTACCTATATTAGGTGCCGTTTGATTCCGTGATCTCTAGCATTGCTTGGTGGTTATCTTAGGACTTCTGAGCAATCTCAAGTGAGTACAAAGACCCCTCTTTTACTGTTTTCCAAACTGTTTTGGGGTGGAACACATGTGCCTACTTGTTACTTTCATGCTTTCCATGTTTTCACATCATATACCTGCTATGTTTATTAGTACAATTATAGTACATGATTTCATTGTGTTCATGCTATGTATGTCCATTGTGTGCATACTTAGTACATTGTTTTACATTACATTTCATGCTATGTATGTCCATTGTGTGCATACTTAGTACATTGTTTTACATTGCATTTCATGCTATGTATGCCCATTGTGTGCGTACTTAGTACAGTTGATTTCATCACATGCTTACATTTTGTTATGACATTTGGGTTGTTTACAATGGAACAATACATTCATTAACATTAGCTACGCCATTCGTTAGTAGGTAGTGGTACCATAGGAATTGACAACTCCTGTTCCTGAAATCCTGGGTTTGTTTGGATTGGAAGGAATGACCGAATTCGATATACATAACTTCGATAAACCTTTAATTTGTTTAAGGGTTTATCGCCACAGTCTCAAGGCTTGGATGTATGCATTTTCACAATACCGCATAAGTGTTTGTAACAGTATAGCATGCATTTGTTCCATAAAACATAACTTTGATTTAAACCATGTTTTACTTCAATACCTTGTTTTTGTGCATTTTATATATGGTTTAGTTGATATATTTCACTTACCATACATGATATTTTTGGGTAAACATTACATGATCTACATTAACATGAACATTTTGACATTGATATACACATTTAGTGGTTTACATTGGACATGGACATTTCAATATGGTTTACACATTAACACATGACAATTCATTTATACATGAACAATTTACATTGATGGTTGGTTTGGGTAAATGATTCGAGTAACGAGGCGTGTGTAATATAATACAAGCATGGTGGATACGCCGCTGGTACTTCCTATAAATAAGTGTTTGTATGATATTTCATGTCGTAGCGTTACTTAAATCATTTCAATATTTGACATATTACATTTTACATAAACAACTTATTTTCACAAGACATTGATTTACAAAACAACTTATCTTATACAAACTCATTTTTACTTGGTTATTCATTTAACCTTACATTATTCTCTTTTTTATACATATCATTGCTTTTTAATGATTTACAAAACAAAACAACTTACAAGGTTCATGACTGACTGTTATTAAACAATTTTTCCTAAACTTATAAGTCATGAATCCTATTTTCACAAAACATATGTATCTCACAGGCATTTTTATGCTGACGTACCTATTTTCACATGTGTTTTCAGGAGCTTTCCCGTAGGATGATGATCGTGACACTAGGGCGGACCTGTGCCTTAGAGACATAAAATGAAGATAGACTTAGTTTAATTATGTTCTGAACTCTTTATTTCCTGTTTAAGACAATGTAACTCTTATGTTTATAAATAAAATACAACTTTGAATGCCATGGTTATGAAACAATTAATTCTGTTACAACACTCCCCGACGTTTCCGCAGCGGTTGCATGTTATACGCGGTCGGGGTGTGTCAGAAGAGTTGGTATCAGAGCCAATGGTTATAGGGAATTAGGCTATTAGTAATGCTTTGACCTAGACTATAACCTTTCTAGGACCCTAACACAAGTTATCTTGTGTTTGGATCTTAAAACATGTACATCACCTATCCTTAGGTGATTATCAAAACAAAAACCAAATTTTCCAAAACGATTTTTGAAAATCAATCATGTGTTTTTGGATGATTTATTACAAGGTTTTGAACCCTCTTTTGTAAGGTTTTGAACCCTTCCAGTTTGACTAAATTTTTGGCCTTGTGCCTTCAAATTTTCAAAATCTCGTCAACGTCTTGGGTTTTAAATAATGTGAACACGTGCAAACTGGAAGAGTGAATGCCTGTATTCTGGGTTTTCTGTCTAGGCAAGCACTTCGTATATATCTCATCAGACGCGAGACCAGTTGTGCTTACCTGGGAATTCTTGGGATGAGTGTTCACTTATAGGCGAGCATGTCTTCGCGATACATTATTTTTGACCCATTTACTTTGATTAGTCACTGTGTGTCATTTGTTTGCTTGGTAATGCGGATGAATGACCACCATCTTTGCTTTTGTTGATTTTGTTTCATCTCATTCTCTTCATCCAATCATCTCACTCGTTTCCTTTCATGATTTCCTCTTTTAGAATGCCTCCTCGACGCGACAACCAGATAGCGACTGCCGAACTGGCAGAAATTATTGCGCAGCAGATGGTTGCTCAATTCCCAAATCTCTTTGCTCAATGGCACCAAGCCAACAACAATAACAATGCTCCATGCAAATACAAGGATTTTAACTCGGCTAAACCACTCAAGTTTAGTGGTTCTGAGGGAGCGACTGGGCTTCTTCAATGGTTCAAGAGCATTGAGAATACTTTTCGCCACGTGCAGTGTCTTGACAATCGCAAGGTCGAGTTTTCTTCGAGTGTGTTTCAGAAGAGGGCTCTCAGATGGTGGAACGGGGTTATGAGAGACCGTGGTGCAGAAGTTGCTCTAGCACAGACATGGGCTGAACTTAGGGCTCTTATGATGAGGGAGTTCTGTCCTCGTCATGAACAGCGAGCGTTGGAGAAAGAGTTTGATGACTTGAAGCAAGATAGTGGTGAGCACAGGGCATATACTGATAGGTTTGAGGAGTTGAGTCTGCTATGCCCAGCAATGGTTACCCCACTCGACAAGGCTATCGAAAGGTACATCGACGGCCTACCTGACTCAGTGCAAGACATCGTTACTGGTAGTATCCCTGCCACACTCCGTCAGGCTATCGAGTTATCAGCGACATTGACTGAGTCGCAGATTCGGAAGAATAAGTTACACAGGAAGGGTGACAAGGGCAAGAAACAGGCATCTGACAAAGAAGATAGCAAGAAAGGTCAAAACAAGAATGGAAAGGATTCTGGTTCATCGAAAAGGGCAAGGAAGCGTAAGGCTTCCCAAAACTATGCTGTCACTGCCCAAGCTAACCAGGCAGCTCCCAACCAACCCGCACAGCCTCCAGCGAAGAAGCCTTATTCAGGGAATGCACCTTTGTGCAATAGATGCAACAGTCACCATCAGCCGCAACATCAGTGCCGTTTCTGTACTAACTATGGATATAACGGTAAAGAGGGTCCCTTAACTTAGTGATCTTAGTGCTACTTGGATTGTAGTTGCCTTCTCCTATTTGCGCCCATGCAGCCTGGCGTTGGTTTTCTGGTATTTCACATAAACCTCCGGTGTTTTCTTCATCCCCCGCATCTTCCTCCGCATACAACCCAACTATTAACCCAAACTGTGCTATCGAGATTGAGTACTTAGTCCCTCCACACCGGAATTATACCCCATCATTATCGAATGGATCGGCTCTCGTTTTGAAAGCAAATGTGCTGTAGAATTCTAGGTTATATTCATGGACTGAACGAAGTCGAGTGCACAGAGCGGCTCTCAGTGGGCTGGTGACTAGGTTGTTAAATCTGTCACACCCCGACCACGAAGAACATACAAAATGTGGCGGAAACATCGGGGAGTGTTGTAACAGAATTAATTGTTTCAAATCCATGGCAATTGAAGTTTCGTTTTATTGATTAAAGTGTTACAATGTCTTATCAAACTAGGAAATACAACATAGTTTAACTAGTCTTGCATCTTTTATTGTCACTAAAGCCCAAGTCTGCCTATATGTATCTTGATCATCTTATGCAACAGTTCCTGAAAAACACATGTGAAAATAGGTACGTCAGCATAAAAATGCCTGTGAGATACATAGGTTTTGTGAAAATAGGTTTCATGACTTGTATTTGAGAAAATGTTTAGTCATGAACCTTGTAATTTGCTTTGTCTTGTAAATCATTTGAAAAACAATGAGTTCAGATGATATGTATAAATAAGTGAATAATGTATGGTTAAATGAATAACCATTGTAAAATGAGTTTGTATAAGATAAGTTGTTTGTAAATCAATGTCTTGTGAAAAGTATGTTATTTGTATAAAATGTTATATGTCTCAAACTGAAATGATTCAAATAACGCTACAATATGTAATACCATACAAACACTTATATATAGGAAGTACCAGCGGCGTATCCACCATGCTTGTATCATATTACACACGCATCGTTACTTAATCACTTAATCAAACCAAAACACCAAAGTAATGTTTAACAGTTATAGAAATGTTTATGTATGGTCAAAGACGGTTCACACGGTTCATAGATACAAACGGTTCACAGATATCAACGGATCATATAGTCAAATGATTACAACGGTTCAATATGTAGTATAATGTGTTCATATGCTGGATAAGCATATGCAACAGAAAAGCAATGTAAAACAATGTACTAAGTATGCACAAAATAGACATACGTAGTATGAAATGTAATGTAGAACGATGTACTAAGTAATGCACACAATGGGCACACCTAGCATAAAATGTAATGAAATCATGTACTATAATGTACTAACGAACATAGCAGGTATATGATGTGGAAACAGGAAAGCATGAAAGTAACAAGTAGGCACATGTGTTCCACCCCAAAACAGTTTGGAAAACAGTAAAAGAGGGGTCTATGTACTCACTTGAGGTTGCTCAGAAGTCCTAAGATAACCACCAAGCAATGCTAGAGATCACGGAATCAAACGGCACCTAATATAGGTAACTATGTTAATATACCGGACCTAAATCGGAAGATCGGATAGAATGCGGGTTCGTAAACCAAACGAGTATGGAGACTCGTGTAATATGGTTTAACAAAGCCTACATACTAAATGAAACCTAACATAATTGTTTACGACCCATTACGACCCGTTTAGGTAGCTTATGCTACTTTAACGCGTCGTTCGCGTGAAACGCGTTCGGACCGCCTAACTAGTCCTATGACAAGTGTTATATGCCTAAACATGTTACATAATCAGTTATGTGACGAAAGTTTAGGTTACATATGCTTAATTACCAATTATACATGAAAAGGGTATTCTGGTAATTTACCTAAGGCATATAAACTACCTATCATACAACTACTCAAACGATGTGACCATAGGGTATAACCTCGGAAGGTTATTCCCTACCTACTATGGTCACCTAATGTGTTTGGTCGGATCCTAATGATCGACCAAACTGGGTCGGGTTCGAAGGTATAGGCGATTTATTAGATCGCCTACCCTACGACCCTAGACAACGTGGTAATCAGTGGGCATAGTCCCAAGGGACTATAACCAACGTGATTACACTCACGTTGCGAAGTTCAAACGAACTTCGCATTGACCATTACTGGTCAACGCTGAAAGTCAAACAAAGTTTGACTTTCTGACTCGAAAAGCAATAAAATAAGGAAAAGAACGAAAGAATACTTACGAAGGGTCCCCGAATGCTAATCCCGATCCAAGAACTCAGGTATGAAACAATGGTTTCAACTTAGAGCTCTCAAATAAGAATTCTTGTGCTTTAAAACAATGAAAGGCATGGGGTATATATAGTTTTCGGTGAACCGTTGAGATCGTTTCATGGAACCCGTGATTCGATCCCATCCGTACACTTGTTGAAAGGTTATGGAAGCCACATATGCTCCTTATCTTAGTGACTAAGCAACTTAAAACATGTGGTTAAGGATCAATCAGCTGCAACTTGTGATTAAAACATTGAATCTGGTCTGGTTATGCAGTCGCGTAGCGCGATGGGTAGGCCCTTAGGGCTCGCGCTACGCTACTGCCTCCCCTGAATCAGAAAGTTTCAAAATTGGCAGCAATGGTCCCTGCACGTGTTTAAGGCCTTTTTCGATGCGTTTGAACCCCGTTAACCTCATTTCAAGGCTTTAAAATGAAGTTAAAGTATAGGGAACTCAAAACATACTCAAAAATATGCCGGATGATGGTTCGTTTGGTCGTACGAACGCGATGTTCGCTTAATTACGACGGAATGCGCATAAGCGCGAAAAACGAACCAAATGACGCGACGAATGGATTTTTCTTAAGGCGAACACTAAAATATAATATAGTCATGCTCACATAAATTTTTGGATGTCCAGATGTATTCAGAACGTAAGTTATGCACGAAAATGCAAACTTGTGCACTTTTTGACACTTTTAGTCCCTGAATGACCCAAAAGTATATTTTAGCACACCGAACCCCTCAAAGCCTATTTCTAAGCTATGTAAAGGATATTTATGGTATGTTTAACTTATGGTCATGTTCCGGAATGTCTGTTACAGTTCAAATTGGCATACTTTCGCAGTTTGTCAACTTTAGTCCCTGTAAGCGATTTAACTTTGATTTCACCACGCCAAACCTTCCAAAACTTATATCTAAGTTAAGTATAGGTTATTTAAGGTATGTTAAGCCTATTTCACTATTCCGGAGTGTTCGTTGCATTAAACTGGTTATATTTACGCATTAGTGCGCGTATAACCTTCCAGAAAGCGATTTAGAGCTTGAAATCGAACATGAGTCGATATGTGCAAAAGATACACATATTTATACAAGTCCAAAGTATGAAATACATTATTTCATTGGTTTGGCATTTTTTTGATGGTTGAAATGACACAGGTGTTACAGTCTCCCCTACTTTAGGAAATTTCGTCCCGAAATTAATTCGTAGGAGTCTATTTGTGACTTTGTGTCAGATAACCACCAGAGATGTGTGAAGCATAATCCTGTCATTTCCTTAACGGACATTCTTCAGAATGAAAATGAACAAACGGAGTCATTTTCCTCAACGAGTATTCTTCAGAGGCGGAAATGAAGGAATATACAAACGGGGATTCATTTCCTTAACGGACAATTCTGAGAAACGAAAATGAACAAACGGAGTCATTTTCAACAGATGCTTCCTCAGAAACGGAAATGAGAATGATAGACAAACGGATATTCATTTCCTCAACGGACAATTCTTCAGAAATGAAAATGAACAACAGAGTCATTTTCAACGGTTGCTTCCTCAGAAACGGAAATGAAAATGATAGACAAACTGATGTTCATTTCCTCAACGGATAATCTTCAGAAACGAAAATGAACTAACGGAGTCATTTTCAACGGTTGTTTCCTCAGGTTCGGAAATGAAGATGATAGACAAACGGATGTTCATTTCCTCAACGGATAATCTTTAGAAACGAAAATGAATAACAGAGTCATTTTCAACGGTTGCTTCCTCAGAAACGGAAATGAAAATGATAGACAAACGGATGTTCATTTCCTCAACGGATAATCTTCAGAAACGAAAATGAACTAACGGAGTCATTTTCAACGGTTGTTTCCTCAGGTTCGGAAATGAAGATGATAGACAAACGGATGTTCATTTCCTCAACGGATAATCTTTAGAAACGAAAATGAACAACAGAGTCATTTTCAACGGTTGCTTCCTCAGAAACGGAAATGAAAATGATAGACAAACGGATGTTCATTTCCTCAACGGATAATCTTCAGAAACGAAAATGAACTAACGGAGTCATTTTCAACGGTTGTTTCCTCAGGTTCGGAAATGAAGATGGTAGACAAACGGATGTTCATTTCCTCAACGGAAAATATTTAGAAACGAAAATGAACTAACGGAGTCATTTTCAACGGTTGTTTCCTCAGGTTCGGAAATGAAGGATTAAACAACGGATATTCATTTCCTCAACGGATAATCTTCAGAAACGAAAATGAACTAACGGAGTCATTTTCAACGGTTGTTTCCTCAGGTTCGGAAATGAAGGATTACATAAACGGATATTCATTTCCCTCGACGGATACTCTTTAGAACGAAAATGCACAAACGGAGTCATTTTCCTCAACGGGTATTCTTCAGAATTGGAAATGAAGGATAAACGGATATTCATTTCCCTCGACGGATACTCTTCAGAACAAAAATGCACAAACGGAGTCATTTTCCTCAACGGTTATTCTTCAGAATTGGAAATGAAGGATAAACGGATATTCATTTCCTCAACGGATATTCTTCAGAAGTGAAAAATGAATAGCTAGTTCATTTTTCCTCAACGGATACTTCATCAGAATTGGAAATGAATAGGGTTAACTTCTAGGTACATGACAAAGCTCGCTGTGGTTTCTGTGCACTAAATTCCATAATTATGTATGCATCCATAATTACGTAATTTCTTGCATAGTCCGCACAGTTTGTCTTGTAATGTTCATAAGCACATAATCACATAGTTGTTTAATTGTTATTGTCTTGTTATTGATTGCAATTAACTTGGCACCTCGTACTTCGTTTCTCTTGGAAGAAACGGGTACTTAGGATTTTCGCGGAAACGCAAGAGATCATATAATGGAAGAAATTTGGGAGTAGTCCGTTCTTCAAGGAATGCGGTTCCTTGATTGTCGGTATTGTAGGGGATATGTTGTTTATACATACAATCACATAAATACATTGCAATGTAAATAAAAGATTTATTTATAAACAAATGATAACAACAACTGTTTCATGGATCTTGACAACAAAAGAAAATAATACATAAGACGTGATTATTTCTAAACGATGTTGTCTTCTGGTTGATCATATGCTCATCCCTGCGCTGGATTTGCATTAGCAAGCCTTGGGCAATTCCTACGAAAATGGCCCATCTCGCCACAGTTGTAGCAAGATCCCTGTGGGAAACGAGCTTGAGCAGGATTGTTGCCAGCTTGATTTGGTGCAACTGCGGTTGGGCAAACCCTATCTGTATGGCCTATAAGTCCGCAAATTTGGCATGTGCGGCACTTCACCCCAGCATGATGATGTAGGCCACATTGGTTGCACAAGGGTGCAGTTCCGTTGTAGGGTTTCCTGGCAGGGGGTTGAGCTGGTTGATTGAGGACGGCTTGATCATTGTGAGCGACCACAGCGTAGTTCTGAGAAGCCTTTCGCTTCTTTGACCTCTTGGGGGATCCAGTCTGTTCATCCATGATCTGTGATTCCTCGATTGGTTTCGATTCTTCGACCGGCTTCTTGTCACCTTTTCGGAAAAGTTTACCTTTCCTGATCTTTGATTCAGTCAAGGTTGCAGATAGCTCAATGGCTTGTCTAACTGTAGTAGGGTTGCTACCAGTCAAAATGTCTTGTATTGAATCAGGGAGGCCATCAATGTACTTTTCGATTGCCTTATCCAAAGGCGTGACCATGTTTGGGCATAACAGACTTAACTCCTCATAACGGTCCGTGTAGGCTCGATGCTCACCGCTGTCTTGCTCAAGATTGTCAAATTCCCTTTCCAAAGCCCTGATCTCGTGTCGAGGACAGAATTCCTTCATCATAAGGGCCCTAAGTTCAGCCCATGTCTGTGCTAGAGCAACTTCTGCACCACGATCTCTCATAACCCCGTTCCACCACGTAAGGGCTCTCTTCTGGAACACACTCGAAGCAAACTCGACCTTGCGATTGTCAGGACACTGCACGTGGCGGAAAGTATTCTCAATGCTCTCGAACCATTGAAGAAGCCCCGTCGCTCCCTCAGAACCACTAAACTTGAGTGGTTTCGCCGAATTAAAACTCTTGAAATTGCATGGACCATTGTTGTTGTTGTTGGCTTGATTCCATTGAGCAAAGAGGTTTGGGAATTGAGCAGCCATTTGCTGCGCAATGATTTCTGCCAGCTCGGCAATCGCTATCTGGTTTTCGCGTCAAGGAGGCATTCTAAAAGAGGAAACATGAAAGGAAACGAGTGAGAGAATTAGACGAAAAGAATGAGATGAAACAAATTTGATGAACGCAATGGATAGTGGTCATTTGTTTGTTACTACAAAGCAACAAACGACCTCGGTGAAAAATCAAAGTAAATAGGTCAAAAATAATGTATCGGGAAGACATGCTCGCCTATAAGTGAACACTCATCCCAAGAATTCCCAGGTAAGCACAACTGGTCTCGCGTCTGGTTGAGATGTATACGAAGTGCTTGCCTAGACAGAAAACTCAGAATACAGGCATTCACCCTTCCAGTTTGCACGTGTTCACATTATTTAAGACCCAAAACCTTGACGAGATTTTTGAAAACTCAAAGGGGTTCAAAACCTTATAACAGAGGGTTCAAAACCTAGTAATTAATCATCCTAGAACAGATGATTAGTTTTCAAAGCGGTTTCGAAAATTATGTTCTTGTTGTGGTAGTCGCCTAAGGATAGGTGACGGTATTGTTTTATGACTAAACGCAAGTAAACTCACGTTAGGGTCCTAAGAAGGTTATAGACTAGGTCAAAGCATTACTAACAACCTAATTCCCTATAACCATTGGCTCTGATACCATCTTTTCTGTCACACCCCGACCACGAAGAACATACAAAATGTGGCGGAAACATCGGGGAGTGTTGTAACAGAATTAATTGTTTCAAATCCATGGCAATTGAAGTTTCGTTTTATTGATTAAAGTGTTACAATGTCTTATCAAACTAGGAAATACAACATAGTTTAACTAGTCTTGCATCTTTTATTGTCACTAAAGCCCAAGTCTGCCTATATGTATCTTGATCATCTTATGCAACAGTTCCTGAAAAACACATGTGAAAATAGGTACGTCAGCATAAAAATGCCTGTGAGATACATAGGTTTTGTGAAAATAGGTTTCATGACTTGTATTTGAGAAAATGTTTAGTCATGAACCTTGTAATTTGCTTTGTCTTGTAAATCATTTGAAAAACAATGAGTTCAGATGATATGTATAAATAAGTGAATAATGTATGGTTAAATGAATAACCATTGTAAAATGAGTTTGTATAAGATAAGTTGTTTGTAAATCAATGTCTTGTGAAAAGTATGTTATTTGTATAAAATGTTATATGTCTCAAACTGAAAGGATTCAAATAACGCTACAATATGTAATACCATACAAACACTTATATATAGGAAGTACCAGCGGCGTATCCACCATGCTTGTATCATATTACACACGCATCGTTACTTAATCACTTAATCAAACCAAAACACCAAAGTAATGTTTAACAGTTATAGAAATGTTTATGTATGGTCAAAGACGGTTCACACGGTTCATAGATACAAACGGTTCACAGATATCAACGGATCATATAGTCAAATGATTACAACGGTTCAATATGTAGTATAATGTGTTCATATGCTGGATAAGCATATGCAACAGAAAAGCAATGTAAAACAATGTACTAAGTATGCACAAAATAGACATACGTAGTATGAAATGTAATGTAGAACGATGTACTAAGTAATGCACACAATGGGCACACCTAGCATAAAATGTAATGAAATCATGTACTATAATGTACTAACGAACATAGCAGGTATATGATGTGGAAACAGGAAAGCATGAAAGTAACAAGTAGGCACATGTGTTCCACCCCAAAACAGTTTGGAAAACAGTAAAAGAGGGGTCTATGTACTCACTTGAGGTTGCTCAGAAGTCCTAAGATAACCACCAAGCAATGCTAGAGATCACGGAATCAAACGGCACCTAATATAGGTAACTATGTTAATATACCGGACCTAAATCGGAAGATCGGATAGAATGCGGGTTCGTAAACCAAACGAGTATGGAGACTCGTGTAATATGGTTTAACAAAGCCTACATACTAAATGAAACCTAACATAATTGTTTACGACCCATTACGACCCGTTTAGGTAGCTTATGCTACTTTAACGCGTCGTTCGCGTGAAACGCGTTCGGACCGCCTAACTAGTCCTATGACAAGTGTTATATGCCTAAACATGTTACATAATCAGTTATGTGACGAAAGTTTAGGTTACATATGCTTAATTACCAATTATACATGAAAAGGGTATTCTGGTAATTTACCTAAGGCATATAAACTACCTATCATACAACTACTCAAACGATGTGACCATAGGGTATAACCTCGGAAGGTTATTCCCTACCTACTATGGTCACCTAATGTGTTTGGTCGGATCCTAATGATCGACCAAATTGGGTCGGGTTCGAAGGTATAGGCGATTTATTAGATCGCCTACCCTACGACCCTAGACAACGTGGTAATCAGTGGGCATAGTCCCAAGGGACTATAACCAACGTGATTACACTCACGTTGCGAAGTTCAAACGAACTTCGCATTGACCATTACTGGTCAACGCTGAAAGTCAAACAAAGTTTGACTTTCTGACTCGAAAAGCAATAAAATACGGAAAAGAACGAAAGAATACTTACGAAGGGTCCCCGAATGCTAATCCCGATCCAAGAACTCAGGTATGAAACAATGGTTTCAACTTAGAGCTCTCAAATAAGAATTCTTGTGCTTTAAAACAATGAAAGGCATGGGGTATATATAGTTTTCGGTGAACCGTTGAGATCGTTTCATGGAAACCGTGATTCGATCCCATCCGTACACTTGTTGAAAGGTTATGGAAGCCACATATGCTCCTTATCTTAGTGACTAAGCAACTTAAAACATGTGGTTAAGGATCAATCAGCTGCAACTTGTGATTAAAACATTGAATCTGGTCTGGTTATGCAGTCGCGTTGCGCGACGGGTAGGCCCTTAGGGCTCGCGCTACGCTACTGCCTCCCCTGAATCAGAAAGTTTCAAAATTGGCAGCAATGGTCCCTGCACGTGTTTAAGGCCTTTTTCGATGCGTTTGAACCCCGTTAACCTCATTTCAAGGCTTTAAAATGAAGTTAAAGTATAGGGAACTCAAAACATACTCAAAAATATGCCGGATGATGGTTCGTTTGGTCGTACGAACGCGATGTTCGCTTAATTACGACGGAATGCGCATAAGCGCGAAAAACGAACCAAATGACGCGACGAATGGATTTTTCTTAAGGCGAACACTAAAATATAATATAGTCATGCTCACATAAATTTTTGGATGTCCGGATGTATTCAGAACGTAAGTTATGCGCGAAAATGCAAACTTGTGCACTTTTTGACACTTTTAGTCCCTGAATGACCCAAAAGTATATTTTAGCACACCGAACCCCTCAAAGCCTATTTCTAAGCTATGTAAAGGATATTTATGGTATGTTTAACTTATGGTCATGTTCCGGAATGTCTGTTACAGTTCAAATTGGCATACTTTCGCAGTTTGTCAACTTTAGTCCCTGTAAGCGATTTAACTTTGATTTCACCACGCCAAACCTTCCAAAACTTATATCTAAGTTAAGTATAGGTTATTTAAGGTATGTTAAGCCTATTTCACTATTCCGGAGTGTTCGTTGCATTAAACTGGTTATATTTACGCATTAGTGCGCGTATAACCTTCCAGAAAGCGATTTAGAGCTTGAAATCGAACATGAGTCGATATGTGCAAAAGATACACATATTTATACAAGTCCAAAGTATGAAATACATTATTTCATTGGTTTGGCATTTGTTTGATGGTTGAAATGACACAGGTGTTACAAAATCGGTCAATCTGGTTCACTGCTCCTAGAAGATCCATGCATACTGTTCGTGGGTATTCCTCCGGCCTGGTTCGGAGCACGTCGTATCTTGCTCTAGCATACAACTCATTTGAATTGAACCGCGTTAATTTCTTGGACATCTGAAAGGAAACACCAAACAATTAGCACGAAACAGTGAAATTTTCGGAGAAAACATGAAAACACTTGGCTGAACACGACCCCGTGTTCAGCGGACATGCCCCAAGTTGGTCTGAAATTGGCTGGACACACCCCCGTGCTCAGCGAGCACGACCCCGTGTCCAGACGTCTGTTTTCCAAAAATCCCATTTTTCGACCCGGTCCTGAAAACTTGAAAATTTTTGGTCCAGTAGGGGCGGTTTTCCCCGAAAATGAAACCCCAAATGCCGTTTTTCCCAAAACAAACCGTTTACCCCTTCAATTTTATCTTTTTCGGTTCAAAAACAAGGGTTTGGGGTTTTTGTGAGAAATCGGGCAAATCTACAAACAATACAAGTTGATTTACTTCCTATAACATGTATGTATACTAATGCTAACAGATCTAAGCAAAAATTTGAGGTTCGATCCGGATGAAGTTCAAGAACCCTAGATTTTTCCCCAAATTTTTGGTGTTGTAACTACATGCAAATGCTTAATCTAACTACTAAAGATGATAGAATCATACCTTGATGTTGTTAGAAGTAGAGGAGACGTCGGAATCTTGCAGAAAAATCGCCTGAACCAGAGAGTTTTCGGGGAAACGGGGCGTGTGGAATGAAGAAACTGTCATGAAAAAGGGGTTTTATCCCGACAGTTGCGCGGACACGGCCCCGTGTCCAGTGGACACGACCTCGTGGGCGGGCAATTTAAAATTTTTTATTTTTTTTTTATTTTTTTAGTGCTCGTGTGAGTGCCCTGTTTCCTGAAAACTTGGTTAGAAGACTTACCAATTTAGATGTCACCCTGCTTGCTCGTAACTTACCAGGTATGATGTTGATGCTTTCATTCTTCGACCGTTTAAAGCGAGATTTTTTCCTCCTCATCCTCAATGAATCCTTGATAGAGCTTCAGCCGTTAGCCATTGACTTTGAATGGATTTCCATTTCGAGATTTAATTTCTACTGCACTGTGTGGGAAAATATGGGTGATGGAAAAAGGTCCTGACCATCTAGACTTTAATTTACCAGGAATTAACCGAAGTCGTGAATTAAACAACAGAACTTGATCTCCTACTCCAAATTCATTAGGTTTAATGTGTTTATCATGCAAGTTCTTCATTCTTTCCTGATAAAGTTCGGAGGTAGAGTACGCATAATTCCTTAGTTCGTCTAATTCATTTAATTGACAAAATCGATTTTTACCGGCAAATTCTAAATCTAAGTTTACATTTTTAATTTCCCAGTAGGCCTTGTGAGCTATTTCTACTGGCAAATGACAGTTTTTTTCCATAGACGAGCTTATATGGGGTTGTACCTATTGTCGTTTTATAAGCAGTTAGAAAAGCCCGTAAAGCATCATCTAATTTATCAGCCCATTCTTTTTTATTTAACCCTACGGTTTTTTCAAGTATTCGTTTTAAACCTCTATTAGTCACTTCGGCTTGTTCGTTTGTTTGAGGGTGATATGCCGTTGAAACCCGGTGATAGACCCCATACCCTGTTAAGATTTTTTCAAGTTGATGATTACAAAAATGAGTACCTCTATCACTTATTAAAGCTTTTGGTGTTCCAAAACGAGAGAATAATATTTTCAGAAATCTTACCACGACTCTTCCATCGTTGGTTGGAAGTGCCTCGGCCTCGGCCCATTTAGACAAGTAATCGACTGCCACAAGTATATATTTGTTTCCTTTTGACGGTGGGAAAGCTCCCATAAAGTCGAGTCCCCACACATCAAAAATTTCACAAACAAGAATGCCATTTTGTGGCATTTCGTTTTTGGAAGAAATATTACCTGTTCTTTGGCAAGCATCACATGTTTTGATAAGACTTTGGGCGTCTTTGTAAATGGTTGGCCAGTAAAATCCTGAATCAAATACCTTTCATGCGGTACTAGCGGCACCATGATGTCCTCCGTATGGACCTTCATGACAATGGCGGAGAATCCTTCTTGCTTCACTACCATGTATGCATCGTCGGATGAGCTGATCGGCACACATTTTGAAAAGATAAGGATCTTCCCAAAAATAATGCTTCACATCGGCAAAGAATTTTTTTCTTTGATGATGTGGCCATCCTTTGGCGACTATACCGCTAGCTAAGTAGTTAGCATAGTCGGCGTACCATGGTTCTTCTCTGTATTCCACCATTTCCAAGAACTCCGTTGGAAAATTTTCATTGATTTGTTCATCCCAGGTTGCCTCCAAAGCTGGGTCTTCTAGGCGCGAAAGATGATCTGCTGCGGTGTTTTCTGCTCCTCTTTTGTCTTTGATTTCAATATCAAATTCTTGGAGGAGTAGAATCCACCGAATCAAACGCGGTTTAGCATCCTGTTTCTTGAAGAGATATCGAATGGCTGCATGATCTGTATAGACTATTGTTTTAGAAAGAACAAGGTAAGAACGAATTTTATCAAAAGCAAATACCACAGCTAGTAACTCTTTTTCTGTTGTTGTGTAATTTTCTTGTGCATCGTTAAGTGTTTTACTTGCATAATAAATTGGGTGAAAATGCTTTTCTTTTCTTTGTCCCAAGATTGCTCCAACTGCAAAGTCACTTGCATCACACATGATTTTGAAAGGTAATTTCCAATCAGGCGCTATCATGATAGGTGCATTGACTAGCATTTCCTTGAGTGCTAGAAATGCTTGATTGCAATCCTTGTCAAAGATGAAAGGGGCATCTTTTTCAAGTAATTTTGTTAGAGGTCTTTAAATTTTAGAAAAGTCTTTGATAAATCGCCTATAGAATCCGGCATGTCCTAAGAAACTTCTGATAGCTCTAACGGAGGATGGGGGTGGTAATCGAGAAATAGTGTCTATCTTTGCTCGATCAACCTCCATTCCTTCGCTTGAGATTTTATGACCGAGTACTATTCCCTCCGTTACCATGAAATGACATTTTTCCCAATTAAGGGCGAGGTTGCTTTCCTCACATCGGGATAGCATTCGTTCAAGGTTATCGAGACATTTGTCGTATGAATCTCCAAAGATAGAAAAGTCATCCATGAAGACTTCCATTGTCTTTTCTATCATGTCATGGAAGATAGCCACCATGCAACGTTGAAAGGTTGCGGGGTCATTACATAGACCAAAGGGCATGCGTCGATAAGCAAAAGTTCCATAGGGACAAGTGAAAGTTGTCTTTTCTTGGTATTCGGGTGCTATCGGGATTTGAAAGTAACCTGAAAAACCATCCAAGAAACAATAAAATTTATGACCGGATAATCTTTCTAACATTTGATCAATGAAGGGCAAAGGAAAGTTATCTTTCCTTGTTGCTTCATTTAATCGCCTATAATCTATACATACCCTCCATCCTGTGACGGTTCTTGTTGGTATTAATTCATTCTTTTCGTTAGTTATTACCGTCATACCTCCTTTCTTTGGAACTACTTGGACGGGACTTACCCAAGGACTATCGGAGATAGGTTAAATAAGTCCGGCGTCAAGCAATTTGATGACTTCGTTTTTAACCACTTCTTGGACATTTGGATTTACTCTACGTTGTGGTTGTATTAACGATTTGTAGTCATCATTCATTAAAATTTTGTGTGTGCACATGGAAGGACTTATGCCTTTAATATCTACAAGCTTCCAAGCGATCACATTTTTGTGTTTTTTCAAAAGTGTAATTAATTTTTCTTTTTCTACCCTAGTTAATTTAGACGAAATAATTACAGGTGATTTACCATCTTTGTCGAGAAAAGCATATTCCAAACCTTTTGGGAGTTCTTTGAGCTCAAGAGGTGGGTCTTTAGGAGACTCCTTATTTGGTTGCTCATTTCGATCAAGAACTACAAAAGTTTGTTCTATGGCGACCTCTTCTTCAACAAAGTGGTCAGTTTCTTTTCTTGTATCGGGTGGTTCATCTTCATCTTCAATTAGGGGGTCATTATTGCCGAATGGATATTTCATTGAACGCTCAAGATCGACACTCTTTTTAAATGCCCCTAATTGAATAGATAGATTGTTGCGCTTCTGGTTTTTCAAAGCTTCGTGGGTTTTTACAAAGGGTCGTCCTAACACTAGAGGAGCGTCAATAAGGATGACAAAGTTGGTTGGGATTACCATTTGATTTGTTTGAACCAAGACATCCTCAACTACACCGATTGATTTTATTACTTTTCGATTGGATAGAAAAATGGGTATTTGAAGTGGAGAAAAATCACCAATACTTAATTTTTCGAAAATGTAGTTTGGCATTATGTTAACACAAAGATCTTTATCAATTGTGATATTACTAATAAATGAATTTTGAAAAAAACATGGAACCTGTGTAATGTTAATTTCATATGGATCTTCTTTTATTAGCGAAGTTTGATCATTAGTTAACTTAACGCTTACCGTTTCGTCAATTTTAGTGTTCGTGTTTAACTCTTTTAAAAACCTAGCATGAGTGGGAACTAAACAATGAGTTTCGAAAGAAGATGACAAGAGATTAATTTCTTTAAAATTAGACTCTTCTTGAATTTTAACGTTATAGGACTCACCTTTTTCGTTGTTTAACTCATGTGTCGGTTTTTCACTTATTTGTTCTTCCATTTTTATATTTTCAACTATCTCTTTTTTATTTAATTCTTCTCTTGCGCGGGACTCCTCTTCCCTTGCGCGAGATTCTAATATGCAACGTTCGATAGTTTTAATTTTTCTATTATCCTATCGGCTATGTCGGTGATAGAGTAAGGATCAGGATCCTCAAAGCTCGAATCCGGTTGTTCGATCCTTTGTTCCTCATAATACTCATAAGAAGTATATGGTTCACACCATTATCCTTCATTGTAAGTATATGATGGATAAGGTTCGTAATTTTGTTCTTCATAATACTCATACGAGGTGGGTTATTCACGCCATGGTTCCTCATAATAAGTATATGAAGGTGGTTCCTCAAAGTATGAGTATGAAGGCTCATACCTTGGTTCATCAAAATATGAGTATGAGGGAAAAGGTTCATACCTTTGGTCTTCATAGGATGTGTATGAAGTTAATGGCTCGTACCTGGGCTCCTCATAGTAGGTGTATGAAGTGGATGGTTGAAATAAGTTACAATATTGAACCGAGTGAGGGTTACCACAATTAGTTCAATAGTCTTCCCTATAATCATCCTCCTCATAGGTGTAGTTGTAGCCTCCTGAGTATTGATCCATGAGAATCACTCAGCAGACCACAACAAAGTATCGAGACCAGGAAACAAAAATGAAAATGAAAACAGAGGTCGGACACGGCCCCGTGTTCAGTGAGCACGGCCAGTGTTCAGATTCTGTATCTGGGCGTTTTAATTAAAGTTACTGATTTCGTTGAGCACGGGGGCGTGTTTAGTGAGCACGACCCCGTGTTCAGACTCTGTTACTGGGAAATGGGAATTGATAACAATGGATTTTGTTACTAAATTACCCAAAACAAGGAAAGGAAATGATACAATCTGGGTGATTGTAGACAGGCTAACCAAGTCAGCTCATTTCCTACCAATGAAGGAAACTTTCAGTATGGAATAACTAGCTAAATTATATGTAAATGAAATAGTTTCTTTACATGGAATTCCTCTATCAATTGTTTCTGACAGAGATAGTCGTTTTACCTCTCATTTTTGGACAAGTTTCCAAAAAGCAATGGGAAACAATTTAAATCTAAGCACAGCTTTTCATCCTAAAACGGACGGACAAAGCGAAAGAACAATTCAGACATTGGAGGACATGCTTAGAGCTTGTGTAATTAATTTTGGAGATAATTGGGACGATCGTTTACCATTGATAGAATTTTCTTATAATAACAGTTATCACACAAGTGTCAATGCTGCACCATTCGAAGCACTTTATGGACGAAAGTGCCAAACGCCAGTCTGTTGGGCAGAAATTGGGGAAAAGCAACTATCTAGACCTGAGATAGTACAAGAAACAACAGACAAGATCACCCAAGTCAAAGAACGACTGAAAGCAGCCCGTGATCGACCAAAGAGTTATGCAGATAATAGAGGAAAGCCATTGGAATTTCAAGTAGGAGACAAAGTGTTATTAAAAGTCTCTCCTTGGAAGGAGTAGTAAGATTCATAAAAAGTGGAAAGCTAAGTCCCAGGTATGTTGTACCTTTTGAGATTATTAGAAGAATAGGACCTGTAGCCTATCAGCTACAACTGCCAGAGGAAATGGCAGGAATACATGATGTATTTCATGTATCTAATCTCAAGAAATGCTTAGCTGATGAATCACTGATAGCACTGTCACACCCCGACCACGTAAAACAACAAATCGTGGCAGAAACATCGAGGAGTGTTGTAACAGAATCATTGTTTCACAACACATGGAATTTAGAATATTGTTTTATTACATAAAAAGTTACATTGTCTTGGAATTTGATCAACAAACAGTACAATTGTCGTTCATGTTTTTATAATTACTAAGTCCCATGTCCATCCTATGTAAAGCAATCAACAGTCGTCACGAAATAAAACCTGAAACATATGTGAAAGTAAATACGTCAGCATAAAAATGCCTGTGAGTAACATAGGTTTTGTGAATTAGATTCATGGCTTTGGATCATATAAGAAAAGATTATATGTTTATAAAAGTAGCCATGAATCCTTGATAAAAGTTTGGTTTCTAGAACACTTTGCATTGATAAAAAAAGTTGTAGTATACATAAAAATATACCTTGGTTTTAAGAAAGTCGGATAAGTAATATATTAAAATATATTTTGGTTTCAAAATGGTTAAACAGATAGTATATCAAACATACTTTAGTTGTTAAAATAATAGTTTTCGGTAGTATATCATAAGTATACTTAGGTTTTGTAAATAACATATCAACTATGTTTTAGTAAATAACAAAATATATGTTGGATTTGTACATGGTATATCAAATTATACTTTAGTAAATAATAGCATATCAAATTATGCTTTAGCAAACAATATCACATTGGTAGTATATCGAAATATACCATAAATCGCGATTTAGCAATACATTCAAACCTTAGTGCATCAAACTACACTTTAGAGACTATAGAAATACCACAAAGGCAAATTCTATTTGGATAAAATTTGGTTTCTAACATTCCATACAACAAGAATGGGGTGTATAGTCTTATAGCGCTATATAGTACTACCAATCGGCTTGATCATTGTTAATGAATGTATAAATAACAGTATTAATAAACAATTATGTAACATCTGTGTCTGAAATCATTGTAAACAATTCAGTTATCAATAAAACAATGTTATTTGATCCCAATGTTTGTTTGGTTATGTTTTACATTTTTCATGTTTTGACTTTTGTTCAATTTCAAACTCTATATCGCTTTTTGGAGAGTTATACGCAAACTGGTGCGTAAACGTAATCAGTTTAATGCGAAAAATACTCCGGAACATCAACATATACTTAACATACCTTAAATAACCTTTACATAACTTAGAAATAAGTTTTGAAGGCTTTGGTATGGCAAAAACAAGTTAATTCGCCTACGGGGACTAAATTTGACAAACTGCAAAAGTATGCCAATTTGAACTGTAACAGACATTCTGGAACATTACCATAAGTTAAACATACCATAAATATCCTTTACATAGCTTAGAAATAGGCTTTGAGGGGTTCGGTGTGCTAAAATAAACTTCTGGGTCATTCAAGGACTAAAAGCGTCAAAAAGTGCACAAGTTTGCTCTTTCGCGCATAACTTACGTTCTGAATACATCCGGACATCCAAAAATTTATGTAAGCACTAAAATATTTTATTTTAGTGTTTGGCATGAGAAAAATCCATTCGTCACGCAATTTGGATCGTTTTTCGCGGTTATGCGCATTCCGTCGTAATTAAGCAAACATCGCGATCGTACGACCAAACAAACCAACATCCGGCATATTTTTGAGCATGTTTCATGTTCACAATGTTTAGGCATCATTTTAGGGCCTCAAGTTTGGCTTAACGGGCCTTAAACGTGTCGGAAATGGCCTTAATGCATAACAGGGACCAAAACTGACAAATGCTGAAACTTGTTTCTGACCAGCAAGGCCAGGCGGCCCGCGTGAGTGTTGTGTGCATCCTTACACGGCCCGTGTCAGCTTCCCAGATCAGATAAGATCAATTTAATAACAGATTACAGCTGTTAAGCACCCAAAAAACTTACCCACACTTGCCCTTTCCGTTCATGAGGGGCCATTTTGAGTCACCACAAGGTTTCAACAAGTGTATGGATAAGATCAAAGCACGTTATTCGATAAACGATTCTAACAGTTGTCCATTTACTATAAATACCCAACCCATCACTTGCAAAAACCCACAAATCTGATCTAAAAGCTCTAAGTTGAAGCCATTACTTCATACCTGAGCTACTTGGATCAAGATAAGCTTTCGGGGACCCTTTGTAAGTGTTCCTTCGTTCTCTTTATTCGTTTAGCGTTAAAAGTCAAACTTTGTTTGACTTTCTGCGTTGACCAGTTTATGGTCAATGCGAAGTTCGTTTGAACTTCATAACGTGAGCGTGATCACGATGGTTATAGTCCCTAGCGACTATACCTACTGATTACCACGTTATCTAGGCTCAGTGACGAGTCGTAGTTTCAGCCAGAATGCGCATTCTTGCGTGTTTTGTAACCAAACTACTCTTAGGTATCAAAACCGTTTGTTTTGATACCAAACCTGTTTTCTAAACTTAGTTAATCATGTTTTAACATGCTTAGCTCGTCACTTTTAGTTTAGTGCTTATATAGGGTCGTAAGGTAAGCGATCTAAACAATCGCTTATACTTTCGAACCTGACCCGTTTGGTCGATCATTAGGATCCGACCAAACACACTAGGTGACCATAGTATGTAGGGAATAACCTTCCGAGGTTATACCTTATGGTCACATCGTTTGAGTAGTTGTATGATAGGTAGTATATATGCCTTAGGTAAATTACCAAAATGCCCTTTTAACGCCAAATTCATTTTAAGCATATGTAACATAACTTTTGGTATCTAAACTGATTTGGCAACAATATTAGACATGTTAAGGCATATTTTACTTATCATAGGGCTATTTAGACATTCCGAACGCGTTTTACGCGAACGACGCGTTAAAGTAGCATAAGCTACCTAAACGGGTCGTAATGGGTCGTAAGCACTTAGGTTAGGTTTCATTTTAGTATGTGGGCTTTGTTAAACCATATTACATGAGTCTCCATACTCGTTTGGTTTACGAACCCTCATTCTATCCAATCCTCCGATTTAGGTCCGGTATATTAACATAGTTACCTATATTAGGTGCCGTTTGATATCCGTGATCTCTTGCATTGTTTGGTTATTACTCAAGGAGTACTAAGCAATCTCAAGTGAGTACATACACCCCTCTTTTACTGTTTTTCAAACTGTTTTGGGGGTGAAACACATGTGCCTACTTGTTACTTTCATGCTTTCCATGCTTTCATATCCTATGCTTGTTATGTTCATTAGTACATTATAGTACATGATTTCATTACATTTTATGCTATGTACGTCCATTCTGTGCATACTTAGTACATTGTTTTACATTACATTTCATGCTATGTATGTCCATTGTGTGCATACTTAGTACATTGTTTTACTTTACATTTCTGCTATGTATGTTGACTGAGCATGCTAGCACATTGATTTACATGACTTTTCTGCTTCGTATGTTAACTTAGCATACTTAGTACATTGTTTTCATATAACATGCTCACATTTTCTATGACATTTGGTTTGCATAAATGGGACTTATATAAGTTCATTAACATTAGCTACGCCGCTCGGTAGTAAGTACAGGTACCAAAGGACTTGACAAATCCCATTCCTGACATCCCGGGTTTGTTTGGAGGTAAGGAATGACTGAATCCGAAAACATTTCTTTTGATAACCTTGACTTAGGGTTATCCGACTGTCTCAAGGCTTGAATGTATGCGTTAACTTACCACATAAGTGTTTGTATCAATGTAACATGCATTACTTTGCAAAACATAACTTTTTGATATATTCAAAATACTTTGTTTTGTACATTTTTACAATTGGTTTATGTAACAACACACTACTTACCAGACATAACATTTCCTACACATTACTTGACTACATTTGGACTATTAACATTTGATATGATTTATACAAGGACTTTTGACAAATGGTTTAAACATAGACTTTATACATTGGTGGTTTGTTTAAGTGACTTAAGTAACGAGATGTGAGTGATATGATACAAGCATGGTGGATACGCCGTTGGTACTTCCTATATATAAGTGTTTGTATTATATTACATATCATAGCGTTATTTAAATCATTCAATTTGGACTTATACATTTTACACAAGTATCACGATTCTCACAAGACTTTGGTTTACAAACAATTTACTTTATACAACACATTTTACTTGGTTATACATTTAACCACACATTATTCTTTTATTTATACATATCATTTGATCTTATCGCTTTTTAAATGATTTACAAAACAAAACAATTTACAAGGTTCATGACTGACTTTTGCTAAACAACTTTTTTTAAACTTAATAGTCATGAATCCTATTTTCACAAAACCTATGTATCTCACAGGCATTTTTATGCTGACGTACCTATTTTCACATGTGTTTTCAGGAGCTGTCGCTTAGGATGATGATCGTGACACTAGGACAGACCTTTGCCTTAGAGACTTAAAATAAATATAGAACTAGTTTAATTATGTTCTGAACTCTTTATTTCCTGTTTTGAGACAATGTAACACTCTTGTTTGATAAATAAAATATAACTTTGTATGCCATGGTTGTGAAATAATTAATTCTGTTACAACACTCCCCGACGTTTCCGCCACGATTTGATGTTTTACGTGGTCGGGGTGTGACAGAAGAGTTGGTATCAGAGCCAATGGTTATAGGGAATTAGGTTATTAGTAATGCTTTGACCTAGACTATAACCTATCTAGGACCCTAACACAAGTTGTCTTGTGTTTAGATCTTAAAACATGCACATCACCTATCCTTAGGTGATTATCAAAACAAGAACCCAATTTTCCGAAATGATTTTTGAAAAACAATCTTCTGTTTTTAAATGATTTATTACAAGGTTTTGAACCCTCTGTTATAAGGTTTTGAACCCCTTTGAATTTTCAAAATCTTGTCAAAGTTTTGGGTTCTAAATAGTGTGAACACGTGCAAACTAGAAGAGTGAATGCCTGTACCCTGGGTTTTCTGTCTAAGGCTAGAGTGTTCGTACAAATCCACATAATCGGACCAGTCACTCTTACCTGGGAACTCTTGGGGTGAGTGTTCACTTATAGGCGAGCATGTCTTCGCGATACATTATTTTTCACCCATTTACTTTGATTAGCCACTGTGTGTCGTTTGTTTGCTTTGTGATGCGTACGAATGACCACCATCTTTGCTTTTGTTTATTTTGTTTCATCTCATCCTTTTCATTCAATCATCTCACTCGTTTCCTTCCATGTGTCCTCTTTTAGAATGCCTCCTCGACGCGAGAACCAGATAGCGACTGCCGAACTGGCAGAAATCATTGTGCAGCAAATGGCTGCTCAATTCCCAAACCTCTTTGCTCAATGGAACCAAGCCAACAACAACAACAATGCTCCATGCAAATTCAAGGATTTTAACTCGGCTAAACCACTCAAGTTTAGTGGTTCTGAGGGAGCGACTGGGCTTCTTCAATGGTTCGAGAGCATTGAGAATACTTTCCGTCACGTGCAGTGTCCTGACAATCGCAAGGTCGAGTTTTCTTCGAGTGTGTTTCAGAAGAGGGCTCTTACGTGGTGGAACGGGGTTATGAGAGATCGTGGTGCAGAAGTTGCTCTAGCACAGACATGGGCTGAACTTAGGGCCCTTAAGATGAGGGAGTTCTGTCCTCGTCATGAACAGCGAGCTTTGGAGAGAGAGTTTGATGATTTGAAGCAAGATAGTGGTGAGCATCGGGCGTATACTGATAGGTTTGAGGAGTTGAGTCTGCTTTGCCCAACAATGGTTACCCCACTCGACAAGGCTATCGAAAGGTACATCGATGGTCTACCAGACTCAGTACAAGACATCATTACTGGTAGTAACCCTACCACACTCCGTTAGGCGATCGAGTTAGCAGCGACATTGACTGAGTCGCAGGTTCGAAAGGGAAAGCTGCACAAAAAGGGTGACAAGGGTAAGAAGCAGGCGTCTGACAAAGAGGATGGCAAGAAAGATGAAAACAAGAAGGGAAAGAATTCTGGATCCTCAAGAGGGTCTAGGAAGCGAAAGGCTTCCCAAAACTATGCCGTTACTGCACAGGCCCAAGCTGCACCAAATCAGCCCGCGCAACCACCCGCCAAGAAGCCTTATCTTGGCAATGCACCTTTGTGCAACAGGTGTAACGGCCATCACCTACCACATCTCCAATGTCGTCATTGCACTAACTGTGGAAGAAATGGTCATCTTGCCGCTACTTGTCGCATTCCTGTTAACCAGAATCAGTCAGTTCAGAACCATGCCCAACAAGTTGCTCAGCCTCTCGCTCAGCAACAAGGTCAAGCTGCACGACCTCATTTTCCTCCTGGTTCGTGCTACAATTGTGGGGATCTGACCCACTACAGAAACCGGTGCCCAAGACTAGCTAACGCAAATCCAAATCAGAATCAGGCTCAGGCTCGAAGTCGAGTCTTCAACATGAATGCACAAGAGGCACAAGCGGACAATGAAGTGGTGAACGGTACGTTCTTTGTTAATAATCAGCCTGCATCTGTTCTTTTTTATTCGGGTGCCGATAAGAGTTTTGTGTCATTATCTTTTGAGCCATTACTTCGCGTGTCTAGAACGAAACTAGGTAAACCTTTGACAATAGAAGTTGCTAGTGGTGAACCCATTGTTCTTGATTCTGTTCTTCGCAACTGCCAGTTGAACCTTAACGACCATCTTTTTCCTATTGACCTCACGCCTATGCAACTTGGAAGCTTCGACGTTATTGTGGGTATGGATTGGTTATCCAAGCATCGCGCAGAGGTAGTTTGTTTTGAGAAGATGGTTCATGTGCCGCTTTCGACAGGGGAGATCCTACAGGTTCGTGGTGAGAAACCTGCTGGTGGTCTCAAACTCATGTCTTGTTTTAAAGCTCGGAAGTATCTGCGAAAGAATTATGTGGCCTTCTTTGCACATGTCACAGCAGATAAAGGCAAAGGTAAGTTTATTCAAGATATTCCTGTTGTTCGGGATTATCCTGAAGTATTTCCTGAAGAGTTACCTGGTTTACCCCCAGCACGCCAAGTCGAGTTCCGTATTGATCTTGTACCTGGTGTAAATCCCATTGCCAGATCTCCATATCGTCTTGCACCGTCTGAGATGCAAGAGTTGTCTAAGCAGCTTCAGGAGCTCTCTGACAAAGGTTTTATCCATCCTAGCTTTTCACCTTGGGGTGCTCCCGTTCTTTTTGTCAAGAAGAAGGATGGATCTTTTAGGATGTGTATCGATTATCGTGAGCTTAACAAGCTTACCATCAAGAATCGATATCCCCTACCTCGCATCGATGATCTCTTTGATCAGTTACAAGGTGCTTCTTATTTTTCGAAGATTGATCTGCGATCTGGATATCTTCAACTTCGGGTGCATGAAGAAGACATTCCCAAGACAGCGTTCCGCACTCGTTATGGGCATTATGAGTTCACAGTCATGCCATTCGGTTTGACTAATGCTCCTGCTGTTTTCATGGACTTAATGAATAGGGTCTGCATGCCTTATTTGGATCAGTTCGTCATTGTTTTTATTGATGACATCTTGATTTACTCTAAGACGCGAGCTGATCATGAGCAACATCTTCGTCTTACTTTGGAACTCCTAAAGAAAGAGCAACTTTTTGCCAAATTCTCCAAGTGCGAGTTTTGGCTCAAGGAAGTTCAATTTTTGGGACATATTGTCAACGAACAAGGTATTCATGTAGATCCCCCCAAGATCAGTGCAATTAAGGATTGGAATACGCCTACTACTCCTACTGAAGTTCGTTCTTTTCTTGGTCTTGCGGGTTATTACCGCCGCTTCATTGAGAACTTCTCGAAGATTGCAGTTCCTCTAACTGCTCTAACTCAGAAGAACAAGCCCTTTGATTGGGGATTTAAACAAGAGGAAGCTTTTTAAAACTTGAAGCAGAAGCTTTGTGACGTGCCTGTTCTGACTTTGCCTGAGGGCAATGATGATTTCGTCGTTTATTGCGATACATCAAAATTGGGTCTTGGCTGTGTTCTGATGCAAAGGAACAAAGTCATAGGTTATGCATCGAGGCAGTTGAAGATACATGAGAAAAACTACACCACCCATGATCTTGAGTTGGGTGCAGCTGTCTTCGCTCATAAGATCTGGAGACACTATTTGTACAGAACAAAATGTGTGGTTTTCACGGACCACAAAAGTCTTCAGCATATCTTCAATCAGAAAGAACTCAACATGAGGCAACGACGTTGGGTTAAGCTTCTAAACGACTATGACTGCGAAATTCGCTACCATCCTGGTAAGGCGAATGTCGTAGTCGATGCATTGAGTCGTAAGGAACGTACTAAGCTTCATTGTGTTCGTGTTTAATCTGTTATTCAAGCTCGATCCGATATCCAAACACACATTTCTCAGGCTCAACAATCTTGTGTTTCACAAGGTTTAATGGATAAGGAATTTACCTATCACATAACACCTGATCTTGAACTGAAGGACAACGGATCGTATTACTTCATGGACCGTTTGTGGGTCCCAAGCCTAGATAACCTTCGCACCTTTCTTATGGATGAAGCCCATAAGTCTCGTTATTCTGTTCATCTTGGTTCAAATAAGATGTATAAGGATCTTCGTATTCAGTATTGGTGGCTTGGTATGAAGAAAGACATTGCCTTATATGTATCAAAATGCCTTACTTTTCTTAAGGTTAAGGCTGAACATCAGCGTCCTTCTGGTTTATTGGTACAACCAGAGATCCCAGTTTGGAAATGGGAAAACATTACTATGGATCTCATTACCAAACTTCCACGCACAAAGAAAGGTCATGATGCCATCTGGGTAGTTGTTAATCGTCTTACTAAGTCAGCACATTTCTTGCCAATCCATGAGGATTTTTCTGCTGACAAACTTGCTAAAATCTATGTGGATGAAATTGTAGCTCGACATGGTGTTCCTTTGAACATCATTTCTGACAGAGATGCTCGCTTCACTTCTCATTTTGGGAGAACCATGCAATCTGCTATGGGGACCTAACTTAATCTGAGCACAGCTTATCATCCGCAAACGGATGGTCAATCTAAAAGAACAATCCAGACTCTGGAGGATATGCTTAGAGCTTGTGTGATCGATTTTGGTGGTAGTTGGGATTCACATCTTCCGTTGATTGAATTCTCCTACAACAACAGTTATCACTCCAGCATCAACATGGCTCCTTTCGAGGCTCTCTATGGTCGAAAATGTCGTTCACCAGTCTGCTGGAATGAGATCGGCGAGGCTCAGCTTACTGGACTGGCCCTCATTTTAGAGACAACTGATAAGATTAAGAAAGTTCGTGATAACCTTCAGACAGCTAGAAGCCATCAAAAGAGTTAAGCGGACCCAAAACGCAAGCCCTTGGATTTTCAAGTCGGTGATCGAGTATTACTTAAAGTCTCACCTTGGAAAGGTGTGATCAAATTTGGAAAGAAAGGAAAACTTGCACCTAGATACGTTGGACCATTCAAGATCGTCGAAAGAATCGGTAAGGTAGCCTACAGACTTGAGTTACCTCCTGAACTTGGAAATGTTCATCCAACCTTTCACGTGTCCAATCTCAAGAAGTGTTTAGCTGATGAGAACCTCCACATACCACTTGACGAAATTCGTGTTGATAAAACACTGAAATTTGTTGAGAAGCCAGTGGAAATCATGGAACGTGAAGTCAAGTGGCTTAAACGCAAGCGCATTCCTTTGGTCAAAGTTCGCTGGGAATCTAAACGTGGACCCGAGTTTACTTGGGAACGCGAAGATCAAATGAAGGCGAAATATCCGCATCTTTTTCCACGAGTTTCCTCTAAATAAATTTCGGGACGAAATTTCCACAAGTAGGGGAGACTGTAACAACTGTGTCTGAAATCATTGTAAACAATTCAGTTATCAATAAAACAATGTTATTTGATCCCAATGTTTGTTTGGTTATGTTTTACATTTTTCATGTTTTGACTTTTGTTCAATTTCAAACTCTGTATCGCTTTCTGGAGAGTTATACGCAAACTGGTGCGTAAACGTAATCAGTTTAATGCGAAAAATACTCCGGAACATCAACATATACTTAACATACCTTAAATAACCTTTACATAACTTAGAAATAAGTTTTGAAGGCTTTGGTATGGCAAAAACAAGTTAATTCGCCTACAGGGACTAAATTTGACAAACTGCGGAAGTATGCCAATTTGAACTGTAACAGACATTCTGGAACATGTCCATAAGTTAAACATACCATAAATATCCTTTACATAGCTTAGAAATAGGCTTTGAGGGGTTCGGTGTGCTAAAATAAACTTCTGGGTCATTCAAGGACTAAAAGCGTCAAAAAGTGCACAAGTTTGCTCTTTCGCGCATAACTTACGTTCTGAATACATCCGGACATCCAAAAATTTATGTAAGCACTAAAATATTTTATTTTAGTGTTTGGCATGAGAAAAATCCATTCGTCACGCAATTTGGATCGTTTTTCGCGGTTATGCGCATTCCGTCGTAATTAAGCGAACATCGCGATCGTACGACCAAACGAACCAACATCCGGCATATTTTTGAGCATGTTTCATGTTCACAATGTTTAGGCATCATTTTAGGGCCTTAACGTTGGCTTAAAGGGCCTTAAACGTGTCACAAATGGCCTTAATGCATAACAGGGACCAAAACTGACAATTGTTGAAACTTGTTTCTGACCAGCAAGGCCAGGCGGCCCGCGTGAGTGTTGTGTGCATCCTTACGCGGCCCGTGTCAGCTTCCCAGATCAGATAAGATCAATTTAACAACAGATTACAGCTGTTAAGCACCCAAAAAACTCACACACACTTGCCCTTTCAGTTCATGAGGGGCCATTTTGAGTCACCACAAGGTTTCCACAAGTGTATGGACAAGATCAAAGCACATTATTCGATAAACGATCCTAACGGTTGTCCATTTACTATAAATACCCAACCCATCACTTGCAAAAACCCACAAATCTGATCTAAAAGCTCTAAGTTGAAGCCATTACTTCATACCTGAGCTACTTGGATCAAGATAAGCTTTCGGGGACCCTTTGTAAGTGTTCCTTCGTTCTCTTTATTCGTTTAGTGTTAAAAGTCAAACTTTGTTTGACTTTCTGCGTTGACCAGTTTATGGTCAATACGAAGTTCGTTTGAACTTCATAACGTGAGCGTGATCACGATGGTTATAGTCCCTAGCGACTATACCTATTGATTACCACGTTATCTAGTCTCAGTGACGAGTCGTAGTTTCGGCCAGAATGCGCATTCTTGCGTGTTTTGTAACCAAACTACTCTTAGGTATCAAAACCGTTTGTTTTGATACCAAACCTGTTTTCTAAACTTAGTTAAGCATGTTTTAACATGCTTAGCTCGTCACTTTTAGTTTAGTGCTTATATAGGGTCGTAAGGTAAGCGATCTAAACAATCGCTTATACTTTCGAACCCGACCCGTTTGGTCGATCATTAGGATCCGACCAAACACACTAGGTGACCATAGTATGTAGGGAATAACCTTCCGAGGGTATACCTTATGGTCACATCGTTTGAGTAGTTGTATGATAGGTAGTGTATATGCCTTAGGTAAATTACCAAAATGCCCTTTTAACGCCAAAATTCATTTTAAGCATGTGTAACATAACTTTTGATATCTAAACTGATTTGGCAACAATATTAGACATATTAAGGCATATTTTACTTATCATAGGGCTAGTTAGACATTCCGAACGCGTTTTACGTGAACGGCGTGTTAAAGTAGCATAAACTAACTAAACGGGTCGTAATGGGTCGTAAGCACTTAGGTTAGGTTTCATTTTAGTATGTGGGCTTTGTTAAACCATATTACACAAGTCTCCATACTCGTTTGGTTTACGAACCCTCACTCTATCCAATCCTCCGATTTAGCTCCGGTGTATTAACATAGTTACCTATATTAGGTGACGTTTAATATCCGTGATCTCTTACATTGTTTGGTTATTACTTAAGGACTACTAAGCAATCTCAAGTGAGTACATAGACCCCTCTTTTACTGTTTTTCAAACTGTTTTGGGGTGAAACACATGTGCCTACTTGTTACTTTCATGCTTTCATATCCTATGCTTGTTATGTTCATTAGTACATTATAGTACATGATTTCATTACATTTTATGCTATGTATGTCCATTGTGTGCATACTTAGTACATCGTTTTACATTACATTTCATGCTATGTATGTCCATTGTGTGCATACTTAGTACATTGTTTTACTTTACATTTCTGCTATGTATGTTGACTGAGCATGCTAGCACATTGATTTACATGACTTTTCTGCTTCGTATGTTAACTTAGCATACTTAGTACATTGTTTTCGTATAGCATGCTCACATTTGCTATGACATTTGGTTTGCACAAACGGGACTTATATACGTTCATTAACATTACCTACGCCGCTTGGTAGTAAGTACTGGTACCATAGGACTTGACAAATCCCATTCATGACATCCCGGGTTTGTTTGGATGTAAGGAATGACTGAATCTGAAAACATTTCTTTTGACAACCTTGACTTAGGGTTATCCGACTGTCTCAAGGCTTGAATGTATGCGTTAACTTACCACATAAGTGTTTGTATCAATGTAACATGCATTACTTTGCAAAACATAACTTTTTGATATATTCAAAATACTTTGTTTTGTACATTTTTACAATTGGTTTATGTAACAACACACTACCTACCAGACATAACATTTGCTACACATTACTTGACTACATTTGGACTATTAACATTTGATATGATTTATACAAGGACTTTTGACAATTGGTTTAAACATAGACTTTATACATTGGTGGTTTGTTTAAGTGACTTAAGTAACGAGATGTGAGTTTTATGATACAAGCATGGTGGATACGCCGTTGGTACTTCCTATATATAAGTGTTTGTATTATATTACATATCATAGCGTTATTTAAATCATTCAATTTGGACTTATACATTTTACACAAGTATCACGATTCTCACAAGACTTTGGTTTACAAACAATTTACTTTATACAACACATTTTACTTGGTTATACATTTAACCACACATTATTCTTTTATTTATACATATCATTTGATCTTATCGCTTTTTAAATGATTTACAAAACAAAATAATTTACAAGGTTCATGACTGACTTTTGCTAAACAACTTTTTCTAAACTTAATAGTCATGAATCCTATTTTCACAAAACCTATGTATCTCACAGGCATTTTTATGCTGACGTACCTATTTTCACATATGTTTTCAGGAGCTGTCGCTTAGGATGATGATCGTAACACTAGGGCAGACCTGGGCCTTAGAGACTTAAAATAAAGATAGAACTAGTTTAATTATGTTCTGAACTCTTTATTTCCTGTTTTGAGACAATGTAACACTCTTGTTTGATAAATAAAATATAAATTTATATGCCATGGTTGTGAAACAATTAATTCTGTTACAACACTCCCCGACGTTTCCGCCACGATTTGATGTTTTACGTGGTCGGGGTGTGACAAATTAGTTCTAACAAACCTTGGAAATCAGTCGTTTAAACTGTAACACCTGTGCCTCCACGGCCATCAAACAAATACCAAACCAATGAAATATTATATTTCATACTTGGGATTTGTAAAAATATGTGTATCTTTTGCACATATCAACTCTTGTTCGATTTCAAACTCTAAATCGCTTTCTGGAAGGTTATACGCGCACTAATGCGTAAATATAACCAGTTTAATGCAACAAACACTCCGGAGTAGTGACATAGGATTAACATACCTTAAATAACCTTTACATAACTTAGAAATAAGTTTTGGAAGGTTTGGTATGCCGAAATCAAGTTTAATCGCTTACAGGGACTAAAGTTGACAAACTGCGAAAGTATGCCAAATTGAACTGTAACAGACCTTCCGGAACATGACCATAAGTTAAACATACCATAAATATCCTTTACATAGCTTAGAAATAGGCTTTGAGGGGTTCGGTGTGCTAAAATAAACTTTTGGGTCATTCAGGGACTAAAAGTGTCAAAAAGTGCACAAGTTTGCATTTTCGCGCATAACTTACGTTCTGAATACATCCGGACATCCAAAAAATTATGTTAGCACTAAAATATTTTATTTTAGTGTTTTCCATAAGAAAAATCCATTCGTCACGTCATTTGGATCGTTTTTCGCATTCGGGACCAGATTCGATGTATTAGCCGTTGTTTAATTCACAACCACACATTCTAACTTGCTTAGTCAGCGGATAAGGATGGAATTTAAACACCTAAACACCATGACATTTCAACACATGTATGGATGGAATTTAAACACCTAAACACCATGACATTTCAACACATGTATGGATGGAATTTAAACACCTAAACACCATGACATTTCAACACATGTATGGATGGAATTTAAACACCTAAACACCATGACATTTCAACACATGTATGGATGGAATTTAAACACCTAAACACCATGACATTTCAACACATGTACGGATGGGATTAAGGCACGTTTTCCATGAAACGATCTTAACGGTTCGGGTATTCCTATAAATACCCCATACCCCCCATTGCTAAAATTACTAGAATTCTGGTTTGAGAACCTCTAAGTTGAAACCATTGTTTCATACCTGAGATTCTTGAATCGGGATTAGCATTCGGGGACCCTTCGTAAGTATTCTTTCGTTCTTTTCCTTATTTTACTGCTTTTCGAGTCAGAAAGTCAAACTTTGTTTGAGTTTCAGCGTTGACCAGTAATGGTCAATGCGAAGTTCGTTTGAACTTCGCAACGTGATTGTAATCACGTTGGTTATAGTCCCTTGGGACTATGCCTACTGATTACCACGTTGTCTAGGGTCGTAGGGTAAGCGATCTGATAAATCGCTTATACCTTCGAACCCGACCCAGTTTGGTCGATCATTAGGATCCGACCAAATACATTAGGTGACCATAGTAGGTAGGGAATAACCTTCCGAGGTTATACCCTATGGTCACATCGTTTGAGTAGTTGTATGATAGGTGATTTATATGCCTTAGGTAAATTACCAGAATACCCTTTTCTTGTATAATTGGTAATTAAGCATATGTAACCTAAACCTTTGTCACATAACTGATTATGTAACATGTTTAGGCATATAACACTTGTCATAGGGCTAGTTAGACGGTCCGAACGCGTTTCACGCGCACAACGCGTTAAAGTAGCATAAGTTACCTTAATGGGTCGCGATGGGTCGATAATACTTAGGTTAAGTTTCATTTAGTATGTAGGCTTTGTTAAACCATATCATATGAGTTCCTACACTCATTTGGTTTACAAACCCTCCTGCTACCCAGTCTTCCGATTTAGGTCCGGGTTAATTATGTAGTTACCTATATTAGGTACCGTTTGATTTCCGGGACTCCTCTAGCTTACTTGGTAGTTGTTCAAGACTCCTAAGCACTCCCAGGCGAGTACATTATTCCCCTCTTTTACTGTTTTCAACTGTTTTGGGGTGACTCATATGTGCTAAATGTTTTATCAATGATTTCAATAACAATTACAATGTGGTTTCAAGAACAATAACAATTATTTCAAGAACGCTAACAATGATTTCAAGAACGAATACAATGATTTCAAAAACTAATAACAAATTTCAAAAAGTGAACAAACTTGTTGGTTGTAGTTTACATGACCGATGACATTCATTAGCAATGATCAAGCCGACCAGTATTAGGTTATGGTACCATAGGATCTGACAAATCCCGTTATTTACTGCACCCATTGTTATGTGTGGGGGTTGTGGGTAGCGACTGAATCTGTAATTATTAACTTATCCTTTGGTAAGGGTTTGTTAAGAACGAGAGCGAGAGCGAGATGGAGCGAGGAACGCGTCAAGAAGGTTTGAATGTTATTAGAGAATCGACCATAAAGTAGTTTCACAATTAAAACAAGAACGACTAGAACGATTTTACAAAATGGGTTAACGATTGGGTAAACATTTTAACATGATTGACATTTGATCATGCATTTCCCACAAAGCATAACTTTGATTTAAACCAAGTTTTACTTCAATACTTTGTTTTTGTGCATATGGTTTAGTTGAGACATTTCACTTGCCATACATGGATATTTGACATAGACATTTGACATGGATATTTGACATAGACATTTGACATGGATATTTGACATAGACATTTGACATGGATATTTGACATAGACATTTGACAATTTATTTAAACATAGACATTTTACATTGTTTGGTTTGGTTTGATTAAGTGACTAAGTAACGATGTGTGTGTAATATGATACAAGCATGGTGGATACGCCGCTGGTACTTCCTATATATAAGTGTTTGTATGGTATTACATATTGTAGCGTTATTTGAATCATTTCAGTTTGAGACATAGAACATTTTATACAAATAACATACTTTTCACAAGACATTGATTTATAAACAACTTATCTTATGCAAACTCATTTACATGGTTATTCATTTAATCATGCATTATTTTCTTATTTATACTTATCATCCGAACTTATTATTTTTCAAATGATTTACAAAGACAAAGCAAACTACAAGGTTCATGACTAAACATTTTCTTAAACAGAAGTCATGAATCTTATTTTCACAAAACCTATGTACTCGCCAGCATTTCTTTGCTGACCTCGTTTTCACATATGTTTCAGGTATTGTTGGATGATATCGTTTGATAAGATGCATGCTCACATAGGACTGGACAAGGCCTTAGTGACTCAATAACAATGATAGACTATGTTTAAATAGTGTATTTAGATTTCCAGACGATGTAATTACTCAATGTTTAATAAAACGAAACACTTTTGATATCCATGGTTATGAAACATTAATTCTGTTGCAACACGCCCCGATGTTTCCGCCGCGATTTGTTGTTTTACGCGGTCGGGGTGTGACATAAACCATAGATAATAGTTCAATTCGTCAACAGATAGTTCTTATGCATGTGAAATCATATAGTCGAAATCATGAAAATAGTGAATAGGCACATCTGAATCACCCCAAAACATTTGAAAACGTAAAAGAGGGGACTATGTACTCACCTTTGGGTGTGTTTTTATATGTTAACACAATCCCTCAAATTCTTTATTCGTCCTAAATTAAATAAGAACGATTTAATAATAAAAAACCCACAAAAATTACATAAGTTTCTCCGATACTTAGAATTTTCACATAACTTTGAGATCTTCTCGAAGAGTTAATATTTTTGATTATATTGGTGTATTTATGTATATATGAGTTCATATACATATTTTAAGAACTTTGCGACTTGAACGATTTTATTGGTGACTCCCATAATGTTGTAAGCAATATATCTACTGTAGGATCGAATTCAGACCTAAACGAGTCGTGTAGAAGAGTTTTTCACCAAAACAAGAGGCGGAAACAAGTGTTTTGATGTAATTCAGCACGTATACACATAAAACTGTCGATATTATTGATCTAGAAGACGTTTACAACCTGTCGACACTTCGGCAGCACTTCGTGGCTCACCGGAAGACAACACCTAGAACTATGTGTGAGGATCCGCTTATATGACCTATATATAGGTGACCAGGTTCGCTTATAAGGACATGTACAAATGAGCGAACCTATCACTTGACATAAAAGCGAACCTATCTAGTTGAATCATAAGCGGACCACACATAAACGAAATCAGAACTTGACTAAATTCAAACTTTTACATTCTAAACTCCTTTGTCTTTTGTGAGATGATGTAATGATGACATCACCATTATGATGTCATCATCCAAGATGGTGACATCATCCTCGTTCAGATCCGTAATGAGACTGAGACTCGATATAAGACGTAGACGACAGACGGATGCACCAACAGACTCCCCCTCGGATGTTGACGGAGTCTTCGATGTCGAGTCTTCGCATCTTCAGTCTTTATCAGTCCTCTCTAACTCTTTGAAGTGTCTGACACTGTAAGAATCCTCAATCTCTATCTTCTCTTCTCTTTTCATCACCAACATGCTCCTTCCTTTAAGAATCTTCAGACTCCCCCTTTGGATATGCTGGGATCGCAGTCTGGCTTGATGAAAACACAGAGTCATCAGGTATCGGAACCTGATACTCTATCTTCAGGTTTAAGATCGAAACCTGGCTATACCTGCACATGCTCTACCCAAAAATAAATTTTCTAATGATAACTTGAACACAATCAGACATCACTCAAAAATATCACAAAAATGATCTAACATTTATAGACTCTGATGAACCATTTAAAAAAATATCATTTTCATGTTCAAAAAACAACACACTCTCCCAAACCATTTGTTCATCATGTTTAGCACTTGGAATTTTGAAAATCAGCTTTTCAATATCGGTCGTCGAAAATCTTTTTGACTTTTTCAAAATTTATGCTAAAACACACTAAAATATTTTTGGATTTTTGAATAGAATGAAATGTAGTAAAGAAATATTTACAGACAATATTTTTGTGAGTTCGTGCAAGAGGATCATATCAGTTTCTGAGACATGTCACCAACACCGTTAAGCTGCATTGCATTTTCAGTTCTAAACACTTCACCTAGATTGTCAGTATATTTGTCCACTTAAATTTTCACACAAAGTTCAATTGATCCGAGATACGATATTAATGTTTTAAGCACTTGAACTTATCCGTGTGTCCCACTACTTGAATATACTCCCATATCCAGATCCCAATATTCAGTCTTACAGGTGAGTATACCACAGATGATATCTGTCAGGGGAATAAATTATAGTACGAGGGCCGTGAGAGCTCAGGTCGATCTTTCGATACGCAGAGAGATGACGGCTTCGACTTTTGGTGTGTCCCCTTTAGAGGATCTTTTGCATTACAACAGCAGCGACTATCAATTTTATTGTTTCATCAGCTTGCTGAGGGCGATGCTATGTTTCAAGCATTTGCAGAAAGCATTATCCGGGGACTAGGTCAGAAATTTCTTTCAGCAGAAGTCCCGGGATAATACCCCAGATATCACTGAGCATAAAGACCTAGTATCTCAGAATAAGGGACCTTTCAAACAAGATTTCAGGGGTTACCTATATATCCAAGTTTGTGTTAACCCACAGAACAAGCAAGTTTGAAATTTAGGTTTATATCTCGTCACAATCTACTAAATGTGCAAAAACCTACTGGCACATCATCAGTGAGACCGTTTATCACTTTTTAACTTTCCATTTCTTTAGCATGCTGTGATAGTCCACTGATGTACTATCATTTCCTCTTTTATACAACAAAACTCATTTTTCATTTTATCATGTTTTTGACTTTTTCAAATTTTCAAATGTTTTTGGATTTTCTAAAAATTCTTACTTGAAAACAAACTGTACAATAAAATGACAACCAATATCGAATCACCTCAATTCGCCATTCACTTGGCATAAACAATCAGAACTCCCCCTCACAACAAATCATTTTCTCATTAAGATTTCAAAACACTTAAGTTTGTTTTAATCAAAATGATTTTTCCGGAAAATAAGTTTGTTTTTTACCACATGTAAAGTTGGGGATGTGGTTCATCATTTTGTCTTCAACCACTTGTAGAAAATCAAGTACAAATTAATGTCCCTGATTTACCACTTGTACGAAAAACACAATCAAATACACAGAATAATGCCGATTCCTGATCCACGATTACCAACTTGGGATCTCCGGCAAGTCCACAGACTTACTGTTCATAGTATGAACCATCCCAGTCACAAACCAGGGATGGTTCAACCTTATCTTTCTCCATCTTTTTCTCATAGAACTCTTTAACCCCTTTGACTTTTCGATCAATCATTTTACCAAAAATATGTTTCACAGTGGGGTTAAAGGCCTTTTCGACATCAAATTCCTTCTTGTCATCATAAAATTGGTTTGAAATTTCAACATTACCAATTTTCTTTTTAAAATTTTCAGCCTTCAATGGTGGAAAATAAACATCATCCATTGGAGGAACTGAAGTTTTCAATTTTAACTCAACCTGTGGCTCCTCTGATTTTGTGGAATCAGATTCATCGCCAGAAGATAGCTCCTCTGATTTTGACCTATCAGAATCATCGCTAGAACTACCTCCAGACTTCTTAACCACCCATTTTTGATTGTCAGATTTAGCTCTTTTGTTGTAAAACTTGTTTGAACATTCACCAAATTCAAATTTTGAGTTTTTGAATAATTTGGTTCTGTCAATTGGTGGTTCAAACTCAATCACTTTCTCTTTAAGTTTACGAGAAACTCCCTGTTTTGATTGTATTGCCTTAGAACAATCTCTGGCAATATGTCCAACAGTGTTGCATTGGAAACAGGTTCTCGTTTCTTTCATCTCTTCTTGCTTCTTTGCAAGGAATTCTTTGTTCGATTGTCTCCAAAATTCTTTCTTTTCTTCTTCTTCTGCTGATGTACCTGAAACAAATGTCATCTTTGATTTAAAATCACGAACATATTTTTCATTTTTCTGTTTTTCTGTTGGAATAAATCCAAGACCTTTCTTTTTGAAATTATAGTTAGGGTTTGATTTCTTGTGAAAACCAGAACCAGAACTGTAACCTTTTTTCTTGTTTAATCTTTGTTGTACTCTTGAGGTATAAGGTTTAGGTTTACCATTAAGATTTAAATCTTTTATTTAAGAAATATTAATTTCTGTTAGTTTGAAAACCTTTTTGATCAATTCAGTTTTGACACCTCTTATTGGAAATTCCTCATCAGAATATAATTTGTCAGAATCATTTAAAGTATATGCAACTTTAAACGTTCCATCATCCAAATTAGATTTTGATAACAGGAATTCTTTATTATAAACTCTTTTAACCGAAGAATTTGGACTGTTGACTGTCGAACTCGAACTTTCAGAACCAGACTTTGACTCTGACTCTGACTTTGACTCTGAGTTTGACTCCAACTTTGACTCCTCAGTTTCATCTTTATCCAACACCTGATCGACGACTTTCTTTATTAACTCGGACTCATGATCAGTGTCAGATGATGTAAACACGACATCAATATTTTTTGGCAAATTGACCGAGGACTCCGACTCCCACTTTAAATTTGTTGCCTTTTCAACTCTTTCCTGATTTGGATTCCTGGGCAAATATCCATTTTCTAGCGGGGGTGGACATTTGTTATAACCAACATCTTGTTTCTTACCAGAATCCTTCTTGTCAGTCTTTTTCTTTGTATCACACTTCTTCTTGTTTTTCTTTTCTGGAGTCTTTTCTTCAGCCACTTTTTCATTATTCTTTTCTTCAGTTACTTCATCCTCTTCAAATGCCTTCATGCCTTCAACAGTCGGATAAATCCTGTCAATGACATAAGAAGTACATGAGTAACTTTTCAACAAACGATTAACTCTTTCAGTTTCAATTCTTTGCAATTCCAACTTTTGTTCTAGCACAACACACTTCTCAATGTAGTTGTTCACCACTTTTTGCTTCGTCATAAAAGCTCCTTGAAGTGTTTTCATCGCTGTTGCTTGTTCTTCACTAGTTAGATTGTATTGGTTCATTGCTTTGTTCAGTACATCATAAGATTCCTTCAAACTATTCAAGTTATAGATCAGTGTACTATTCTGCTTCTTCACAGCTTCACAGTTTTCACACTTCACTGGAATCTTCTTTGCATCAACTTCTTCATCAACTTTGAACTTTGCAACTTCAACCTTTACTTTCCTTTTGATCACTGGAATTTCTTCGTCATCACTGCTCACTGGAGTCTTGATTTTTTTCTTCTTCTTTTTAACCTTTTCATCTTCACTGTCACTTTCAGCAATCAGTTTCATATCAGCTTTGAATTTTCTCGCCCTCACGATCATCATCACTATCTTCTTCAACTTTGGCAACAAAAGCTGTGTGAGCTTTAGCTTGATCAGGAATATAATTATCCCAAGTGAAATTTTCCCAGCTAAATCCTTCAGGTAACTTTTCATCATCTTGATCTATTATCAAGGCACTACCATTAACTCTCTTTAAAGAATCTTGATTCACTGCACACGCTCTCTTTCCAGAGTCTTCAATAATGTGCATTCCATGTGCAGTTTGTGCTTGATGTTGATGTTGTTGAGACAGTTGTTGAGCAACTTGATGGTAGATGGCTTTTCGGTAATAATCATTGTTGTTGTTGAATGGATTTTGAGCTCCACTTGCTTCGCGGTTTTTGCACTCCCTCTTGAAGTGTCCTTTTTCCCTGCAACGAAAACAAGTGACTTTAGATTTGTCAAAACCTAAAGTAGAAGTACCAGCCTCACGAAGATCATCTCTTCCAGTGATTTGCTTGAATTTCTCAGCTCTCCTCAACACGCTGGCTAAGCACCATTTTATGTCCATCAGTTCCATCTCTTCAGCATCTATCTGGTCGTAATCTTCCTTTGTCAGCATTGGATTCCCGATTCGACCTGCAACAAAACTACCATAAGATTCAAGAACAGTTCCCAATAAAGACATATGACTTTTTGCTAACTCTTCAGAATATTCCTGATCATTTTCAATGTTCAACACAATGTTGCATTGAAGCTTTTTTCCATTTCTTGTTGTTGAAACATTTGGATCAAAAGATGGAAATGATGAAAAACTTGTTTTGCTGTTTGATCCTGATGATGAACTTCCAGAAGAATTCTTGGCATTGTAAGCAGTTTCTATTTTTGGAGATAAATTTGTAGATTTCTCATTCACCCCTGCTTTGTAATACAACCCAATATCCTGTTCACCATCGAAATCTTTCATTCGAATAATCTTTCGTTGCTCCATTTCTTGAGCTTCCAACTTCTCAATGAACTTACTGAGTGTCAAATTGCTAAAACCTTTCTTGTTTCTAAGCATCATGAGATATGTTCCCCAAGTCTCGTATGGCAAAGCATCAGCAAATTTTTCGATCAACTCTTCATTGTTTTTCTCAATACTCAATCTCTTCATGTTAGCAAGCAAATTGCAGTATCTTTCGATAATCTCTCTTGTACTTTCATTCTTTAATCCGCGAAACAGATCAAATTCTTTCTTTAGAAGCGATTTCTTGCTTTTGACCATTTCTTCACTACCACGAAACTTTGACCTTAAAGCTTTCCAAATCGAATATGAAGTTCCATTATGTTGCAATAGAACCAAAATATCTTCTTTCACAGCTTGTTGCAATAAACTCAGCATCATTTTCTCATCTTTGTACTTCTTTCTAGCATCGGCACTCAGATCTTTAATCGGAACCACTTCTTCATCATCATTCATCGGTCGAACATATTTTGTCTCGACACATTCCCAAGCATCTAAGTAGTTAGCTTGTACCCAATTCTCGAAACGACCTTCCCAACCCTTATATTCTTCGATGTTCATTAGTTTGGGCGGTTTTTGCATCGTTCCAGTTTCGTTTTCGAGCATTGTGTTCTGTGCAACAGTGATTGAGGAAACCGGAGTAGCGAATGCGTTGTAAAAATCTTCGTCCATGTTTCAGTTTTTCAACTGAACTGTATCACCTTGTGAAAATACCTGTTGAACAAACAAACAAACACAATCAGTTTAACCACTTATCAATTAACTAAAACAAACTGGTAATCGAACTTGTGATTATTTTATGCGGACTGAAGATAGACACACTGTGAGGATAGCTTTGGCCCGGATCTATTCTGATGACTTTTTCAATAACCTTGTGCGAATGAGATTGATGTAACTTGAATTTGGTGCAAACTGACCCAAAACTCACAACACAAACTGAACTGATGCGAGTTGAATTTGCTGTGGACTATCCCAAACCTTGGGCCGAGATATTTATGTGAAAAGAATTTACAAACTCGGAATGACCAAATCAAGGATAATATCTCATGGGCTTTACTTTAAAAAACAATTTGGGCTGATAATCTCAGTTCTTTTCACATGGGCTTTCAAGTAACACAAATCAAATGTTGATTGGACCTTGACAATTAGTGGACTGACAACAATCTAAAACACATGGATATGATTCCAGTGACATGGGCAGACAACAATCAACTAGTCACCATTTTATTTGACCTCTAAATCACAAGTGGGCCGGTGCACTTAAAACAAACACGTAGGCTGACAACTTTCAATTTCTGAACAAGATTTGACCGTGCTTTTCAATTAACGTAGCTAACACTTTTTTATATCTTGGGTCTCAAAACCACAAACTCGACAAAGTTAAGTATGTATGAATCTGATAGGACCGAACGATGTTGTTCACATGGGTTGATGACAAACCCACTTAGCCGACAAAACTTTAATCATATCACATTAATTGATGAATGATGCTGACACACGGCTTCACATGTAACAAGTGACTTCAATTTACGAGACTTGAAAAGATAATATCACATGCAAGACTTTTGTCCACTAAAATCTCATTGGACCTCAATTTATAACTGGCTGACAACTCAATTAATTATCTCATGCCGACTGAAAAGGTTCTGATCATCTAAACATTTTGGAGCCGAATCTCTCAATTTTTGTGATACAAGAGCGAAACCTTTATGTTCAAATGAGCGGACTTGATTATTCAAATAAGCGGACTAGATGAGCGGACCAGATAATGTCTGGATAAGCGGACCAGATGAGTGGATCAGATGATGTCCGGATAAGCGGACCAGATGAGCTGATCTGTCGACAAACATGTCCTAATAAGCGGACCTAAAAAGCGAACCAGCTGATGACATCATCAATATCACGAGTCCGTATGAGCGAAACATCAAAAATCCAAGGTTTTAGGTCGATTCAAGCTTTGAAACTTTCAAGGATTTACTTATACATGATTACGAACACACTGTGTGAATTTAAAGCGATTCCGACCGTAAAAATTTTTGTTTTTCGAAAAAGAAAGGTGTAGAAACAGATTTTTCGGCTGAATTGTAGAAAACTCTTCTTCACTGGCTCTGATACCAATTGTAGGATCGAATTCAGACCTAAACGAGTCGTGTAGAAGAGTTTTTCACCAAAACAAGAGGCGGAAACAAGTGTTTTGATGTAATTCAGCACGTATACACATAAAACTGTCGATATTATTGATCTAGAAGACGTTTACAACCTGTCGACACTTCGGCAGCACTTCGTGGCTCACCGGAAGACAACACCTAGAACTATGTGTGAGGATCCGCTTATATGACCTATATATAGGTGATCAGGTTCGCTTATAAGGACATGTACAAATGAGCGAACCTATCACTTGACATAAAAGCGAACCTATCTAGTTGACTCATAAGCGGACCACACATAAACGAAATCAGAACTTGACCAAATTCAAACTTTTACATTCTAAACTCCTTTGTCTTTTGTGAGATGATGTAATGATGACATCACCATTATGATGTCATCATCCAAGATGGTGACATCATCCTCGTTCAGATCCGTAATGAGACTGAGACTCGATATAAGACGTAGACGACAGACGGATGCACCAACATCTACGATTTGCGCGTCGTAATATATATACTCAAATGTAACATACTAATAATAGCGTAATACACATAATCTTGTTAAGTATTAACATGCCATTATAATATACCAAATGATGTTATTTTTAGTGTTTATAATCTGTTCTAAAACACTTTTGTCATACCATCATTTTTTTATCATTTCTTGAGCTTTAAATCAACATGTATTCTTATGTACAAGTGCCTAAAGCACACTATCATATCAACATCATTTTATATGAATCTAAATGCAACAAATATGCAACTTATTCATGTTTATTTGTTGATGTATTTGAACATTTATCATATCATGCATTGATCATCAAAACCCTTGAATTTTAACTATCATTCAAAATTGGACTGTTTTCGGGAATTTTAATAAAATAGTTAACTTACTCCAAAAATTCCCAAATTTTTACAGAATGTTTTAAACGATCCAAGTATTATGGTGTAAAAATATCGGGATCCAATTCATTACCAATATTTTATAAAAAATCATTTACCGGACTGCAATCAGATTCTTCACTTTCTGACTGTAGTCCATGGAATAATTTATTTAAAATTCATCGTAAGTCCGATTGATGAAATTTCAGTGGGAGAATTACACCGACATCAGTGGTCATCTACAGTACAAATTTCATGAGCTAATTCTACACAGATTTCAAGTTATGACGAAAAACATAACACATATTTTCTGTAGTAAAAACGCAGCTTTTGCTGCTGTACAAAACGGACCTTTAAAAATAGTAAACGATGTCGAAAAAATATGATTGTAGTGCCATTTGATTCGCTTTTCGAAAACATATAATTTAGACTTCAGAAAATCGATTTTTCGATTTATAACGGTCCGTTCACAGCCAACTGAAGTTGACTGTAAATGTTACTCAGCATGCTGTTAATCGCTTAAATGTTACTAAAACATGTAAGCAAATATCCTAAACAAGTGTTTATCAAGAAATCAAACTAAAAACTCATACACACATATATATGTACTGTAATATACATACATAAACATCACCATTTTTTATTTGTATTAAGACCCATTTCTTTTTAGATTTCAAGTTTGTAAAAATTACAAGATTCAAGAGAAACTTCAAATCATCAAGAACAACCAAGAATCAAGAGTATGATTTATACATAAATGTTATACCTTCAAGATTCAAGTAGGTTGTGGGATGAGATTTTGATGATAGGAAGCTTGAAATCACTTGAAAGCACCTTGGAAACTCCTTTGTATCTTCACACCAACTTGAATTTAGCTTGAAATGGGGCTTAATTATGAAGAACAAAGCTTGAAGAAGATGAAGATGGGTGTGGGGGTGGGGTTACGGTTCAAGGGAGAAAGAGAGTGAAGGATTTGAGTGATCTTGGTTAGATTGAGTTTGTGATCTTTGAAAGATTATGCAAAATATATGAAGGATATGGAATGAAGCATGCTACAACACTTGTCCAAACAAGATCAATCAAGATATTTGCAAGATTTATGAAATATTTGCTGGGGGCCACCCTCCATGTGACCGTAAATTTGAAGGTGGAGGGGGTTAAAGTGTAAGTTTGTTTGGTAAATTAGATTAAAACAGGTATTTAACTGGATACCGGGTATTTTATCTAGCGTTTAAAACCCGGTTTATGGCGTTTTAAATTATTTTTATTATTCTATAAAAATAAAATCGCCAAAATATTACTGAAATAAATTTCAGTTGCCGAGACTGGCTGTGCTGTCTGCGTTTTGCAGTAGAAGCACCGTGTTACGTAGTAACACACGGTACGCGCTTAAACTTGAAAAATAACGTTTTAAGCGTTTTAATTTATTTTTCAACACGAACCTGATTAAAAATAAATTTTTAATCATAACAGAATATTTTCAGGATTTAAATATTATCCGGGCGGTCACCAACGTTCGTTTCGCAGTTTTGTCGCAATTAGTTCTTTAGTTCAAATAAACATGTTTTCGCCATACTGAATCCTTCGAAACTTATTTCTAAGTTATGTAAAGGATATTTAGGGTATGTTTGGCTTACGTCACAGTTCCGGAGTGTACGTCGCGTTAAACTGATTGCGTTTACGCACCAGTTTGCGTATAACATTCCAGAAAGCGATTTAAAGCTTGAAATCGGAATCGAATCAAATAGTAAAATCATGAAACACAATAGCACATATAATAACACCAAAGCACACTATTTTATTGATAATCAACATTGTTTTACATTATATGATGATTACAGAACACAGTTGTCACAGTCTCCCCTACTTTAGGAAATTTCGTCCCGAAATTTTATTTAGAGGAAACTTGTGAAGACAACTGTGATGGTTTCGCGTTTGAATGAATTCCTCAAACCCTAAGTAAAACTCTGGGCCATGATTTGATTCTTAGCAAAATTGTCAACCGTCAAAGTGAAGTCCTTGTAGTAACAAAACATGGAGTGTCGAACTACGGACAGAAGAATGTTTCTTATGAATACTTATCATAGGAAACTTGTGTGTGCTCGAAATTGAAGTCGGAGAATGTAAGATAAAATAACATTGGTCAAGGTCCAGGACTTCTAGTAACTTAAATAACGCTACGTTCGCAATGTAATAAGAACACTTATATGTAGGAAGTACCAGCGGCGTATCCACCATGCTCCTTTCTACGTTGTTCCTGTTTCGTTATTCTCATCACTATAGGTCTTAACACATATCAAAACTTGCTGTGGTTTCTGTGCACTGAATTCCATAATTATGTACGCATCCATAATTACGTAATTTCTTGCACAGTCCGCACAGTTCATTTCATAATGCGTAGGGGAAAGATCAATCGAATAAACATGAAGTGACTTGACTCGACCATCAAAGGATCTTTTTAACTAGATCAACGAATGATCTTCTTAACCAGATCAACACATGATCTTCTTAACTAGACCGTCGTACAATCTCTTTAAATAGACCACTAATGGGTCTTTTTATTGAATCAAATAATCGTTTTGAAATAGCACTTTGGAATCCAAGGTTCTTACTATTTGCATAGAAAAGCCCCTTAAGGAATTTAAGATAGTACTTTGAGTATCCTTCTGAGAATCCAACATATGAAAATACGGAAGATTCTACTAGGACTTAGATAGCGAGCTTTAGAATCACACATAAACACATAATCACATAATCGCATAGTTGTTAACTTAGTTATTAGCTCGTTCATTAACTTGAATTAATGCATTTAAAGTACACCAGAAATCCAATCGAGGACTTCCATTGGTACTCAAAACATCCCAAGAATCTAACTATGAAGATAGGAAGATTTTATAAAGATTTGGCTTTGTCTTGGTCGTATCGTAACATTCGTATTAGAGCACGCCATGAATCCACTTAAGGACGCATGAAAGTACCTTTAGATATCAAATAAAAGATTTGAAATGGTATTTTTAGTATCTGTTTAAGAATTTGTAACTTGTACCTTGTACTTTGTTTCTTAAAAGAAACAAGTACTAAGGATTTTTGGGGAGATCACGAGTGATCATAAAATGAAAGAATCACACGAGTAGTTTGTTTTGTAAGGAACATGGTTCCTTGGTGTCGGCATCGTAGGGTTGTATCAACCACACACACAAACGTAACAGTTTTGTAAGATATAATTGAAACAACAAATTTTATTTATGTATCAACTGAGTCGATTCCAACATCCAAAGGATAACATACAAGGAAAAACAAAAGACTAATTGTTCACTGTTGCATTGTCGTTTGGGTTTGCCTTGTTTATATTAAACACTCGTCCACGTGCTGGATTCGTGTTAACAAGTCTTGGGAAATTGTTGTGGTAGTGAGTAAGGTCACCATAATTATAACACGACCCAGGAGGGAACTGTGCTTGAGCAACAGCAGGATTTGCAGCAGCTTGGTTAGCATAACGGCAGGTATTGGCCAAATGTCCCAATCACCCACAGTGGGTACATTTGTGACACTGTACTTGCTCCAGATAATGATGGTTGCATTTGTTGCACAAAGGTGCAGTACCAACATAGTTTTTCTTTGTACGAGGTTGTGCTGGCTGGTTTGGTGCAACCTGATTGTTCTGAGCAACTACGACAAAGTTTTGTGAAGCCTTGCGCTTCTTCTTCTTGGATGTCTCGGCCTGTTTATCCTTTGGTTCATCTTGTGCAGACTTGTCAGATGGTTTCGGGTCGCCCTTTCGAAAAAGCTTACCTTTCCTGATCTGGATTCAGTTAGGGTAGCAGACAATTCAATGGCCTGTCTGACGGTAGTAGGATTGCTACCAGTAACGATATCCTGAACTAGGTCAGGAAGACCATCAATGTACTTTTCAATCGCCTTCTCCACCGGCGCAACCATAGCAGGACATAACAGGCTCAGCTCCTCATAACGATCAGTATAGGCTCGATGTTCACCACTGTCTTGCTTCAAATCGTCGAATTCTCTTTCCAACGCTCTAAGCTCATGACGAGGACAGAACTCCTTCATCATTAGAGCTCGAAGCTCCTCCCAAGTTTGAGCTAGTGCCACATCGGCACCCCTATCACGCATCACCCCGTTCCACCATGTAAGAGCACGCTTCTCAAACACACTGGATGCAAACTCAACCTTACACTCATTCGGACATTGCACATGTCTGAATGTGCTCTCCAAACTTTCAAACCATTGCAGGAGCACGGTTGCTCCTTGAGTCTCAGAAAACTTCAATGGTTTAGCAGAGTTGAATGTCTTAAAGTTGCACGGAACAGGTGCGTTGTTGTTGTTTGCTTGGTTTAACTGGGTAACTAGGTTCGGGAGTACAGCAGCGATTTGCTGAGTGATCAAGGCTGCCATTGGGGCGTCTTGAGTTTGATCACGTCGAGGAGGCATCTAAAAGTAAAGGGAATACAAGGAAATGTGTGAGACTGACATAGAACAATCAAAAGGAGTATCGAAAGTATCGACAAAACGAAGGAAGGTGGTCATTTGTTCGTTACATAAAACAAACAAACTACTTAGTGACTAATAAAACTAAATAGGTCTACATAATGCATAATGAAGACATGCTTTAGCCTATAAGTGGATACTCACCCCAAGAGTTCCCAGGTAAGAGTGACTGGTCTGATTATGTGGATTTGTACGAACACTCTAGCCTTAGACAGAAAACTCAGGGTACAGGCACCCACCCTTCTGGATTACACGTGTTCACAATATTAAGACTCAAACTTTGACGAGATTTGAAAATTTTAAAGGCGTAAAGCCTAAAAACTAATCATCTAAGGATAGATGATCGATTTTCAAATGGAATTGAGATTTGTGTACTTTTTTTGGTAATCACCTAAGGATAGGTGATAGTATTGTTTTAAGATCTAAACACAAGGTAACTTGTGTTAGGGTCCTAGGAAGGTTATAGTCTAGGTCAAAATTTTACTAATAACCTAATTCCCTATAACCATGAGCTCTGATACCAACTCTTTTGTCACACCCCGACCACGTAAAACAACAAATCATGGCGGAAACGTCGGGGAGCGTTGTAACAGAATCATTGTTTCACAACACATGGAATTTAGAATATTGTTTTATTACATAAAAAGTTACATTGTCTTGGAATTTGATCAACAAACAGTACAATTGCCGTTCATGTTTTTATAATTACTAAGTCCCATGTCCATCCTATGTAAAGCAGTCAACAGTCGTCACGAAATAAAACCTGAAACATATGTGAAAGTAAATACTTCAGCATAAAAATGCCTGTGAGTAACATAGGTTTTGTGAATTAGATTCATGGCTTTGGATCATATAAGAAAAGATTATATGTTTATAAAAGCAGCCATGAATCCTTGATAAAAGTTTGGTTTCTAGAACACTTTGCATTGATAAATATACCTTGGTTTTAAGAAAATCGGATAAGTAATATATTAATATATATTTTAGTTTCAAAACAGTTAAACAGATAATATATCAAACATACTTTAGTTGTTAAAATAATAGTTTTCGGTAGTATATCATAAGTATACTTTGGTTTTGTAAATAACATATCAACTATGTTTTAGTAAATAACAAAATATATGTTGGATTTGTACATACTATATCAAATTATACTTTAGTAAATAATAGCATATCAAATTATGCTTTAGCAAACAATATCACGTTGGTAGTATATCGAAATATACCATAAATCGCGATTTAGCAATACATTCAAACCTTAATGCATCAAACTACACTTTAGAGACTATAGAAATACCACAAAGGCAAATTCTATTTGGATAAAATTTGGTTTCTGACATTCCATACAACAGGAATGGGGTGTCTAGTCCTATAGCGCTATATAGTACTACCAATCGGCTTGATCATTGTTAATGAATGTATAAATAACAGTATAAATAAACAATTAGTTCTAACAAACCTTGGAAATCAGTCGTTTAAACCATAGATAATAGTTCAATTCGTCAAAAGATAGTACTTATGCATGTGAAATCATATAGTCGAAATCATGAAAATAGTGAATAGGCACATATGAATCACCCCAAAACATTTGAAAACGTAAAAGAGGGGACTATGTACTCACCTTTGGGTGCATTTTTATATGTTAACACAATCCCTCAAATTGTTTATTCGTCCTAAATTAAATAAGAACGATCTAATAATCAAAAAACCCACAAAAATTACATAAGTTTCTCCGATACTTAGAATTTTCACATAACTTTGAGATCTTCTCGAAGAGTTATTATTTTTTATTATATTGGTGTATTTATGTATATATGAGTTCATATACATATTTTAAGAACTTTGTGACTTGAATGATTTTATTGGTGACTCTCATTATGTTGTAAGCAATATATCTACGATTTGCGCGTCGTAATATATATACTCAAACGTAACATACTAATAATAGCGTAATACACATAATCTTGTCAAGTATTAACGTGTCATTATAATATACCAAATGATGTTATTTTTAGTGTTTATAATCTGTTCTAAAACACTTTTGTCATACCATCATTTTTTAATCATTTCTTGAGCTTTAAATCAACATGTATTCTTATGTACAAGTGCCTAAAGCACACTATCATATCAACATCATTTTATATGAATCTAAATGAAACAAATATGCAACTTATTCATGTTTATTTGTTGTTGTATTTGAGCATTTATCATATCATGCATATATCATCAAATCCCTTGCATTTTAACTATCATTCAAAATTGGGCTGTTTTTAGGAATTTTAATAAAATAGTTAACTTACTCCAAAAATTCCCAAATTTTTACAGAATGTTTTAAATGATCCATGTACTATTATGTAAAAATAACAGGATTCAATTCATTACCAATATTTTATAAAAAAATCATTTACCGGACTGCAATCAGATTCATCACTTTCTGACTGCAGTCCACGGAATAATTTGTTTAAAATTCATCTTAAGTCCGATTAATGAAATTCTAGTGGGATAATTACAATGACATCAGCGGTCATCTACATTACAAATTTCATGAGCTAATTCTACACAGATTTCAAGTTATGACGAAAAAAATAGCACACATTTTCTGCAGTAAAAACGCAGCTTTTGCTGCTGTACAAAACGGACCTTTAAAAATAGTAAACGACCGCAAAAAAAATATGATTCTCGTGCCATTTGATTCTTTTTTTGAAAAATATATAATTTAGACTTCAGAAAATTGATTTTTTGATTTATAACGGTCCGTTTACAGCCAACTGAAGTTGACTGTAAATGTTACTCAACATGTTGTTAATCGCTTAAATGTTACTAAAACATACAAGCAAATATCCTAAACAAGTGTTTATCAAGAAATCAAACTCAAAACTCATGCACACATATATATATGTATGGTTATATACATACATAAACATCACCATTTTTTATTTGTATTAAGACCCATTTCTTTTTAGATTTCAGGTATTTAACTGGATACCGGGTATTTTATCTAGCGTTTAAATCCCGGTTTATGGTGTTTTAAATTATTTTTATTATTCTATAAAAATAAACTCGCCAAAATATTACTGAAATAAATTTCAGTTGCCGAGACTGGCTGTGTTGTCTGCGTTTTGCAGTAGAAGCACTGTGTTACGTAGTAACACACGGTACACGCTTAAACTTGAAAAATAACGTTTTTAAGCGTTTTAATTTATTTTTCAACATGAACCTGATTAAAAATAAAGTTTTAATCATAACAGAATATTTTTAGGATTTAAATATTATCCGGGCGGTCACCAACGTTCGTTTCGCAGTTTTGTCGCAATTAGTCCTTTAGTTCAAATAAACATGTTTTCGCCATACCGAATCCTTCGAAACTTATTTCTAAGTTATGTAAAGGATATTTAGGGTGTGTTTGGCTTACGTCACAGTTCCGGAGTGTACGTCGCGTTAAATTGATTGCGTTTACGCACCAGTTTGCGTATAACCTTTCAGAAAGCGATTTAAAGCTTGAAATCGGAATTTTATCAAATTGTAAAATCATCAAACACAATAACACATATAATAACACCAAAGCACATTGTTTTATTGATAATCAACATTGTTTTACATTATACGATGATTACAGAACACAGTTGTCACAAGTACCTCTTAAGAATATAAAGGTAAATGAGCAGTTAAAAATTTGTAGAGAGGCCTCTGCAGATTGAAGACAGGAAAGTTAAGAACCTCAAGCACAAGAGATTAGTCCTAGTCAAAGTGAAATGGGACTCCAAAAGAGGACCAGAGTATACATGGGAGCTTAAATCAGAAATGCAAAGGAAATGTCCACACCTGTTCCAGTAGATCTCGAGGACGAGCTCTAAAACAAGGTGGGGAGAATATAACAACCTTCCAAAATATTTTCAAGACCCTAATATATTTTAAAATGTCCCAATATGTCCTAAAATACACCCCATATGTGAAAACGGACCCCGAATACCTTTATTTTTATAAAAATTAAATAAAAATAGATTTTTATGGTCTCTCGCGGGGAACGTAGCCTTTGGCTACCACCTACGCGGGCCGCGACAGTTACGAGATCAGGCGACACCCGGTGCTGCCACGTGTCATCATCGTGGCGAAGCTAGTGCGATGACTGGGCCAAGCTAGGGCCTACCCAGTCTAATACGCGGGCCACGTAGGCCTCTCCCTTCTCTTATGCAGGCCGCGAGGGAAGGTGAAAGGTCACCTATAAATAGCAACCTCGGGCCTTCAGTTTCCGTCGCTCACATTTCTTTCTCTCTCTCTCTCTCGAAATTACATATAATAGGCATAATTTTCGGCCATAATACCCCCTAATTAACGAAGTTCTGCCCCATTGTAAGTATTATAACCCCGGTTACGTATTAGATACGCTACCCGATTGATCCAGGGTTCCGTAATGGCTGTCGTGGTTCTGCCCGACGTAGTCATTGGAATGCCGTCTCGGGGAGGGTATTGCTAATGTAAATATAAAGGGTTATTATACTAACGCATGTGTATTTGTGTAAATTATAGATAATTACCAGGAAACCCTTAAAGGAAACCTAAGACAACAATGTGAGTAATCTCCTTTTTGTAAACAGTTTTTACAAAACATTAAATGTTTTACAATGTGATTAAGCAGTGATTGAGTCTTTGTAATTCTTCAATTACTGCCGGTATTATGGGGTTTTGTATACATTACTTGATAATCTTCAAAATTGGAAAATTGATAAAACTCTTCTTGATTAAACTGGGATTCACTCACTAGTATTTCCCACTGACAAAATGTTTTTAAACGCGTTTCAGGTAACAAAATGTGAAAGCCAACTAGAAGCCAGCTGGACAGCAATGAAGGCTTGGAAAAGCGGCTATAAAAGTTACCTAAATAAAAGAAGATGTTTTATTCAATAACATAGAAATTATCTCTATAAATCAGTTTGTAATGAAAACTTGGGTTTTACCCCAATATGTTTAATATTATAAAAGTGTGGTATTTACTCTGATAAAATATTTCCTAACTATGGTCCTGATGTAATTTCCGCTGCCAAAATGATAAACATCGATACCACCAAAACTGGTCTCGCGGCCGCCCGTTCCCGGGACAGATTGGGGGCGGGGGTTGCGACATCTGAGTTAACATCTATTGGCAGTTTTGAAGAGCCAACATCTGTTGGAGATGGAGGTGGAGGAATAGGAGGAATGGGTGTGGCACAATGTTGGTTTTTATCCACATATGATGGATTTTTATCAACAGAGGTTGGATTTGATAAAGTGGCAGTGGTTTTGATCAACAACTGTTGATGCAACAGTGGTAGAGTTTTGACAGCTGTTTTGAACATCTGCTTCTCTGGTGGAGGAAGTGACTTTATATTGTGGAATCACAATGTCAAATCCATTGTCTTATGAGAAAGATTGTGTTTTACCTGCAGGGTTAGTCTTGACAGACATATCTTCAAATGTAAATTTATCAAGGTCAAACAGTTTAGTAGGGTTTGCTAGGATTTTGAAGTTCATTGAACTTCACATTCAAGATCTCTTCCACACACCTAGTCCTTGTGTAAAAAACTTTGTAGGACTTAGCAGTGGTTGAGTATCCCAGATGATAACCACAATCTACTTTGGTTGCAAATTTTGAAATTGAATCTTTTAAGTTTAAAATGAAACAAGGGCAGCCAAAGATTTTGAAATAAGAGATCAGTGGTTTGATCTTGAACAGAGTTTCATTGGCAGTCTTTTGATGCCTGGGGTTGATTAAAACTCTGTTCTGCACATAACAAGCAGTGTTTACAGCCTCTGCCCAAAAAGTTAAGGGTAAATCTAAGTCTACAAGCATTGTTCTAGCAGCTTCAATCAAAGTTTTGTTTTTCCTCTCAACCACCCCATTTTGTTCTGGTGTTCTTGGGATGTTGTACTGCCTTATAATCCCTTTTGACACACAGAACTCATCTAACTCCTTGTTTCTAAACTCTATTCCATTATCACTTCTAAACATTTTCACTGGCAAGTCAAATTGCTTTTCAACCTGTTTGACAAAGTCTTGCAAAATACATGCAGTCTCATCCTTAGAATGTAAAAAGTAAGTCCATGTAAACCTAGAAAAATCATCAACAATAACCAGACAGTATCTTTACTTTTTCAAACTCATGATTTTTACTGGGCCAAACAAATCCATGTGCAACATTTGTAAAAACTTGGTTGTTTTGGACTCTTCAATGGACTTGTAAGAGCTTTTATGTTGTTTACCTTTTAAACAGGAAACACAATGCTCTTCACAAGTAAAAAGTTTTGGTGGAAGGCCTATTACAAGGCCTTGTTTTGAGAGTGTGGTGATAGTATTAAGATTTGTGTGCCCAAGTCTCCTGTGCCATAATTCTGTCTCTTTGGTAGAGGCAGCTGAGAACAGACAAGCATCAGCCATTGGGTTATCTTTCAACATACCAACCACATACACATTGCCACTCCTATGAGCAACAAGTTATGTTTTGCTCCCGGCTATGATTTCCTCAATCTTTTTAACCACTTCTGGCCCAACAATCTTATAAGTTTCCTTAGTGAAGAAGGACCCGTAGCCCTTTTCACTCATTTGTGAAACACTAAGGAGGTTAAATTTAAGATTGTCAATAAGATTGACATTTTCAAACTTGAGTTTCCTAGCCTGAATTGTTCCTGACCCCAACACCTTCCATTTTGAATTATTAGTAAAGGATATATCACCCCTCCTTGTTTTTTGAAATCTTTGAGTAGGGCTCTACATCCTGTCATGTGCCTGGAGCCTCCACATACCAAAAACTATCTAAGCATGCAGAAGCTCCCTGCACATCAAGTAACAAATTAGTTCAAGTGGGTCTCCAAAGCTAAGATGGCTTTGAATGGGGTCACAGACGGGTTAGCCTCAAGCCTAGGGGAGTGGACAATGGTTGGGTCAGAGGTTTGGATAGATTTTTGAACAGATTTTTGTACCCACTGTTGTGGACTATCTCCTGTCAAATGATGATAACCATAAGGATGCCTATTCAGTTTTGGTTTTGATGGCCTTTTGTAGGCTTCATACCATGAGGGACCTTTTGGTATGATGGTTGACGATATCCTCTTGGGAATTGGTTTGCAGGTGGTGCATCTGTTACTTATACCTCTTTGGGAATAGAGGTTTTGTTCAACTATTTAGTAACAGATGTTTGGACATGCTCAAAGGTCTGTTTGTTTTTGGGGGTTAGTTTTTGTGGACTCACTGGTGTTTTGGATGCATACTCTTTTCTTTTAACCACAAAAGTTTTAAGATACACACACTGTTGAGTTTGATGATTTGTTTTTCCACAAATTGTGCACTTAGGTGCAGAATCAATCACACTTGTTTTGTTAATGTCATATGCTTTTAGAAGAAAACAGTCTTCTGTAGCATGATTCTTCTTTTCACATAAATCACAAAACAGGTTCTTAACTTTTTCTATTCTCTTCCTCTTTTCAAATTCCTTTTCAACAGAGTTTTTAACCTCTGCTGGGATGTCGTTTAAAGAAATGATTTTGGCCTTGGGTGCTTGGATGTTGGTGCACTGAATGTCTGTTTACTACGTCTGAGTTGAGTCTTAGATTTAGATAGGTTAAAACGGAGCTCGAAAAAGAAAAATGTATATTAGAATGTAATTCCGCCCCAAATGTCACTTGTGTCATTTGGGGCGAAATCAGGTTGTTTGTAATTTCGCTCCTAGATGTGTTTTTAGGTGATTCCGCTCCAAACATAACATAGTGATTCCGCTCCTGATGATTTTGTTAATTCCGCTCGTAATGTTCATGTGCATAGGAGCGGAATCAGACCTCCTATATATAGGGGTTCGGCTGAGTTCATTTGTAATGTTGGAGCGGAATTACATCTTGTGTATGGTGAAGAAACTCTGTCAAAATCAAGTCAGAAACACGTGTAAACATTGGAAATTGATAATAGAAAGAAGTTAAAAGGATCCGAGAGCTGTTGTGACTTTGTATACGTTGATTCCGCCTTCGTATTCAGAGATGAACTACTTTACTGGCGTTTAGGGTCACGCAAACGGTCCAACAAGTGGTATCAGAGCTCAGGACGAGGAGTTCATACCATAGCAGCTTGATTTTACCAGAATTTCTCACTTCTACTCACTTCTTCTTATATTTTTCTGTTTTGAACAAGTTCCAACGGTCGGAATGGATTGAATTTCGAGTATTGTATGTAAAACATAGTGTTAATAAACCCTAGAAAGAATCAGGTTAAAATTCGGAGTAAAAATGGTAAAAACAACCTAAAAACCTGATTCCGCTCGTGACATACTTCGCTGATTTCGCCCTAAATTCTAATTCCGCTCGAGATTTACTTGTTGATTTCGCTCGTAATTAGAGTTTTTCTGATTCCGCTCGAAACACCATTCTGATTCCGCTCCTAATCAGAACAAGTCTGATTCCGCCCGAAATTAAGTCTGATTTCGCTCAGACAGTTAAATTCTGATTTCGCTCAAGAGTTACTTTCTGATTCCTCTCGAAATCAGAATTTAGTAGATTTCGCTCTAAAGCTGATTTCGCTCGAACTTGCTGTGTTTCAAAACTTTGAAAAAATTTTCTAAGTGTTTTGCTGATTGTTTTCAGGAACGTTCAAGATGGATGATTTCAATCCGTTTTATGACATGTATGCATTTGCTGGAGATGGTGGAAATGATACATCTTCGAGTAACACCAATGACAACATGCAGAATCCAAAGAAAAAGCTATCGGATGCATTGGAGGTCGAAAGTGCTTTCGGAACCTACAACAAACCCCCAAAGTTGATGGCCATAGAAGAATACAGTCGGTGGGCAAAGAAATTTGAAGATTGGTTGAGAGCCTTTGCTTTTCCTAGCTGGAAGAGTCTAAAAAATGGTTATGATAATGGAGGGAAAAGTGGTGAAACTTTAACAACATCTTATGAAATAGAATCGTTTGTTGCTGAGCAAAAATGTATTGCGTTGCTGTTTCAGTCCGTCAGAGAAGATATCATATCTTTGATCGAATATTCTAGTGCTACAGATCTCTGGAAAAAATTGAAAAACAAATGTATAGGAAGTAAAGAAATTGTGAAAAACAAAACGAAACTACTTAGAAAAGAGTTTGATTTGTTTGGGTATTTAAAGAATGAATCAGTTTGTAAAATGATAGAGAGGTTTGGGCATCTAAAACTGGAACTGGCAAGACATGATATTCGCTATACTGAAGAAGAGCTAGTTGATAAGCTGTTTGACTCACTACCGGATGAAATGGATTGGCAATACTATGCATTGATGCTGAAGAATACGATCAAGCCTGCAGATCTTAAGGTGGATTTGTTGATTGAGAGATTAGAGAGTCACGAGTTGGAATTAAAGAAGACGTACAAAGTCAATCACTCATCATACCAACAAAACTTGGATTTGTATTATCCAAAGAGCATGATGCCAAAGAATACATCTCCCAAGACTGCGTTTTCTGCTGAGAATGTCTCCACAACCAGCAAAGAAAGTCAAAGCAGTGGCAGTGGTTATCACAGTGGACATCACAGTGGGTCTACATCAAATTCAAACCAGTCTGATGCAAAGAATTTATTTCAATGCAACATCGCTGTAGACTTAAAGAACGCTCAGAACTTCAGCGAAGAGTCTGCCAAACAACAGATGGTTTTTCTAGCCTTGGTACTGGAATCGTATGAAAGCCTTGTAGCAGGGAAGATTGGTAACACCAACCTGACGAAGGAAGATTATGACCAAATAGTTCCTGAGGAAATGGAACTGATCAACATAAGGTGGTGTATGGCCAGTGCAGTTCGTCGAGCACAGCGTTTCATGGAGATAACATGGAGGAAGTCAATTGGTGGACCATCTACCAAGTTGGGCTTTGATAAGTCTAAAGTGACGTGTTTCAAATGCAAACAGAAAGGTCACTTTAAGCGTGAATGCAGAAACGCGTATGCTGATGAATCTGAGAACCCGTTCAGAGAAGATTACTACAAGAAAGCGATTTATCATCAGAATAAATCGGAGCCACCAAGAATGAAACAGATTGAAGATAACAAAGAAAAATCTAGAGCTCTTGCGGTGATTCATGATGATGAAGGTTTCGACTGGAGCGAGTTGTTACCTGAGGAGGATGCGGTTGGATATGCATTCATGGCAAATTCTGAACATAAACCTTGGAAAGATAACAGAGCTGAAGAACAGAAGTATAATTACAGAAGGATGTTAGCCACGAACAAATTGATCAGAATATCTAGTATTTTTTCTGAGGCAAAAAGAGCAAAGAGATGGGATCCAGACAGGGAGTGTTATCTTGACCCTTATGGAAACATTGCTGTGGATCATAACACTCTTGATGTGGAAACCATAATTCAAGAATATAAAATTGAAGATGATTATTGGCAGAAGAAATGGTGGGAACGTGGAGAAGATGAAGAGAAAGAGAAGAAGGAGAAAGAAAAGAAAGAGAAGTCAAAGAAGATTGACACTGGGATCATTGACACGACAAAGGAGTTGAATGCTGAAAACTTGGGAAATATGGCTGACAAGGTGATGGCAGCTAAGATGCTTGTGGTAGATCCTAAATCTGTTTCTGAGTCTAAAAGCCAAGTCAGTTCAAATGCGTCAACGACTGAGTCAGGTAAGAAGGTCAGTGGTGATGTTGACTGCAAAAATTGCCTCAAAGAGTGCAAGGTTTGTAGTACAAACACTTATCTCAAAGGTAAGAAGATTGAGGATCTGACTACTAAAGTCAAAAGTGTTGAGGATCAAATTCTTGATCGTGATAAATCGGTAAAAGCTTCAACTGAACGATTAAAAGAATTAACTAATAAAATTGAAACTGATAAAATTGATCAGGAAAGGGTTACGAAAGAGAATGAGAAGTTAGTTCTTGAAAATCGTCAGATCACTGAAAAATTGGAGAAAGTTAAAAGCACGATTAAAGATAATGATGATAGAAATGGTAAAACATATAAAGAAAATTGCCAATTGCAATGTGTTTTGAGATTAAAAGAAGAATTAATCAACCAACAACTGGATGAAATCGCTAAATTGAAACTTAAAGTTTAAGAAGCTGAAATTGAAAACGAGCGAATCCAGTTGAAGCTTAAGAGTTACAACTCCGCAAGTTTTGTTTTGCAACATATTATTCCCAAACCCATCGGGAAAGACAAAGCAGGCGAAGATGTGTACTCTGATGGAACCGGGGTGGGTTTTCATCAAGTTCCACCACCAGTTCTTGATAATTACTCGAAAAAACAATCTGGGTTGGTTGAAATTGAAGAAGAAAATGAAGTGAAACTTCCTGATTCGATTGATGTGACATTTTCTTCATCATCATCTGATGATAGTGTTCAAACTGAGATAGTTAAAAGCACAGCTAAAAGTGTTTTGTTGTCTGATTCAACTAAAGATGATGAATGTTTCTTGGACAAGTACATTCAGAAACCAAAATTCAAAAACAACTTAAGTGATGAACCGGGTCTTGTGATGTACAAGATGGCTGGATCTGATAAGTTGTATTCGGATTCTGAGTTTCCCATTGAGAATGTTAATGTAAAAAAGTTGACAAATGTTTTCAAATTGGTTGAAGTTGAGATGTCAGAAGTGAATAGTTTAAGTCAAACAAAGAGACAAATGAATTACACTGATGATCAAAAAGCTGATTTACATACCAAAGCTTTTGATAAAGCACGTTTTCAATATTTACTAAAATTGAATGGTATGAAGCTTTTATCGGTGTTGGAGGAGATTATTGGCATTGATGAAGGAGACATTGTAGATGATGTTGAGAAGCAATCTGCAATGGTTTGTCGATTTTTTACCTGTTTTGGTATTTAGGGGGAGGTATAGGGTGAATATTTCAGAAAATACAAAAACAATAAAAAAATGACAAAAATACAAAAACATGAGATATTTTCAAAATTAAAAAACAATAGAAAATCAGAAAAGAGCTTGTGTAAAAAGGAAAATGATAGTACATTGGCTTGACAGTCACGGTATGCTAAAGAAATGGAATGTTTAAATGCGTTAAACAGTCTCGCTGATGATATGCCGATAGGTTTTTACACATTTAGTAGGTTTGTTCGGGATATAAACCTAAATCTTACTTGCTTATTTCGTGGGCAACACTACTTGGATATATAGGTAACCCATGAAATCTCGTTTGAAAGATTCCTTTTTCTGATATACTAGGTTTTTATACTCAGTGATATCTGGGGTATTATTCTAGGACTTCTGCTGAACGGAAGTTCTGACCTAGTCCTCGAATAATACTTTCCGCAATGCTTGAAACATAGCACCACCCTCAGCATATATGATAAGACAATAAAATTGCTTAGCAATGCTGTTGTAAAAAAGATCCTCTAAAGGGGACACACCCACAAGTTGAGTCATGATCTCTCTGCTGAACGGTAGTTCTGACCTGAGCTCTCATGATTCTTCATAATTTATTAACCCCTACAGATATCATTTGTGTCATAATTTCCTGTAAGACTGAATATTGGGATCTGGATACGGGAGTATATTCAAGAGGTGGGACACACGTATAAGTTTAAGTTTTTAAAACACTAAATCCGTATCCTGGACAGATTGAAATTTGTGTGAGAATTTAAAGTGGATCAGTATATCGACAATCTAAGTGAATTGTTTAATTCTGAGTACGTAATTGAAGCTTAACGGTACTTGTGATTTGTCGAATAGCTGATATGATTCCCTAACACACTCACCAAAAATATGTTTGTAAATAGTTTCATTTACTACATTTTAGTTCTGTATTTCATTTCTAGTTTAGAAACTTTATTAAAATCCAAAAAGATTTTTACTTCTGCTTTATTTTTGACAAACCAAAGTGGAGAGTTGATCTTCGGATTCGAAAGTTGAAAGCAGATGCAGGAGATTTCTGGACTGGATGATGAGTTTTGAGATAATCTTGATAAGTTTGAGAAGTTGAAAAGCTAAAGCAAGTTCATTAACTTGAAACTTGTAAATTTTCAGAAACAAATTGAATCAAATGTCAGTGTGTATTGTCTCAGATCAACCAAGATCATTAAATTGGACTTGGTAGATAAATTAAGTAATCAGGGTCATTAGTTTGAACCTGAATACTTATGTGGATTTCTAACACTGAAGATTAAATGGTAAGTTTATATTGAATCTATTATTATCATATATCTTATATTTGGGTAGAGTTCATGCAGGAATTCCCATGGCAGCAAAAGGTTAAAGTTTGAACTAGAATCAGAGCCCTAGTCTACCGAAAGGGGAGTCTGTGAAAGGGGGAGTTAGGATTCTGGATCAACAGTCAAAGGGGAGTCTGAAGATAGAACTAGGAAAAGATCTGAACCTGTGTGAAGAAAGAGTTTTTGCTATGATAAGACAGAGTTGGAAAGAGACCAAGACTGAAGACTCAATGCCAAAGACTTCGTCAACATCCAAGGGGGAGTCTGTTGGTGCACTGAATGTCTGTTTACTACGTCTGAGTTGAGTCTTAGATTTAGATAGGTTAAAACGGAGCTCGAAAAAGAAAAATGTATATTGGAATGTAATTCCACCCCAAATGTCACTTGTGTCATTTGGAGCGAAATCAGGTTGTTTGTAATTTCGCTCCTAGATGTGTTTTTAGGTGATTCCGCTCCAAACATAACATAGTGATTCCGCTCCTGATGATTTTGTTAATTCCGCTCGTAATGTTCATGTGCATAGGAGCGGAATCAGACCTCCTATATATAGGGGTTCGGCTGAGTTCATTTGTAATGTTGGAGCGGAATTAGATCTTGTGTATGGTGAAGAAACTCTGTCAAAATCAAGTCAGAAACACGTGTAAACATTGGAAATTGATAATAGAAAGAAGTTAAAAGGATCCGAGAGCTGTTGTGACTTTGTATACGTTGATTCCGCCTTCGTATTCAGAGTTGAACTACTTTACTGACGTTTAGGGTCACGCAAACGGTCCAACATTGGACACCCTCAATTGTGGAAAAATCCATTGGCTTAAAATTTCAAGGATGTCACATTCATCAGACCAGGTGGGTTTGAATTGATATTTTTCTATCTCTTCAAAGGTTGATGACCCTTCTAGTTTTTTTCTAAAATATTTTTGTTTCCATTTTTATCAGTAATTGGTCAAGCCAAATTGGCGTGGATAACTTCAACAAAGCCAGATTCATTTTCAACAGTGTTTTCAGAGATTTGGTCATTTTTCCTAAACCCAATGCCAAATTTTACATTGCTTTTGATCTTCTTTTCCATCATCAACTCATAACCTTTACAAGATTCCATCCATTTTTCACAAGTAATTTGGGTGGAATCAAGCTCCTTTTTACAACTTTGGTATTTTTCTACCATAGTTTGGAGTTGATCTTTGGTTATGCTTGATTCATGTTTCAGACTGCTGATCTCATTTTCTTTTTCAAACAATTTGTTTTTCAAGTCTTTAAAAGTTTTCTCAAATTGCACTTCATCACTTAAGATCTTGTTTCTAAGGTTTTCATTCACCTCTTTTATGTTAGCAAAAGCAATAATGCATTTATCTGAACACAAGTCTTTTAATACCTGAGGTGACACCTTAGCAGTAACCATCATGGCACAGTCAGATTCACCATCACATACACTAGCATCCCATGGATCAGCTAGAGGTTCCAATAGAGGTTCAGCAACCTTTTCTTCTAACATCTATTCACCAATAATATCTGCTATAACCACTGTTTCAGCAACTTCTTCCACCACTTCAGATCTGGTCTCCACTTCCTCAGATTCTTGTCATTTAAGTATTGACTCTAATGCCATAAAACAGAATTCATCAGGTAAAACATCAGAATTAGCAACTAGAGGAAAATTTTCATCAGTTAATTCCTCAGGTAAGCTACTCTAATCAACAAAGCCCTGTGTAAAGAAACTCTGTTGATTGGCCTCTTCTGAAGTAGTTGTTTATGCAGCTTGTTGTTGTGCAATTTGCATTTGAAACTAGGGTGCATGGGCTTGAACATACTGGATTTGAGGAACAGTGGTTTGGACATACTGGACAGGAACAATGTTTACAGAGTGTGCAAAATGGGCAGTGTTTTGCATATGAGGAACATGGGTATGTTAGGAATAATGGACAGTGCTTTGGGTGTTTTGAGGTCTTGGACTAGGGTGAGTGCTAATTGGTCCACTGTTTTGACTCCTACATTCCCTAGCAAAGTGACCAAGCCTATTACACTTATAGAACTTAGTTTTTTTATTTATCCAACGCAACCTTCAGATTCCCATGCAACTCTGGAAACCTCCTACCAGTTCTTTTATAAAACTTGCTTGTTCTCACACTCAACAAGGCAAGTTGATGCAAAATGTCCATCTCTTCCAGATCAGTGAGGTCAAAATGTTGAAGGTCATTAAGCTCAAAGGGTAAGTTGTCAGAGATCTAGTTTTCTCCATTAGCTGTGAAAGCATAATTGGGTGAGTAAGGCTTAGAATTGAAGGCTCCACCTGCAGTTATGTCAATGTAATGAACATAACTCTGGTCCTTACTACCACCAGATGACTCTTCCTGACCAAAAAGTGTTGTGTTACCAAAAGAGTACTCATCAACCACTTTCCCAGACTCTTGCAACTTCTTTTTCTAGTTAAGCTCTCTTTCATATGTGAGAAGCCTACAATGAAGTTGGGTCAGACTCATCTCCTTGAACCCAACAAAATTTCTAGTAACAAAGGCTATAGTGTCCCACTTTTCTGGTAATGATCTAAGGAACCTACTATTTAAAGTAGAGTTAGCATATTCAACATTAACTAGTTTTAGCTCACTAATCAGACAACTAAACCTCTCAAATTGCTGGGTCAATGAATCTCCCTTAACATGACAAAACGTTTCATATTGTTGATTCAACACGTCTCTGTTGTTTTCAATAACCTCTTCTGTCCCACTGAATTTCTCTTTTAGTGCATCCTATAGCTCTTTTACACTTTTACAGTGTAACAGGCCATCATCTATGTCATTGGGTAGTGTTGTAGCAACTATACTGAATGCTTTAGCATCTAACTCAATCTTCTAAAAATCCTACTCAGAGTAATTTTTAGGCTTCTTAGGTACTTAGACCTTGGGATCTTCTACACTCGACACCATTGGAACATGAGGTCCAAAGATAACCGACTTCCAACAACCGGTGTTTTGCTGTCCAAGGACATGGCCCATCCTACATTGTCAGATATTGCATTCAGATGTGACAAGCATAGGTGGCTTGTACAGTGTGCCAGTGTTATGAGGATCTTGTGTTTGTGAAGACATTTTGTTTGTTTTACAAAGTCTTTGATTAACCAACTTTGAACGTGATTAAACTTGTACTCTGTTTTTCAACAAATATGAACAAATAGTATCAATGAAATTGAGCTAATCTTTTATATCAAACTGACTGTTAAATAGAATTTGAATAGACCTACGCTCTGATACCAATTGTTAGGATATGAGTTTAATTGTTTGTGTTTGTTTAAATACGAAATATGAAAGAAGATAATAAGATGAAATAATTGCTGCGGAACGATGTAAACTTTATAACACAAACGATGGAAGATATGCTTTCATCATGAATACTTTAAGTCGAAAGATTGTATTACACAATGATTCAATCACATATGCATGAATTATAACTCACCCTCAGCCTGAGATCACAGTGATTGTTCGTATATAATGCAAGCGTAAAGTGATCTAATAGAACAGTACAGACACTGTCTATTTATAGTACAATCCTAACCACTGTGGCATCATGGCTGACGTCACCGAGACAGCAACATCTAACAATACTAAGAACCTCTAAACACTGCTAATGCTAAACACTATTACATTAATAAACACTGATTACAAAACTCTGTTGAATCTATCTTCTGATGCTCTAACCTCTTATGTGTGACAACCCATGATTTACGGATCCTAATTACGCGTAAAACAAACATTAGAATGATAATAAATAGTGCTTAAAGCGTAAATTAACTTAAACAAACATCTAACGGGCTTTACGGTGCGCGTAGGAGGATCTGCAGAAAAGCTGCGAAATATTAAACGATAACGAATCGAAACCGTACGGCATACTGACAACGCCGACAAATATGAATTCTGTACGAACGATTTACACTTATGAATTTAATTTTATAAATTTACTGTGCTTCCGTACGTCACAAAACGCAAACGGGAACGAAAACGCAACTGCAGGAAACGCATCGGCAACGAAACGGAAACATCGGAGTAGCGTATTACCTTTAAAACTTAAATTTCACAATATATTTAGTTTCGTAATTAAATTTTAAATACGGTAGCCGAAACTGGATCAAAAAACGGATTGAAACGGCGAACAACGTGATTTTTCGCGATTGTTACCGTAAGCGATGAACGAGCGTGTCAAAATTTGTGAAGTGAAGGTACCTTATAACAACCCTCCTCTTACCATTTGATCCTCTGATTAATTCTGTGTTGATGATCTCGCCTGTCTCCGTGGCTTTATGTTTCTTTTTCTGCTTTTAATTATGTGAAAGAAGGAGGCTGTGATGATATAAAGTAGCGAAGCTGGTACTGCAGTTTGGTCTCGGTCAAGTCTCGGGTCAGATTCAACCGGATCAAGTGTGGCTCAAAGCATTGGTTAAGATTTGGTGATGATCCGGAGTATGTTTGGTTCGAGTTATTGTAAGTTTGGTTTCGGGTTATAATTCGGGTGTTGTGACTTTAGATTTGGTTCAAGCGGGTCAGACGGTTCAGGTCTCGTGGGTCAAGTCTAGCGGATTGGTCAGATGGCTCGGTTCGGTTGACTCGGCCACACCGAGTCAACTCGGTCAAGCCTGGTTAACTCAGCGAGTCAACTCGGTCAAGCCTTGTCAACTCAGCGAGTCAACTCGGTCAAGCCTGGTCAACTCAGCGAGTCAACTCGGTCAACTCAGTCAATGCAGCGAGTCAACTCAGCTGGTCAACCCGGTTGACTCGGTCAACTCAGTGAGCGTTTCGACATGAGAATTTGGTAAAAATAAACGGCGCGATTACTTCGTTATTCCATTTACATTAGATGTAAGTGGATATATTTATATTTTTACAGCCACGATTTGTTATCATACTGGGTACCGTAAAGGAAATATCCAAGGAGGTTGGTTGGTTTTCTTTGATGTGTCCTAATTGTTTAAATGAGGCTTGTACAAAAAACATGGGTTTAACTAAATCTGACGGAGGTTGTGATCAAGACCAACATACGTTCTATGTGTGCACTAATGAATTTTGTCGAAAAAATGTTATTGATGAACCGGTTTTAAGGTATTGTTATTATTCTGTTGTTATTTACGTTGTCATTTTGACGTTGTTGTTAGTGCAATATGTCTATTGACTTCGTCTTGTATCGATTTTTGTAATGATATAGGATAGGATAACCAGTGCTCAAGTTGCTAGAAATTGATTTTTATAGATTTGGAGCTAATTCCGCTTGAAACTGTCAAGAGCATGTTCAAGCGAAATTAACAAAGTTAATTCCGCTTGAAAGTACCCCTGGTCAATTCAAGCGAAATTATAAACACTATAAATAGGGAGCTTGGTTAGTCATTTGAAACGAGATTACTTCTTGTGTTTGGTAACGAAGTGCTGCCAAATCGTCTCTAGGTGCTGTAAGACTTTCATAATCAATATAAGAGACATTTAAATTGAATCGAGCGTCCGTGTCATTGATTCCGCCTTTGATTCAGATAAACAACTCTTCTGGTCGACTCATTCAGGTCGTACAACGATCCTACAAGTGGTATCAGAGCTCAGGAGGAAGAGTTCAGCTTGTTTTCATCTGTTTTCTGACTTCTACACCTTCTTTTTCAAAGTGGACAAGATTTAACGGTCAAAATGGGTTGAATTTCACACATTTCATGCGAAACATTGTTTTAACAAAGCCTTGAAAGAATCAGACCAAAATTCAGCTTAAAAGTGACAAAAATGGGCCAAAACTCTAATTTCGCTTGAACGAACCATCTAATTCCGCTTGAAAAATTGTGGTAATTTCAAGCGAAATAAGTGATTCTGCATGAAAAGATCTGATTCCGCTTGAAAAGTTGAAGTAATTTCAAGCGAAATAAGTGATTCCGCTTGAAAACAGCCGATTCCGCTTGAATAGAGTTATTCCGTTTGAAGATCTCGCTTGAAAGTTTAATTCCGCTTGAAAGTACAAATTCCGTTTGAAAGTGTCAACTAGTGATTCCGTTTGAAAGGGTTATTTCACTTCAACTAGAGATTCCGCTTGAGATCCTTATTCCGTTTGAAAATGAACATTTCGCGTCAAAATCATTTCACGTCAACCGAGTGTCAGTCTATTTCAAATTGTTTGATATTGTTTAAACTAATTGCATTTGTTTGTTTGTGTGTCATTCTAGGTTTGTAAATCAAAGTGAAAGATTCAAGAAGCATTGCAAAGATGTCGGATTTTGGTGAAGAGTTTTATAACACGTTTTATAATGCGTTTAAGTCAGAAGATACTCCAATAACTCCAAATAAAGCTACAAAAGTGATATCATAGAGTTTGAATCATGATAAAGTGTATGGAAATCATCAGAGACCACCAACGCTCATGAATATCGAAGATTATCACTGGTGGTATGAAAGATTTGAAAACTGGGTGAAGCTTATGCATATGATAGCTGGGTTTGTTTGACCATAGGATATGAAAAACCAAGAAATGAAAAACGTGAATTGATCACACTTAAAGATTTCATAGCAGATGATAAAAAGGAACATTCAGCTGAATTGAGAATGAAAACTTTACTTCAACAATCAATCAGAGAGGATATTTTCTCATTACTTCAGTATGGTGAAACTTCTAAGTCAATTTGGGAAGCGTTAAAGTTGAAAGCTGAAGGTGGGAAAGATATCAAGAAAAACAAAATATCGTTGTTAAGGAAAGAGTTTGACTTGTTTAGCTGCATGAAGAACGAAATAGTTCGTCAAATGATAGAACGATTCTGTCATCTGAAGATTGAAATGGAAAGGTTTGGAATCCACAAAGGGAGAGAAGAAATGGTGGATAAACTAGTTGAGGCATTACCACATGAAGAAGATTGGAAAACTTATGTGATAGTGTTGAAGAAGATTGCAGAAAAGAATGGTGATTCATCAAAGAACACATCTTCAAGTTATGATCCAGGATATCATTCCTCATCTGCATTAGGATCGTCAAAATCAGATTCAAATTTTGATTGGAAAAATTCTCCACTTCTGAACAATGAGTTTGCTCAACAGCACATGAGCTTTTTAGCTTCTATTCTGGTATCTTATGAAGGTTTAATTGCAGGTAAGATCGGAAATCCAAAAATGACAAAAGAGGATTACGATCAAGTGGATCCAGAAGAAATAGAACTCATGGATATTCGCTGGTGCATGGCGAGCGTCATTCGAAGAGCTCAAAGATTCATGGAGATTACTGGCAAAAGATGTTTGGATGGCCCAGAAATGAAGTTAGGTTTTGACAAGAACAAAGTCACTTGTTTCAAGTGTAAACAAAAGGGGCATTTCAAGAGAGAATGCACAAACAACAGAGCCGATGAAAGCGTGAATCCTTTTTATGAGGATTATTACAAAAATGCTATCTATCACAAGAATAACGAGCAGCCAACCAGAAAGCAAATTGAAGAAGGATCTTCTAAAGAGAAGAGAGTTGTTTTGTCACTGCGTGATCAAAGTGAAGATAGTTTAGATGATGATTATGAAAGATCTAAACAATCTGTCCTTAAAAACTTCGATTGGGATAAATACTTTGATGAGTTAGAAGAACCCAGAATCATAATCCATCATGATGAAGGATATGACTGGAGTCAACATGATAAAGGTGTTGAAAGTGGTAAAGCAATGGTTGCTGAAATAAGACTAACTCGTGAAGAAAGACATGCTCGTCTTAGATTGGATGATGTGTATGATGCTTACAAAGAAGCAACACTAGCAGGCAGGTGGAGCAAAGAAAAGGAATGCTATGTTGATCCCCAAGGAAATCCAACGGTTGATCCGAAGAAGGTTGACCTTGAAGCATTAGTTGCAGCTATATCTACTGTAAGTGTGTGGTGCAAAGGCCTTAGGGAGATTCCAAGGTATAAAGAGCAGGTTGAAGAAGCCATTCGAAAAGTGATATTTGCTAGTTTGGAAAAGAAGAAGAAGACCGTTGAAGAGATTGTGAATGAGAGTGAGAAATTGGTGAAAGAAGTGAAGAAAGTTGATGAGAAAATTGAGAAATCTGTTGAAGAGAAACAAAAAGAAGTTCAAAGTTCACAAGCAAAGGAAACCAAAGTGCCAATCACTGAGGTAACTACTCAAACTGATATTTCTAATCAAATTGATAATGAAGCTGAACAAAAGTGCAAGAAATGCATGGAAACGTGTAGTGCTTGTACTAAAAAAAATGAAAAGTTTAAAATAAGAGATATAGAATTCACTAAAATAGAAAAGATTTTCAAAGATAAATGTCATGAAATGATTGAAAATGAAAAGTTTTTGAAACAAGAAAATGAAAAGTTAAAACAAAAATGTGATGATCTTGAAAAAGAAAATAAAACATTGAAAGAAAAATGTTCAGCTGTTTGCAATGAATGTGTTCCAAAAAATAATAAAATTCAAGAGTTGCAAAAGGAATATGATGGAATGAAATTATCATATCATACTGTAAAAGAAGCGTATGACATTTTAAAAAGTAAAGTCAAAAGTCTAGATGATAGATTGTGTGCATGTCAGAGAAACACTAAATTTCTTGAAGCTAGATTTGAAGATAAACAAAGAGTTTTAAATCATTATATTGATGATGTTGCTAAGCTTAAACAAGAATTGGCAGATAAAGAAAAGTTGGTCAATAAATTGCAAAGTTACCATTCATCGTCATATATTCTGGAACGTATTTTCAACATCACACCCGATGGAAAAGAGTCAGAAAAGAACATAAAGGGAGTTGGGTCTGAATACCATCAAGTTTCACCACCGTTGGAGAATAATTATACATTCTATGATGGCGAGACAGTGGAAAAAGCAATAAACATGGTTGACCAGTTACCCGACAACATCGATGTGATTTATACCAAATCTGATGATATCAGTGATTCAGAGGTGGTTGGTAAAGTTGTTGAAAGTGTTTTAGTAGAAGAGTCTATCAAAACAGGAAAATCTGAATCACAAGATGAAAATGAAGGAAATTTTCATGATGAATATCTGAAAAATTCAAAATCCAAGAAAAAGTTGAATGATGATTCAAAAGGATTGGTTTATTCCATGATTGGATCGGACAAATTATTCTTAGATGTTGTATTCCCGATTCAGAATGTGATTTCAGAAAAGATTGAAAATGTTATCAAAATGGTTGAGATTGAAAAATCTGAGATTCCAAAGTTTGCAGTTAAGTGTCAGAAATTTTTTTATAACAAACCTGGTTACAAAAAGAAAAACATGAAGGTTGGGTTAGGTTATAAGAAGAAACAAAGTCGAAATAAAATTGAAACGCCAAATTATCAGACAAAGATGAATTTTGTTCATGGAACAAGTTCAGAAAAAGAGAAAGAATTTCAATTTAGGCGTCAGTCTAATGAAGAGTTTCTTGCTCAGAAAAAGAAAAAGCAACAACAACAGGTCAAAGATGTATCCAAGAGAACATGTTTCAAATGTGATCAAACAGGACATCTTGCACGCAAGTGTCCAAATCTAAAACATGTTGATGTTGACAAAAAGAAGTCTGATGATGTTGAGAAACAAAAATCTGAGGATGTGAAACACAGGTCAACCATATTTGATTCAAAACAAACTTGGAGGTATAACACAAACAAGTTTGCTTCGAATCAAACTTGGAAATCAAACTCGAATAGATTCGATTCAAGACAGACCTGGAATTCTCACACACCCAGAGTTAGAACAACACAAAGTTGGAGAACAAATGTTGATATGACAAAACCCCAAGAGTTTTGGAAACCTAAAGTTGTTGTCAAAATCAAAAGGTTCAAAAAGATTCAAATTTTTACAAAAGAGGTAATCCGAAAGGTCAAAAATGGAGTGTTAAGAAACGAATGACTTCGGTAAAAGATGAGAAAGTTAAAGTCAAAGATGAAAAAGTCTTTGTTCAGAATGACAAACATTTTCCGAAATTGAATGAAGCATATTGTGTTGAAATGCCTAAGGTCAAACAGATCTGGGCTAAATTGTTCAAGTAATCAAGTAGTCTGAATGTGCAGGTGCTCAAGAAATCTGAAGATTGTGAAAATGGAATTCGGAGCAGCCTGGCATAACAAGAAGAGGAGGCACATGAATGAATTTAAGTTCTTAAAACATCTAATTCGTATCCTGAATCAGTTGAAATTTGTGTGAAAATTTAAGTGGATCAGGATATCGACAATCTAAGTGAATTGTTTAATACTTAATGTGTAACCAAGCTCAACGGTACTTGTGACTTGTCATAAACTGATATGATCCTCTGACGCAAACTCAAACAAAAATATTGAGTGTAAATATGTTTGTAAATATTTCTTTACTACTTTATGTTTCAGAAAAATACAAAAAGATTTTGATTCTGCTTTATTTTCGACAACCGATGTCTGAGTACTGAGTTTCAAAATTTGAGTATGCTGATTGTGTTTCTGAAAATAAAACAAGTTCATTAATTTGAAACTTGAATTTTTAACAAAAAATCAAAAAGAGTTTGTGATATCTCCAAGGTCATTAATTTGGACTTGGATGATTAACTGTGAGGGATTTGGATGCTTATATTGTTAAAGAGCTAGTTTCCGATTTGATTCGATAAAACTGCCAGATTCATTAAGTTTGTTTAGAATGTTTGAAAGAGCCAGATTACAATTTCTGGATATTTGAAAGTTTAAAATGCTGTTACTTATAAATGTATGAGTGTTGCAGATATTGTACCAGACTACGATCCCGACAGCTGAGTCTAAGGGGGAGTCTGAAGACGAGCTCAAAGCAAGGGGGAGCTTGTAACCGGAAAGCAACGTGTTGATCCCTAAAGCACGGAAGCTTGATGAAATGGGGAGCCTAAAGAAGTTGTTAATGTTAGAGCCAGAGACTGTATGGATGCTTACAGTGTTAGACAATTTGGAAAGAGCATGAAGACTGCTCAAGACTGAAGATGTGTCATGATAAAGACTCGACACTGAAGACTTCGTCAACATCCAAGGGGGAGTCTGTTAGTGCAATATGTCTATTAACTTCGTCTTGTATCGAGTTATGTAATGAGATAGGATAGGATAACCAGTGCTCAAGTTGCTAGAAACTGATTTTTATAGGTTTGGAGCTAATTCCGCTTGAAACTGTCAAGAGCATGTTCAAGCGAAATTAACAAAGTTAACTCCGCTTGAAAGTGCCCTTGGTCAATTCAAGCGAAATTACAAACGCTATAAATAGGGAGCTTGGTTAGTCATTTGAAACGGGATTACTTCTTATGTTTGGTAACGAAGTGCTGCCAAATCGTCTCTAGGTGCTGTAAGACTTTCATAATCAATATAAGAGACATTTAAATTGAATCGAGGGTCCGTGTCATTGATTCCGCCTTTGATTTGGATAAACAACTCTTCTGATCGACTCATTCAGGTCGTACAACAATCCTACAATTGTAACTTTCTTCATCAGTTACCTTATTTTTAGTTTATGTAATCCATTTGAATTCAAATTTATTTGTTATGTTATCAATTAGATTGAAGGTTCGTGTTGAGGATAGCAGTGGTGATGTATCTCTTATTTTGTTTCATAATACGACTAACCATGTTATCGAGAAGTCTGCAAAACAGTTGATTCAGGATAACACATTGGTAGTATGCATGTGTATGATTTATATTTAGTTTCTATTTCTCAAATTATATTTTTCTGTAAGCTAACTTTTTGGTTATATATCCTATCTTTTATGTTTTCAGGATGATGGTACTGTGCGATTTCCAAACGAATTAAAAACTTTGGTGGATAAATTGTTTGCATTCAAGATTGAAGTCAGTGAGACTAACTTGGCATATTGTGATGAAGAATACGAGATTCAAAGAATGATGAATCAGTTGTTGATGTGGTTAAACAAATGTCTGGGATTAGTCAGGTACTATGAATTTTTAACTGAAGTATTATAGTTGTCTTTAGTTAATAAACATTTTCAATTTTGGTTTAGAGCTGTATGCTTGATGATAAGAAGAATGGTACTCCAATTTCGCTTGATGGTGATTTAATTGATAAAAAAACATGTTCAATGGTTTGTAAAGATACGACGTCTAAGCGTAAATTGCTTGATCTTTACAATTTGGATGTCATTTCGAACTCGAGCATCTGTGAAAGTACAAGTAATAATATTGTGGAGAGCGTGAAAGATGTTGGTAAGAAAGAGATTAAGTTTACCCATTTTAATGAGTGAGATGTAGTTTCTTTTGTTTGTTGCATTTTAGAGTGATGGTTTTTATGTTTTGTGTTTGTTCAATGTTTTTTTTTTCTGGACATAAACTTTCTCTTTTGTTTTTTTTATTCTCGTATGTTTTGATACTGTTCAGATTTCTTATGTGTGAGTATCTGAAGTTCAATCTAGATATTGGTTGTTAATAATAATATGCTACATTAGTTAAGTTGTATATATAAAAACTTATAAGAGGAACATAAATATAACCATCATTCATTGACAAAATTATAGATAATAACAAAATTTATCAATACATTAGATGTGGAATCATGTTGGTCGTTAAGTATGAGATCAAAAGGCGAAAACATAAGGAAGATGTCCTACTATCATGGAAAGAAACCTCATACCAACAGCTACATGCACATCAAACAAACTAATTTGCATTCAGTCTAAGAAGCCAGAAATTTAGTAAGAGCTTGCTTTCCTTGGTTGGTTTTTGCCGTGTATTGGTCAGCTAAGCTGTTTGCTTTATCAAGAAGATCCTCTGTCTCCCTTTCTTCATCAGACAGAAGCAATCCAGCGATGTACTGTTCATGTGAAGGTGGGTTGCTCATGATCTTCATTCTCATCTTCTTATTCTCCCGTAGTTGCTGTTGAAGTAGTCGTGTTATGTCAAGCAAGTTGTCTCTGATCTCTCTTTCTGTGTCTTCATGTTGACCTTTGAATTCTTCATAGATATCCCTTTTAACTTGGGACAGTTCAGACCAACCTTTGGAGTTTGATGTATTCATTGTAGTTAGAATAGAGAAGAGTTGAGTGAAGATAGAGAGTCGTTGAAGAGGTTAGACAAGGATGTAGTTAGGAGGTATTATATATAATAGGATTAACAACTTGTGTGAAAGAAGAGTAATGATTTCTTATTGGCATCTGAGCTTAGATGCAATGATGATTTATTGAAATGGTCTTTTCATTTGCAGTTGAGTCTTTTCAAGTAATTAATGTAAAGTGGTTTAGAAAAATATAAGATATAAATATATAAATTGTGTTTTTCCAATGTCAGTTATTTTTATAGTCTAGATAACTTAAGTGATGATTAGTTACATGTTATATTTTAGTTGTATATTTATTCTAAATTATAGTTGTGTTTTTTTTCTATGGATTGTGTTATACGCAAGCCAATTGTTTGTTATGGTATGATGTTGTGTTTTTTTTTTCTAATCTTTTGTTTTGTTCTACTTCATTGTGTGTTTAATTGTGTGAGTTGAGTGAAGATAAACAAAGGTTGAAAAGATGATAAAAAAAGATGTAGTTATGAGAAGTATTATATATAATAGGATTTAAGATTGGGTGAAATGATTACTATCGAATTTACGTTGGGCTAAGGGTTATATGCAATTATCGAGTATGGAATGGTCTTTTTTATTTACAGTTTAGTTGTTTGATAATACTTTATGTAAGGCGGTTTTTTTTTTGTTAATATATTGTTGGTTTTTATATTCAAAACTTATTAAGTCAAGTGCTGTGTTTTTTATATGTGACGTGGTAGTTTAGGAGTTACTACAATAATTGAACGTCTTTTACTAAGTAGAGTCCCAGTTAAGGCAGTTTCTTACGGTTATTTGTGTATTTACTTTATGTATAATTTTATCTTTTTAATGTAGGTTATAGCATGGCAGACCTTGGAATCGAAGTTGTAGTTTCTGAAATACTATCCAGACTACCAGTTAAGGCAATCGGTCGTTCCAAATGTGTTTGTAAACAATGGCGTGATGAGTTATCAAGTTGTCAGTTTGCTGCTTTGCATTCTAGCCGGATTGGTAGTTCAAAATGTCGTAAACGAATCACCATTCAACCTCTATCAATATTTATTGATAGCATAGTGGATGGACAGGTAGACATTGGTGCAAGGAAAACTATTTGTTTCCCTGGTAAAACTTGGCCTTTGTTGTTACATATTATTTCTACTGTTGGTGGGCTTTTATTAGTTTGCAACGAATGGCCTTCATATCAGATGATGCTTTGGAATCCAACAACTATGAGTTTCAAAATTTTGTTCAATGAGTACTCTGATCGTATATATGATTGGCAATCGGATGCAGCTTGTATGTATTTTGATACATCCTCCGATCTTAAAATATTACACATTAAACGTCGTCGTAATTATGATCTTGCTCGTGTTAATTCACGACGACTCGGCACTTGGAGAAATGTAGATTTTTTTATTGGGAAAAAATATGCAGCGGGGTGTTATATTTGGTCTGTTGGCTCTTTTGTGAACAATACCTTATATTTCACTGTTAAACAAGTGAGGGTACGGGGTGACATTCATATAATTGGTTTTGATGTAATTACTGAATCGTTTAAAAGGTTTCCTTTTCCACCAGTTAATGACCTGTATGTTTATGACGGACATTTTCTCACTGTTAACAATAAGCTTCATATGTTTGTTGTTGAAATCTGGCCTAATGTTAATGTGAGTCTTTTCAAATATCAAGATAATTTATGGTCTAAGGTGTCGTCTTTCCCAAATGTTGAAACATTCTCATTTGTGGAATGGTGTGGAGCATCAGATGTGGCAAATGGCAAATTGATTTTGCTCCCCAAATTTGGGAATATTGCTGAAGTATACATGAGTGTACAAGATTTTGAATGCCTTCAACATGTTGATTCTTTTTGTTGGCTTAAAGGAGCATTATTTGGTCGTAAAGGAGTATTATTTTTAGAGACTGTTGATTTAGCTATTGGGTAGTGCTATTTTCTTGTATTTTTATTTGCTGTTATATTGTTAGCAATTTTGTTTATTGTGTTTATTATTTTAAAAAGTGTTTCAATTTTATTTAGTTTTATTTTTCTATTGTTATTGGGAACATTTTTGGGACTCCATTGTAGTATTAATTGTGGTTGGCTATTTTTATTCGTTTTGAATGTGTATTACTTATCATTTGTTTGATGATTTATGCAAAAGTAGAAACATTTGTAAACCAGTATATATTTTTTAATCCATCACACTTATAGACATGTTTACATATTAAACTACCATTGGCATCAAATACAGTTTATTACTGCTATTGGGATATAGTAGTTGATATATGTTTGAGTGGTCTATATTTTGTGGTGATTATTACAGTGGTCTATAGCAGATGCTATATGTTACGTTAACATGTTAGTTCATACAAAATTATTTATTTGTTTGCAAGGACATATTCGATTTGAAACAATATGATAAAAAACAATGTAAGTAGAGCAACGATGATTATCATTGTGTACGGGTATTACCAATACAAAATACATTGTTTTTTGAAGTTTAGGGAAAGTGTTATAAGCCTTCATGATTAACGACGGTTAATTTAAACAAAAAAAACTACCACCAACCATACTGCATATTAGTTGTTGCAAAAAGAAGTCAAGTTGGTTCTGAATCTGCTTCTGTCTGTGTGAATTAATTTAACCTGCAAACGTTTGAAAGTAATATCATACCTTCATCTTCTAAGATCTTGAAAGTGCACTTATCTCCAAAAGATATATCATTCTCTGCCATAAATTCCAGCCATTCATTCAACAGATATTCCTTTTGCGCTCTACGTGAATGAATTTTGACTCCCAGGTTATAACAACTTCCTTCTTGATTTTTTATTATCAAAGTGCGTGTCTGAGCAATTTTCTTCTTTTTAACAACTTCATCTGGGATGAACTGTTTTTCAAGTAGTATAATAAACAATGTTAGTATATGGAATAGTTGGTTAGAATTCAATGCATATAAGTGAACTGTGATTAAAGTTAAAAATTGTATCGGATATCTTACGAATTTCTCTGTGGCAGTCTTTTCAAATGTGTTGTTGTCTGCAGTAGATGATGGTGCTTTGTTGTGGCATCCTTGGTTATGCGTGTGCACTTCTTTTTGTTCAACAGGTTCTTTTTTTGGGATTATAAATTCACTTCCATCATGATGGAAAACAGTCATCGTCAGCTTTGGATTTTGAATTATGTCAAACACGAGAATGTAGCCGAATTTTAGTTGCATGTCTTTTATAACATTCATCCATCCATCTGTCAAATAGTATCGTCTTCCTCTTTTCTCTATCTTTAATTCCCATGTATGTCCTTCACATGCAGATAGTTGTATTGACATGTTTGGGGGTTTATTTGTCATATTGTCTTTGAGAAAGTTTTTAGGGAGCCTCTGCAATAATTATATTAGACAGATGAGATGCAGTTATTTGTTATGTAAATTATAACACATTTGTGGTTTTAAGTTATTTTGTGAGTTCATGGTTGAGAGTGTACAATGTGTTTCTCTGATCGTATGGATATTGCATCGCAGAATGATGGTCCCAGTTGACGTGAATCTTTAACGGCTTTGATTTTGTATTTGCATTCACTGTGAGCTTCAAATACTATCAAACAAACATCATCAATCCCTAAATCATCAACAATATTTTTCCAGCCATCTGCAAAGTAGTATACTCTGTTTATTTTCCTGATGTTGACGTCCCAATGATGCCCGTTATTTTCCTGTATACAAATTTTGCTTTTGTTTTGTAGTTCTTTGTCATGAAAGAACCCAATTGATGGAGGTAGTGGCTGAAAGATTTACGATATAAGTCTGTGAAAGATAAACAAAACCAGTAAGAAATTATTTATATTTAATTGTATTCTCAGAGGATGTGTACCAGTCGAGAACGTGATGGTCGTTTTAACACTACGCAGAAAGATGGTGCCATTTGCAGACTGCAATTCCAAATGCACGCAAAGTCATGTCGTTTTGTAAGATATATGTTGTAGTTGTTATAGTCAGCTAATAAAGTGTAATGCTATAAACTAAATTTTTTTATATATTATGTTGTGACAACTAAACAAGTGTTTCTACTGTCAATGTAATTTGCACTACTATGTTAAGTGCTACGGATGTCCTTATGCATTGTTACTTGCTATGTCATATATCACATCATATTTTATCAAATCTTTAAACTTTATATCATTTTCAAGTCTATGAATATCCTTATTATTCGAAATGTTCAGCTCAGGAAATTCTAACTGCATGCAATAGTTAACTAAAGTTTATTCCTTTTAGTTTGTGCCTATGTTATCAGTTATCAGTAAAAGTAATTCATTCATACATCCATGGTTAAGACATATCTTATCAGATATCACTAAAAGTAGTACAAACATACATCCATGGTTAAGGCTTGTATTGTTAAGGGTTTATAAGGGCATACTTGATTGAATGGTAAGGGCATGACAGGTTTTAAAAATTACAAGAGTGTTAATGAAGTATTAGAGATATATGTTCTTTAATCACGGATAAAAGTGGCTATAGTTTTTGACATTAAACATTGCATGTATAGGTCAAAAAACCAGCAAACTCAAGGTTGTCATAAACATAGAAAACCATATCATAAACCATTCTAGCAATAAAATCAACAAATATCGAAAACCTAATCTATCATAAAACACTCAACCACACATCCAAAATATGAGAGTCAGAGTGCAATATACAAAAAAAATCAGATCCCTATATCCAAAAAAATAAAAATAAACGAAAAGCATACCTAAATACGGAACAAAATATCAAAAAAATTATAATCGGACTAGAATCTTCGTTTTTATTGTGTATAGTTGTCACACCCCGACCACGTATATCATACTAGACGTGGCGGAAAACGTCGGGGAGTGTTGTAACAGAATAAATTGTTTCAAATCCATGGCAAACAAAGTTGTATTTTATTTATTAAACAAGAGTTACATTGTCTTAACACAGGAAATACAGAGTTTATAACATAATTAAACAAAGTCTATCATCGTTTTTAGTCTCTAAGGCACAGGTCCGCCCTAGTGTCATGATCGTCATCCTATGGAAAAGCTCCTGAAAACACATGTGAAAATAGGTACGTCAGCATAAAAATGCCTGTGAGATACATAGGTTTGTGAAAATAAGATTCATGACTTATGTTTGAGAAAATGTTTAGTCATGAACCTTGTAATTTGATTTGTTTTGTAAATCACTTGAAAAACAATAAGTTCAGTTGATGTGTATAAATAAGAGAATAATGTATGGTTAAATGAATAACCATATAAAATGAGTTGTATAAAATAAACTGTATTGTAAACCAAAGTCTTGTGAAAACATGTTACCTGTATAAAATGTATAAGCCCAACATGAATGATTTAAATAACGCTATGATATGTAATATAATACAAACATTTATATATAGTAAGTACCAGCGGCGTATCCACCATGCTTGTATCATATTACTCACATATCGTCACTTAAGTCACTTAAACAAACCACCAATGTATAGTGTCTATGTCTAAACCAATAGTCAAAAGTCCTTGTATAAACCATATCAAATGTTTATAAGTCCAAAAGTAGTCAAGTAATGTATATCAAATGTTATGAATTGTAAGTAAAGTATTGTCACATAGTCCAAATGTAGAAATGTACAAAACAAAGTATTTTGAATATATCAAAAAGTTATGTTTTGCAAAGTAATGCATGTTACATTGATACAAACATTTATGTGGTAAGTTAACGCATACATTCAAGCCTTGAGACAGTCGGATAACCCTTTCAGTCAAGGTTATCAAAAGAATTGTATTCGGATTCAGTCATTCCTTACATCCAAACAAACCCGGGATGTCAGGAATGGGATTTGTCAAGTCCTATGGTACCACTACTTACTCCCGAGCGGCGTAGCAAATGTTAATGAACGTAATAAAGACCCGTTTGTGCAAACCAAATGTTATAGCAGTTGTATACATGTCATATGAAAACAATGTACTAAGTATGCTAAGTTAACATACAAAGCAGAAAAGTCATGTAAATCAATGTGCTAGCATGTTATCAGTCAACATACATGGCAGAAATGTAATGTAAAACAATGTACTAAGTATGCACACAATGGACATACATAGCATGAAATGTAATGAAATCATGTACTATAATGTACTAACAAACATAGCCGGTATATGATGAGAAAACAGGAAAGCATGAAAGTAACAAGTAGGCACATGTGTTTCACCCCAAAACAGTTTGGAAAACAGTAAAAGAGGGGTCTATGTACTCACTTGTGATTACTCAGTAGTCCTGGAGTGATAATCAAACAATGATAGTGATCACGGAATCAAACGGCACCTAATATAGGTAACTATGTTAATAAACCGGACCTAAATCGGAAGATCGGATAGAATGAGGGTTCGTAAACCAAACGAGTATGGAAACTCGTGTAATATGGTTTAACAAAGCCTACATACTAATTGAAACCTATCATAAGTGCTTCCGACCCATTACGACCTGTTTAGGTAGCTTATGCTACTTTAACGCGTCATTCGCGTGAAACGCGTTCGGACCGCCTAACTAGCCCTATGACAAGTGTTATATGCCTAAACATGTTACATAATCAGTTATGTGACAAAAGTTTAGGTTACATATGCTTAATTACCAATTATACATGAAAAGGGTATTCTGGTAATTTACCTAAGGCATATAACTACCTATCATACAACTACTTAAACGTCGTGACCATAAGGTATAACCTCGGAAGGTTATTCCCTACCTACTATGGTCACCTAATGTATTTGGTCGGATCCTAATGATCGACCAAAAAGGGTCGGGTTCGAAGGTATAGGCGATTTATCAGATCGCCTACCCTACGACCCTAGACAACGTGGTAATCAGTGGGCATAGTCCCAAGGGACTATAACCAACGTGATTACACTCACGTTGCGAAGTTCAAACGAACTTCGCATTGACCATAAACTGGTCAATGCAGAAAGTCAAACAAAGTTTGACTTTCAGACTCTAAAAGACTCGAAAAGCAATAAAAGAACGAAAGAATACTTACGAAGGGTCCCCGAATGCTAATTTCGATTCAAAAATCTCAGGTATGAAACAATAGTTTCAACTTAGAGTTTCTCAAATCAAAATTCTTGTAAGTTTTGAAATGGGGTGGATGGGTATTTATAGGAATACCCGAACCGTTAGGATCGTTTGTCGAATATCATGCCTTAATCGCATCTGTACAAGTGTCGGGACCTTATGGTAGCTAGAAATTGATCCTTATCAGCTGACTAGACAATTGAGAATGTGTGGTGGAGGATTAAACAGCTGCAATCTGCTGTTTGATTCATTTAATCTGGTCAGAAGGGGCCATGCGGCCCGCTTCAGGATGTGTAGAAACTCAGGCGGGCCGCCTGGGGGTCACAGATCAGAAATAACTTTCAAAAATGACAGTTTAGGTCCCTGCACGTGTTTAAGGCCATTTCCGACACTTCTAAGGCCCGTAAAGCCAACTTTAAGGCCCTAAAATGATGCCTAAACATTGTGGACATGAAACATGTTCAAAAATATGCCGGATGATGGTTCGTTTGGTCGTACGAACGCGATGTTCGCTTAATTACGACGGAATGCGCACAAGCGCGAAAAACGATCCAAATGACGCGACGAATGAATTTTTGGCAAGCCAAACACTAAAGCATAATATAGTCATGCTTACATAAATTTTTGGATGTTCGGATGTATTCAGAACGTAAGTTATGCGTGAAAGTGCAAACTTGTGCACTTTTTGACGCTTTTAGTCCCTGAATGACCCAAAAGTTTATTTTAGCATACCGAACCCCTCAAAGCCTATTTCTAAGCTATGTAAAGGATATTTATGGTATGTTTAACTTATGGTCATGTTCCGGAATGTTTGTTACAGTTCAAATTGGCATGCTTTCGCAGTTTGTCAAGTTTAGTCCCTGTAAACGAATTAACTTGTTTTTGCCATACCAAAGCCTTTAAAACTTATTTCTAAGTTATGTAAAGGTTATTTAAGGTATGTTAAGTATATGTTGATGTTCCAGAGTATTTGTCGCGTTAAACTGAGTACGTTTACGCACCAGTTTGCGTATAACTCTCCAGAAAGTGATGTAGAGTTTGAAATTACATAAAAGTCAAAACATGAAAAATGTAAAACACAACTAAACAAACATTGGGATCAAATAATATTGTTTTATTGATAATAGAACTGTTCATAATGATTACAAGCACATATGTTACAATAGTGTTATATTTCTTTGCTTTTATTGTGTTTTTTTGTTAGGTTTTTTATATCACATTATTTTGTATAGAAATTTATCTTTTATTATATTTTTTTCGTTACATATTTTTATTTATCTTGCGTTTTTTTTTATATTTTTTTATCATTAGGTTTTAGTTGTTGTGTCTTATGTAAGTTTAATAATATCATATAATATTCAATATATATGTATGTTTATAATTATTAATATTTTTATTTAAGAATATGTGTGATTGTTATATTAATGACATATAATGACATCACATTTCCTTGGTAAAAGGATGACTAGCCATAATGTGTTTTGTCTGCAGAAGTTATAGAGTGTACTTGATTACATTGAGAAGTTCAATATGTCCCTTCTTAGCAAATAACTTTTAAAATCCCAACTGCTATATTCAAGGCACAGTTATATTCTATTTGGAACTTCCCACTAGCCTATATTTACGTGATTTTTCGGTAACCATATCTAAGAAATACTTTCTCAGTTATATTCATTTGTATGTTTATTTTTTTCCATATTGTTGAATTCGATTTATTAGAAAGATCCCCCAATATAGCAAAGAAAAAATAGTTGATTTCATATTCCAGTTGCTGTTTTAAGGTGTGTAAGCATTGTCTTTTCGTGCTTTTCCTTTGCAATTGTTAGCGAGTTCTCAATCGAGTTGTACTTTTTTAAATTGGGGTTTTTCCTTTTTTTCATGTATTGTTATGTTGTTTAGTAATTTCACATGTTTATGTTCATAAATGTTAATTTATCGTATTTAAATTTAAATGTACATTGTAGGAAAGTGTTACCATGCCGGAGATTCCGATTGACTTATTTATGTTTGAGATATTGCCAAATCTTACTGCAAGAGACGTAGGCCGTTATAAGTTGGTGTGTAAAGAGTGGTGCTCTTTCCTGTCAACGGTATTCTTTGCTAGGCTTCATTGTCGTTAGATGCCATCGTTAACCAAGATGCAATTTGTTTTATTAACAGGAGGCATACATCATCCACTTCGTACACTTAGTTATGGTTCAGCCAATATTTCTTTAACTGAAATTGTGAAAGTGTCTTTCAAAACTCATGCAGAATATATGATGATCTTAGGTAGTTTGCATGGAATGCTATGTGTCTGTCTAAGTAACACTTGTCAGTTGTTAATATGGAATCCTCTCACCAATGCCTATAGGAACTTGTCCATTCCTAAGAAATATGGGTTTTTCAAAGTAAATTTTGATGCTGTTGGCTTTTATGTGGATTACTTGAAGGATCACAAACTTTTACATGTTGTATTTAGGCGTAACAATCAGTCGGTTTACATTTACTCCATGGAAAGCCAATGTTGGAGGCAAATAAAGTTTGTTAAAGACTTTATTTTAGATGATCAGTCCGTTCAATGGTCATGTGGGACTTTGTGTTGTGATGGATTATACTTCACTGTAGGTTCGTGTTGGGATTATAATGTGGCGTTAATTGTTCGCTTTGATGTGAATTTAGAGACATTTACTAAAGTTTCCTTTCCCTTTGATGAGTATGAAGTAAATTTTAGAGGGTCTTTGGTTAATGTTTCTGATGAACTTCATTTTTTTTGTTCTTCATGGTGCATTTGATGTTTCTGTTGATTTGTGGAAGTTGAAAGGTGAAGAATGGATAAGGATTTTGTCTGTACCTGATATTGATTGTATTCCATTGCCTATAAAATGCTTTGTGAGGTACATTGGTTCAAGTAAGAAGTGGTTGTTGATGACTGATTATGGGGATGTGTATGAGTTTGATTTGGAGGTGAGGAAAGTTGATAATTTCTTTCCTGTTATCAACTTTTATGCATTAAAAGGAGCAGTGTACTCTGAGAGCCTTATGTCTCCAAATGTTTAAATCTATGATGTTAGGTAATTTACTTTGTTTTATTTTTGTATGTTTGTTATGTTTTCATCTGTATTGTAATATACTTTGGTAATGTTAGAAGATATTTTATTTTTGTATGGTATTTTAATTGCTTATGTTCTTTGTTATATATATGGTTATCAACTTCTTAGAGTAAGTTGTATGTTGTGTATTAAAAATTGTTGATTTCTTGTAATTACACAAGTAGTATGATAATATGTGATGTGTAAACTTGGCAGTTAATTATTTGAATAAATTTTAGCAGGTATAACCCCTAATGTTAAGGAGTGGTTATTATTGTGTTTTTTTTTATTGTGTTTTATTTATTTATTGGTTTTTATTTATTGTGTTTTTGTTTTATTGTGTTTTTTATTGTTGGAGGGCTAAAATGGACTCTAAATGTGGGGCATTTTCCAGTTTTTAACTTATATATGTTTTCAATACTTTATATTAAGAGAAAAATGCAATTTCCGTCCCTGTGATATGTGTGAAACATCAACCTGAGCGCCTAAATTCATTTTTTGATTTTTTGAGCCCCTGAGCTTATAAATTCATTACACTTTGAGTCCCTCCATCACAATTCCGTCTGTTTGACTGTTTGAGCCAGGGGTAAGACCGTCTTTTTGGATTTCTTTCCCTTCAGTGCCTTTTTTGTTCTGTGGGGGAGAATTATTAATGTAATGTTTATTAAATGTTTAGAATTTGTCTTAAAATATTGTTTATTCAATTATCCAAAAATAGTAAATTGTAAAAACCCCAAAATTCTGTATTAAGCCCTAAGTTAAACAGTTAAGCATCAAACATGGACAGAGCATATCACTAAGTTAAACAGTTAAGCATGATTACAATTAAACACAACATAAATGCACACTTGGATTATGTTAAACATACAATACAGAGACAAAACGTCATACCAAGAAAGATAGAAGGATATCCAACTTGGTAGACTTGATGGAACTTACAGACTCGATAACAAAAGACCGTATCATACAATACAGAGACAAAACGTCAAACCAAGAAAGAAATTGTGGATCTTTACTGTGACACCTGTGTCACTTCAACCATCAAAAAAATGCCAAACCAATGAAATATTGTATTTCATACTTGGTATTTGTAAAAATATGTGTATCAATTGCACATATCAACTCTTGTTCGATTTCAAGCTCTAAATCGCTTTCTGGAAGGTTATACACGCACTGATGCGTAAATATAACCAGTTTAATGCAACGAACACTCTGGAATAGTGAAATAGGCTTAACATACCTTAAATAACCTTTACTTAACTTAGAAATAAGTTTTGAAGGCTTTGGTATGGCAAAATCAAGTTAAATCGCTTACAGGGACTAAATTTGACAAACTGCGAAAGTATGCCAATTTGAACTGTAACAGACATTCCGGAACATGACCATAAGTTAAACACACCTTAAATATCCTTTACATAGCTTAGAAATAGGCTTTAAGGGGTTCGGTGTGCTAAAATATACTTTTGGGACATTCAGGGACTAAAAGTGTCAAAAAGTGCACAAGTTTGCATTTTCGTGCATAACTTACGTTCTGAATACATCCGGACATCCAAAAATTTATGTAAGCACTAAAATATTTTATTTTAGTGTTTGGCATAAGAAAAACTCACTCGTTGCGTCTTTTGGATCGTTTTTCGCGCTTATGCGCATTCCGTCGTAATTAAGCGAACATCGCGTTCGTACGACCAAAGGAACTGACATCCGACATATTTTTGAGCATGTTTCATGTCCACAATGTTTAGGCATCATTTTAGGGCCTTAAATTTGGCTTTACGGGCCTTAGAAGTGTCGGGAATGGCCTTAAACACGTGCAGGGGCTGAAACTGTCATTTTTGAAAGTTATATGCTGATCAGAAGGGCCATGCGGCCCGCATTAGATTTGTCTGATCCTGAAGCGGGCCGCCTCAGCCTCCCAGAACAGATTAGATCGAACAGTCAGCATATTCTAGCTGTTTTAACCACAACCACACACTCACAACTGCACATTCAACTCATTTAGACCCATTTTTAGCCACCACAACTTTGCAACACATGTACGGGTAGGATTCGAGCACGGTTTCCATGAAACGATCCTAACGGTTCGGGTATTCCTATAAATACCCATCCACCCCATTGCAAAACTTACAAGAATTCTGATTTGAGGAGCTCTAAGTTGAAACCATTGTTTCATACCTGAGCTACTTGGATCGGGATTAGCATTCGGGGACCCTTCGTAAGTATTCTTTCGTTCTTTTATTGCTTTTCGAGTCTTTCGAGTCTGAAAGTCAAACTTTGTTTGACTTTCTGCGTTGACCAGTTTATGGTCAATGCGAAGTTCGTTTGAACTTCGCAACGTTAGTGTAATCACGTTGGTTATAGTCCCTTGGGACTATGCCTACTGATTACCACGTTGTCTAGGGTCGTAGGGTAAGCGATCTAATAAATCGCTTATACCTTCGAACCCGACCCATTTGGTCGATCATTAGGATCCGACCAAATACATTAGGTGACCATAGTAGGTAGGGAATAACCTTCCGAGGTTATACCTTATGGTCGCTACGTTTAAGTAGTTGTATGATAGGTAGTTTATATGCCTTAGGTAAATTACCAGAATACCCGTTTCACGCGAACGACGCGTTAAAGTAGCACAAGCTACCTAAACGGGTCGTAATGGGTCGAAAGCACTTAGATTAAGGTTTCATTTAGTATGTAGGCTTTGTTAAACCATATGACACGGTCTCTATACTCGTTTGGTTTACAAACCCTCATTCTATCTAAATCCTCCGATTTAGGTCCAGTTTATTAACATAGTTACCTATATTAGGTGCCGTTTGATATCCGTGATCTCTAGCATTGTTTGGTTGTCACTCAAGGACTACTGAGCATTCTCAAGTGTGAGTACATAGACCCCTCTTTTACTGTTTTCCAAACTGTTTTGGGGTGAAACACATGTGCCTACTTGTTACTTTCATGCTTTCCATGTTTTCACATCATATACCTGCTATGTCCGTTAGTACATTATAGTACATGATTTCATTACATTTCATGCTATGTATGTCCATTGTGTGCATACTTAGTACATTGTTTTACATTACATTTCTGCTATGTATGTTAACTGATAGCATGCTAGCACATTGATTTACATGACTTTTCTGCTTTGTATGTTAACTTAGCATACTTAGTACATTTCTTATTCATCATTTGCTTACATTTTGGTATGACATTTGGTTTGTTTAAACTATACTATACATATTCTTTTGATAACCCATTTTTACATGGTTATCCGACTGTCGCAAGGCTTGGATGTATGAATTTTCACAATACCGCATAAATGTCTAATATCAGTATAGCATACATTTACTACACAAAACATAACGTTGATTTAAACCAAGTTTTACTTCAATACTTTGTTTTGTGCATTTCACCTATGGTTTAGTTGATGCATTTTCACTAGCCATACATATCATTTTGGTTACACATTTCATGATTTACATCTTGACATAAACATTTTGGTATATTATTCAATACATTTGACAATTGGTTTAAACATAGACATCTTACATTGGTGGTTTGGTTTGAGTAAGTGATTAAGTAACGAAGCATGTGTAATATGATACAAGCATGGTGGATACGCCGCAGGTACTTCCTATATATAAGTGTTTGTATGGTATTATATATCGTAGCGTTATTTGAATCATTTCAGTTTGAGACATAGAACATTTTATACAAATAACATACTTTTCACAAAACATTGAGTTATAAACAACTTATCTTATACAAACACATTTTAGATGGTTATTCATTTAACCATACATTATTCACTTATTTATACATATCATCTGATCTTATCGTTTTTCAAATGATTTACAAGACAAAGCAAATTACAAGGTTCATGACTAAACATTTTCTCAAACATAAGTCATGAAACCTATTTTCACAAAACCTATGTATCTCACAGGCATTTTTATGCTGACGTACCTATTTTCACATGTGTTTTTCAGGAGCTGTTGCATAAGATGATCAAGATACACATAGTCAGACTTGGGCTTTAGTGAGAATAAAAGATGCAAGACTAGTTAATTATGTTGTATTTCCTTGTTTGTTAAGACATTGTAACACTTCTAATCAATAAAGCAAAACTTCAATTGCCATGGATTTGAAACATTTAATTCTGTTACAACACTCCCCGACATTTCCGCCACGTTTTGTATGTTCTACGTGGTCGGGGTGTGACAGAAAAGATGGTATCAGAGCCAATGGTTATAGGGAATTAGGTTATTAGTAATGATTTGAGCTAGTCTATAACCTTCTTAGGACCCTAACGCGAAATTACTTGCGTTTAGTCATAAAACAATACTGTCACCTATCCTTAAGCGACGACCACAACAAGAACATAAATTTCAAAACCGCTTTGAAACCTAATTATCTGTTCTAGGATGATTGATTACTAGGTTTTGAACCCTCTATTGTAAGGTTTTGAACCCTCTGTTATATGGTTTTGAACCCCTTTGAATTTTCAAAAATCTCGTCAAGGTTTTGGGTTTTAAATAATGTGAACACGTGCAAACTGGAAGGGTGAATGCCTGTATTCTGGGTTTTCTGTCTAGGCAAGCACTTCGTATACATCTCATCAGACGCGAGACCAGTTGTGCTTACCTGGGAATTCTTGGGATGAGTGTTCACTTATAGGCGAGCATGTCTTCGCGTTACATTATTTTTGACCTATTTACTTTGATTAATCACCAGGGTCGTTTGTTGCTTTGTAGTAACAAACAAATGACCACTATCCTTGCTTTCATCAGATTTGTTTCATCTCATTCTTTTCGTCTAATTCTCTCACTCGTTTCCTTTCATGTTCTTCTCTTTTAGAATGCCTCCACGACGCGAAAATCCGGTATCTATTGACGATCTGGCAGCTGTCATTACACAGCAAATAACTGCTGTAATCCCGACCATCGTTGCCCAATGTCACCAAGCTATCAGCAACAATAATGCTCTCTGCAGCTTCAAGACGTTCAACTCGGCCAAGCCATCAAAGTTTTCTGGGTCTCAAGGAGCGACTGCACTTCTGCAATGATTCGAGAGTCTAGAGAGCACTTTCAGGCATGTTCAATGTCCAAACGAGCGAAAGGTAGATTTCGCATCTAGTGTCTTTGGGAAACGAGCTTTGACGTGGTGGAACGGTGTGGTGAGAGATAGGGGTGCCGATGTGGCACTGGCTCAAACATGGGAAGAACTTAGAGCACTGATGATGAAGGAATTCTGTCCTCGTCACGAGATCAGGGCCTTGGAAAGGGAATTTGACGACCTTAAGCAAGACAGCGGCGAACATCGAGCATACACTGATCGATATGAGGAGCTGAGCCTGTTGTGTCCTACCATGGTTACGCCTTTGGATAAGGCGATCGAAAAATACATTGATGGTCTCCCTGACTCAGTTCAAGACATTGTTACTGGTAGTAACCCCACTACGGTTAGGCAGGCCATTGAGCTATCTGCAACTTTGACTGAATCTCAGATCAGGAAACGTAAGCTTTTCCGAAAGGGTGACAAGAAACCGGTCGAGGAATCGAAACCAATCGAGGAATCAAAGACCATGGATGAACAGACTGGATCCCTTGAGCGGTCAAAGAAGCAAAAGGCTTCTCAGAACTTCGCCATGGTTACTCACAATGATCAAGCCGTCCCCAACCAACCAGCTCGACCCCGTACTAGGAAGCCATACAATGGAACTTCACCCTTGTGCAACAAATGTAACCTTTATCATCATACTATGGTGAAGTGCCGCGAATGCCAAATTTGTGGACGTAAAGGTCATACAGCAAAAGTTTGCGTAGCAGCAGTTGCACCAAATCAAGCTGACAACAAACCTGCTCGAGCTCGCTTTCCACCAGGTTCTTGCTACAAGTGTGGCGAGATGGGACATTTCCGAAGAAATTGCCCAAAGCGTGCTAATGCTAATCCAGCACAGAGATGAGCATCTGACCGACTAGAAGACAACACTCTTTAGAAATAATCACATCTTATGTATTATTTTCTTTTGTTGTCAAGGTCCATGAAACAGTTGTTAACATTGTTTATAAATAAATCTTTTATTTACATTACAATGTATTTATGTGGTTGTATGCATAAACAACATATCCCCTACAATACCGACAATCAAGGAATCGTATTCCTTGAAAAGCAAACTACCCCCAAAATTCTTCCATTTTACAATCTCTTGCGTTTTACACAAAGATCCTAAGTACCCGTCTCTTGTAAAGAGACGAAGTACAAGGTGCAAGTTATAATTCTGTACGAATACCCCAAGTACCACTATAAATTCTTAATAGGGTACCCAAGGGTATTTCCGTATGTCCTAAATTATTGTGTACCTTAATTCGCATATTGCGTTTTCCTGAAAACGAAAATCGAATTTTTGGTAGATCATCCTATCTTCATGAATGGATTCTTGAAATGATTAAAGTGCCAAATAAAATCCACGAATTGGATTCCTGGTGTGCTTTAAGTATCCGCGTCCAAAGATAACAAATCAATAACCAAGTTAAACAACTATGTGATTATGTGCTTATGTGTTTCCTTTTATGTTTTTGTGTAATCCAAGTCTTTGTTATCCAAATCCTCGTAGAATCTTCCATATCTTCGAATAAGGGATTCATAGTAGGATATCCAAAGGTGCTATATTAAATCCTCAATAGGCGTGTACGTAATAGTAAAGACCCTTGGATTATATTGTACCATTCCATAATTAGACCCCTGAGTGGTCTAGGTAAACAGATTGATCCAAAAATCTGGTTAGGAATATCATGTGATGATATAGCTGAAAGGACTCCTTGGTGGCCTAATTAAAAGGATCATTTGTCGATCTAATTAAAAGGACCCTATGGTAGTCTAGTCACACTCATCACAGGTTTGATTTTCCTCCCCTTCACATTACAGACAAATTGTGCGGACTATGCAAGGAATTGCGTAATTATGGATGCATACATAATTATGGAATTCAGTGCACGGAAACCACAGCTAGTTTGGTCGTGTGTCTGGAAAATGACTCATTTCGTTCATTTTCGGTTCTGAAGAAGTTGTGGAAAATGACTCATTTCGTTCATTTTCGGTTCTGAAGAAGTTGTGGAAAATTACTCATTTCGTTCATTTTCGGTTCTGAAGAAGTTGTGGAAAATGACTCATTTCGTTCATTTTCGGTTCTGAAGAAGTTGTGGAAAATGACTCATTTCGTTCATTTTCGGTTCTGAAGAAGTAGTGGAAAATGACTCATTTCGTTCATTTTCGGTTCTGAAGAAGTTGTGGAAAATGACTCATTTCGTTCATTTTCGGTTCTGAAGAAGTAGTGGAAAATGACTCATTTCGTTCATTTTCGGTTCTGAAGAAGTGGTGGAAAATGACTCATTTCGTTCATTTTCGGTTCTGAAGAAGTGGTGGAAAATGACTCATTTCGTTCATTTTCGGTTCTGAAGAAGTGGTGGAAAATGACTCATTTCGTTCATTTTCGGTTCTGAAGAAGTGGTGGAAAATGACTAATTTCGTTCATTTTCATTTCTAAAGAATGCCTGTTGAAAATAACTCCGTTCATTTTTCATTTTTGAAAAATGTCCGTTAAAGAGAAATAACAGGATTATGCCTTGCTTATCTTTGATGGTTATTTGACACAAAGTCACAAATAGACTCCTACGAATGACTTTCGGGATGAAATTTCCTAAAGTAGGGGAGACTGTGACACCTGTGTCACTTCAACCATCAAACAAATGCCAAACCAATGAAATATTGTATTTCATACTTGGGATTTGTAAAAATATGTGTATCAATTGCACATATCAACTCTTGTTCGATTTCAAGCTCTAAATCGCTTTCTGGAAGGTTATACACGCACTGATGCGTAAATATAACCAGTTTAATGCAACGAACACTCCGGAATAGTGAAATAGGCTTAACATACCTTAAATAACCTTTACTTAACTTAGAAATAAGTTTTGAAGGCTTTGGTATGGCAAAATCAAGTTAAATCGCTTACGGGGACTAAATTTGACAAACTGCGAAAGTATGCCAATTTGAACTGTAATAGACATTCCGGAACATGACCATAAGTTAAACACACCTTAAATATCCTTTACATAGCTTAGAAATAGGCTTTAAGGGGTTCGGTGTGCTAAAATATACTTTTGGGACATTCAGGGACTAAAAGTGTCAAAAAGTGCACAAGTTTGCATTTTCGTGCATAACTTACGTTCTGAATACATCCGGACATCCAAAAATTTATGTAAGCACTAAAATATTTTATTTTAGTGTTTGTCATAAGAAAAACTCATTCGTTGCGTCTTTTGGATCGTTTTTCGCGCTTATGCGCATTCCGTCGTAATTAAGCGAACATCGCGTTCGTACGACCAAACGAACTGACATCCGACATATTTTTGAGCATGTTTCATGTCCACAATGTTTAGGCATCATTTTAGGGCCTTAAATTTGGCTTTACGGGCCTTAGAAGTGTCGGGAATGGCCTTAAACACGTGCAGGGGCTGAAACTGTCATTTTTTAAAGTTATATGCTGATCAGAAGGGCCATGCGGCCCGCATTAGATTTGTCTGATCCTGAAGCGGGCCGCCTCAGCCTCCCAGAACAGATTAGATCGAACAGTCAGCATATTCTAGCTGTTTTAACCACAACCACACACTCACAACTACACATTCAGCTCATTTAGACCCATTTTTAGCCACCACAACTTTGCAACACATGTACGGGTAGGATTCGAGCACGGTTTCCATGAAACGATCCTAACGGTTCGGGTATTCCTATAAATACCCATCCACCCCATTGCAAAACTTACAAGAATTCTGATTTGAGAAGCTCTAAGTTGAAACCATTGTTTCATACCTGAGCTACTTGGATCGGGATTAGCATTCGGGGACCCTTCGTAAGTATTCTTTCGTTCTTTTATTGCTTTTCGAGTCTTTCGAGTCTGAAAGTCAAACTTTGTTTGACTTTCTGCGTTGACCAGTTTATGGTCAATGCGAAGTTCGTTTGAACTTCGCAACGTGAGTGTAATCACGTTGGTTATAGTCCCTTGGGACTATGCCTACTGATTACCACGTTGTCTAGGGTCGTAGGGTAAGCGATCTAATAAATCGCTTATACCTTCGAACCCGACCCATTTGGTCGATCATTAGGATCCGACCAATTACATTAGGTGACCATAGTAGGTAGGGAATAACCTTCCGAGGTTATACCTTATGGTCGCTATGTTTAAGTAGTTGTATGATAGGTAGTTTATATGCCTTAGGTAAATTACCAGAATACCCTTTTCATGTATAATTGGTAATTAAGCATATGTAACCTAAACTTTTGTCACATAACTGATAATGTAACATGTTTAGGCATATAATACTTGTCATAGGACTAGTTAGGCGGTCCGAACGCGTTTCACGCGAACGACGCGTTAAAGTAGCACAAGCTACCTAAGCGGGTCGTAATGGGTCGAAAGCACTTAGATTAAGGTTTCATTTAGTATGTAGGCTTTGTTAAACCATATGACACGAGTCTCTATACTCGTTTGGTTTACAAACCCTCATTCTATCTAAATCCTCCGATTTAGGTCCGGTTTATTAACATAGTTACCTATATTAGGTGCCGTTTGATATCCGTGATCTCTAGCATTGTTTGGTTGTCACTCAAGGACTACTGAGCATTCTCAAGTGTGAGTACATAGACCCCTCTTTTACTGTTTTCCAAACTGTTTTGGGGTGAAACACATGTGCCTACTTGTTACTTTCATGCTTTCCATGTTTTCACATCATATACCTGCTATGTTCGTTAGTACATTATAGTACATGATTTCATTACATTTAATGCTATGTATGTCCATTGTGTGCATACTTAGTACATTGTTTTACATTACATTTCTGCTATGTATGTTAACTGATAGCATGCTAGCACATTGATTTACATGACTTTTCTTCTTTGTATGTTAACTTAGCATACTTAGTACATTTCTTATTCATCATATGCTTACATTTTGGTATGACATTTGGTTTGTTTAAACTATACTATACATATTCTTTTGAAAACCCATTTTTACATGGTTATCCGACTGTCGCAAGGCTTGGATGTATGAATTTTCACAATACCGCATAAATGTCTAATATCAGTATAGCATACATTTACTACACAAAACATAACGTTGATTTAAACCAAGTTTTACTTCAATACTTTGTTTTGTGCATTTCACCTATGGTTTAGTTGATGCATTTTCACTAGCCATACATATCATTTTGGTTACACATTTCATGATTTACATCTTGACATAAACATTTTGGTATATTATTCAATACATTTGACAATTGGTTTAAACATAGACATCTTACATTGGTGGTTTGGTTTGAGTAAGTGATTAAGTAACGAAGCGTGTGTAATATGATACAAGCATGGTGGATACGCCGCAGGTACTTCCTATATATAAGTGTTTGTATGGTATTATATATCGTAGCGTTATTTGAATCATTTCAGTTTGAGACATAGAACATTTTATACAAATAACATACTTTTCACAAAACATTGAGTTATAAACAACTTATCTTATACAAACACATTTTAGATGGTTATTCATTTAACCATACATTATTCACTTATTTATACATATCATCTGATCTTATCGTTTTTCAAATGATTTACAAGACAAAGCAAATTACAAGGTTCATGACTAAACATTTTCTCAAACATAAGTCATGAAACCTATTTTCACAAAACCTATGTATCTCACAGGCATTTTTATGCTGACGTACCTATTTTCACATGTGTTTTTCAGGAGCTGTTGCATAAGATGATCAAGATACACATAGTCAGACTTGGGCTTTAGTGACAATAAAAGATGCAAGACTAGTTAATTATGTTGTATTTCCTTGTTTGTTAAGACATTGTAACACTTCTAATCAATAAAACGAAACTTCAATTGCCATGGATTTGAAACAATTAATTCTGTTACAACACTCCCCGACATTTCCGCCACGTTTTGTATGTTCTACGTGGTCGGGGTGTGACATTTACTGACTGGTGCACTTCGGAATGTAGTTGATAACCCCCTTTAGTGTAGCTCTTCGATTTTCCTTGAAATTCCAGAGCTCGCTAATTACATATCTGCCACTGGGTTTATATTCATTCATATGCAATTGATCGTTCTGATCAATCACTTCCTTATGTGCACCGCACCATCTTTTAGGAGCTTGTCAAGTATTCTCGCTTTTGTAGGTGGTATTTTGCGTATCTTTACATCCGCAGCTATTCTCTACAATAAAAACATCCATAGTAAGATGGCTGATACAGTACTTTCATAATGCATATATGTATACATATATGAGGAACCCAATATGAGGAACCCAAAACACATTTGATCTCATATCAAGAAAACACATTCAAATGACCAATATGAGGAACCCAAAACACAGAGTCTTTAACCAACTTTATATGAGAAACAAAACAACAACCATACCCAGATTTCAACATGAACAGCAGAGACTTAAGAAACCCAGATTTCAACATGAACAGCACAGACTTAAGAAACCAAGCCCTGTTTTAATCGATTGTATATTTTAAACATTTCAAACAAACTATAAAACAAAAACAATCTTAGATTAACGCCAAAAACCAAAAACCCAGTCTTAATAAACAGAGAAAACCAAAACCATCACAAACAAACCTTCATAATAACCAAAACCCAAACCTCTGTGTTGATACCCGAGACAAAAACCCACAAGAATCAAACAAAACCTCTGTTTTGATACGCGAGACAAAAACCCTCAAGAATCAAACAATATTTTCACACAAAACCTGAAACAAACCTTTATAATAACCAAAACCCAAACCTCTATTTTGATTCCCGAGACAAAAACCCACAAGAATCAAACAATATTTTCACACAAAACCTGTTGCATTCTAGCATATCAAAAACATATACAGATAAGAAGTGTAAAAACATGAGTGGTGAAAATAAGATATCATCAAACATCATTAAACATCAAGTTACAGAGGGTTATATAAGCATCTAACAAGAACAGAGGGTAAACCATAGTGTCGATCATGTTTTAGGTATGTGATTTTACCTTGAATTGTTATAACAACAAATGGTCGGTGTGGAGATTCAATGAAGATGAAGATGATGAAGATGATGATCGGTGGAGATTCAATGAAGATGAAGATGAAGATGATGATCGGTATTGGGAGTTGGGAGAAGAGATTTTCAGATCTTATTGAGAAGTGTGATCGGTGTTAGGGATTATATGTGTTTATCATTAAGGGTTAAGGGTATAAAGGACATTTCACTCAATAGTAGTTGTTTATCTTTAATGACTGAAATTTATTAAAGTTGTTTAACTTTAGAAATGGAATCCTAGAAATCATTAATTGTTTTAACTTTAATGACTGAAATTCATTTTTGTTGAATAATATATCTCATTTTACCCCTTGATAAACCATACCAGTATCAAAATAAACAATAAATAGTTGGGCTGAGCCACCCCTTGGTAAAAAATAATATATCTCATTTGTTGCTTGGATTCCAGGGATATTGGAAACCATTAACAAGCATGAAGATAATGCAATCACATTGGGAAACAGGAACAGGATTCTTGAAGAACAAGTAAAAAAAATGGGTAAGGGGAAAATGATGTTGAAAGTAAGCCTAGGGTTTAGTTATTCTTGGTGTACTATGTTAAAATCAGCCACCACCTGGAAAAGAAAAAAAACAACTGTCAACCACTGTTGTCATAGTATATTTCAAAAAAAAAACAAAAAAAACGATCACAAAAAACACAATAGTTGTAAATAACACAATGATTTTAAGTAACACACAATATCATAAATAATAACAGAAACTTCATCATAAACTTGCTTCTAAATGTACATTCTCATTAGAGCAATAAGAAAATTCATGCAAATGACCATCCACACACTCGTCAGCTACAACCTGACAAAAAAAGCATGTCAATGATTTTTTCCTATATTAACAAAAAGGATTCCTACAAACACAAAACGGTTGTAAAAAACATGTTGGTGCATGCGTCTGTCGACTTCATCTTGTATCGAGTCTTGTCTTAACATGTTAAATCAGGGCACGTATTTCGAGAAAACATGTAATTCCGCTTGAACTAGGTGATTCCGCTTGAAAATGCATGCATGTGATTTCGAGCGAAATCAGATTCCGCCTGGAATCTTATTTCGCTTGGAACACTCTTCAAGCGAAATTTAAACCTTATATATAGGTGTTCAAGCGATATCAGAAGGAATTTTTCCGGTTTGTGCAACGAAGTGCTGCCGAAGTGTCGTCTCGCAGTAAATCATTGTGAAATCAATAATACGACAGTTTTAAGTGATAATCTAGCTGAATTGACCTCGATACGTCTGTTTTCGCCTTTCGTATTGAGCAAAACTCTTCTGATCGACTCGTTTGGGTATGCAAACGATCCTACAAGTGGTATCAGAGCTCAGGAAGAAGAGTTCTTACCAATTCAGCTGAAAATTCTGATTTCTACACCTTCTTTTTCAAAATTTACAACTTTTCACGGTTAAAATTGGCTAAATTTCTCACAGAATGTGCGCAATACTGTTTTAACAAAGCCTTAAAAAATTGGACCTAAAATCGATCTAAATCAGGTAAAAATTGAGATTTCGCTTGAAAAACCAACGCGAGATGATGACGTCAGCAGCTCTTCAAACGGAATCAGTCTCTGATTTCGCTTGAAACCAGTTATTTCGCTTGGAAATTTGTGTTGATTCCGCTTGAAACAGTGCTCCGCTTGAGAAATTATGGTGAATGCGCTCGAACAGTTATTTCACTTTAAAAGATATTCTGCTTCAGAAGAGATTTCACTTGAACGTTTTGATTTCGTTTGAGTGTGCTGATTTCGCTTGAACAAACTGTTTTTGTGAACTTTGAAAAACCGAATCATGGAAGAGGAATTTTTCAACGCATTCGCTACCCCGGTTACCCCGATTACTCTTGCACAGAACACGATGTTGGAAAATGAAACGGGGACGATGCAAAAACTGCCTAAACTCATGAACATCGAGGAGCATAAGGCTTGGGAAGGACGGTTCGAGAACTGGGTACAAGCTAACTATTTGGATGCTTGGGAATGTGTTGAGACGAAATACTTTAGACCGATGAATGATGACGAAGAGATTATTGCAATTAAAGATCTTAGTGCTGTTGATAAAAAGAAATACAAAGATGAGAAAATGATGCTAAGTTTACTACAACAAGCAGTGAAAGAAGATATCTTGGTTCTATTGCAACACAATGGAACTTCTTATTCAATCTGGAAAGCATTAAAATCGAAGTTTCAAGGATGTCAAGAGATGGTAAAGAACAAAAAGTCGCTTTCAAAGGAAGAATTCGATCTATTTCGAGGGTTGAAGAATGAAAGCACAAAGCAAATCATTGAGAGATACTGCAATTTGCTAGCTAACATGAGGAGGTTGAGCATCGAGAAAGATAATGAAGAGTTGATCGAAAAATTGGCTGATACATTGCCATATGAGACTTGGGGTACATATCTCATGATGTTGAGGAACAAGAAAGGGTTTAGCAATCTGACACTGAGCAAGTTCATTGAAAAGATTGAGGCTCAGGAAATGGAACAAAGAAAAGCTTTAAGAATGAAAGATTTTGACGATGAACAAGACATCGGACTTTATTACAAAGGTGGGGTCAGTGATAAAACCACCAACATGTCACCGAAGATTGAAACTGCATTCAATGCAAAGAGTTCATCTGGAAGTTCTTCTAAAGGATAAATAGCAACACAAGTTTTTCATCATATGCATCTTTTAATCCGAACATTTCAACAACAAAGAATGGCAAGAAGCCGCAGTGCAACATTGTTTTGAATCTGGAAAATGATGAGGATTATTCAGCAGAAATTGCTAAGAGTCACATGTCTTTGTTGGGAACTGTGCTGGAATCCTATGGTAGTTTTGTTGCAGGTCGGATCGGGAATCCAATGTTGACAAAAGAGGATTACGATCAAATAGATGCTGAAGAGATGGAATTGATGGACATAAAGTGGTGTTTGGCAAGTGTGTTAAGACGAGCTGAAAAATTTAAGCAGATCACAGGAAGAGATGATTTACGTGAAGCAAATGTTTCTACTTTAGGTTTTGATAAATCTAAAGTCACTTGTTTTCGTTGCAGGGAAAAAGGACACTTCAAGAGGGAGTGCAAAAACCGCGAAGCAAGTGGAGCTCAAAATCCGTTCAACAACAATAATGATTACTACCGGAAGGCCATTTATCATCAAGTTGCTCAATAAAAACAAGAACCACAAGTGGCACATGGAAGAAAAGTAATCGAAGAATCTTCAAAGAGAGCTTGTATGGTGAATCAGGATGATCAAAATCCAACGGAAGGTTTCAACTGGGACAAATATATCTCAGCTGACAACAAAGCATGCCTAATCAATCAAGATGATGAAAAATTGCCTGAAGGTTTTAACTGGGCAAATTTCAATTGGGATGATTATGATCCAAACAAAGATTCAAATCATAAAGCGTATGTTGCTCGAGTTAAAGAGGACAGTGATGATGATCGTGAGTATCATGCAAGAAGATTGGCAGCTCATTTTAAACTGATAGAAGAGAGTGACAGTGATGACGATAAAGCTAAAAAGAAGAAGAAAAAGGTCAAAACACCGGTCAGTAGTGATGATGAAGCTGTTCCAATGATAAGGAAAAAGGTGGATATTCCAAAGTTCAAGGTTGATGAAGAAGTAAATGCTAAAAAGATTCCAATGATTTGTGAGAATTGTGAGATTATCAAGAAGAAAAATAGTGAACTGATTAACAACATAAATCAGTTTAAGGAATCTTACGATGTTCTGAACAAAGCCATGAATCAATATAATCAATCAAGTGAAGAACAAGCAACAGCAATGAAGACACTTCAAGGAGCTTTCATGATAAAGCAGAAAAGTGTGAACAATTACATTGAAAAGTGTGTTGTGCTTGAGAAAAAATTGGAAACCCAAAGAATTGAAACTAAAAGAGTAAACCGTTTGTTAAAAAGTTACTTATGTACTTCTTATGTCACTGACAGGATTTATCCAACTGTTTAAGGCATGAAGGCATTTGAAGATGATGAAATAATTGAAGAACAGAAGGTATCTGAAGAAAAGACTTCTGAAAAGAAGAAAGAAAAGAAGAAGGATACCAAAGAAAAGACATCTGGTAAGAAACAAGGTTTCAGTTACAACAAGTGTCCACCCCCGCTTGAAAATGGATATTCCCCGAGAAATCTAAATTCAGAAAGAATCGAAAAGGTAACAAATTTACAGTGGGAGTCGGAGTCTTCAGTTAAATTGCCAGATAATATTGATGTCACGTTTACATTATCTGACACGGATCATGAGTCAGAGTTAATAAAGAAAGTGGTCGATCAGGTGTTGGATAAAGATGAATCCGAGGAGTCAAAGTTGGAGTCTATGTCAGAGTCAAAGTCTGAGTCCAGCATTCCGAGTCAAACCGACAAACAGGGCAAAAGGGTTTACAATAAAGAATTCTTGTTATCAAAATCTAATTTGAATGACGAAACATTCAAAGTTGCATATACATTGAATGATTCTGACAAATTATATTCTGATGACGAATTTCCAATAAGAGGTGTTAAGCCAGAAATGATAAAAAAGGTTTTCAAACTAACAGAAATTAATATTTCTGAAATAAAAAATGTAAATCTTAATGATAAACCTAAAAAGTACACCTCAAGAGTTCAACAAAGAGAAAACAAGAAAAAGGGTTACAGTTCTGGTTCTGGTTATCGAAAGAAACCAAACCATAACGGTAATTTCAAAAAGAAAGGTCTTGATTTTATTCCACCAGAAAATCATAAAAATGAAAAATATGTTAGAGATTTTAAATCAAAAATGATATTCGTTTCAGGTATACCTACTGAAGAGGAAAAAGAAAATCTGTTCAGGAACCAGTCGAACAGAGAATTCCTTGCAAAGAAGCAAGAAGAGTTGAAGACGACTGATCAGATGAAAGAAACGAGAACTTGTTTCCAATGCAACACTGTTGGACATATTGCCAAGAATTGTTCCAAGGCAATACAATCAAAACAGGGAGTTTATTGTAAACTGAAAGATAAAGAGATTGTGTTTGAACCACTAATTGATAGAACAAAACTTTTCAAAAATTCAACTTTTGAGATTGGTGAATGTTCAAACAGATTTTACAAGAAAAGAGCAAAGCTTGACAACCAGAAATGGGTTGTTAAAAAATCAGAGGATAATTCAAGCAATGATTCTGATTTGTCAAAATCAGAGGAGCTATCTTCTGGCGAGGAATCTGATTCCATAAAATCAGAGGAGCCACAAGTTGAGATTAAATGTGAAAAATCAGTGCCGACTGTGGATGATGTGAATTTTCCACCACTTCGGGCTGAAAATTTTAAGAAGAAAATTGGTAAAGTTGAGATTTCAAATCAATTCTTTTCTGAAAAGAAAGAATTTGATATTGAAAAGGCATTTAACTCTACTGTTCATAATATTTTTGGAAAAATGATTGACAGGAAGGTCAAGGGAGTCAAGGAATTTTACGAAAAGAAAACAAAGAAGCAAGGTAAAGTGTCATCCCTGGTTTGTGACTGGGATGGTACTTACTATGAACAGTAAAATCCTGGACTTGTCGGAGCTCCCAAGTTGGTAATCGTGGAGCATGAATCGGCATCTTTCTTATATTGTTTGTTTGAAAAATTGAAAATTGGTCACAAGTATGACTTGCCGGAACTCCCAGGTTGGTAAGTGAGGAGTAGGAATCGACATCTTGAGAATTCAACCTACAAATGGTATTGGTTGGTAAGCAATGAGGTTAAAATAGAGGTTGTGATTTTATAAGATTGGTTAATCAAGGTCATTAGGTTGAACTTGATTGAACTATTCTTACAAGTGGAAAGAAACAAAGTGATGATCTAACCCCTATCCTACAAGTTTTAATACCTACAAATGGTAAAATCAACAAAACTTATTTTCCGGAAAAACCATTTGATTAAAACAAACTTGAGTGTTTTGAAATCAATGGGAAAATAGTTTGTTGTGAGGGGGAGTTCTGATTGTTTATGCCAAGTGAATGGAGATTTGAAGTGATTCGATATCGGTTGTCAATTTACTTGTACAGTTTATTTTCAAATTTCCTTTTAAATGTGTTTGCATTTTAGGGAGAGTAGAGATTTCCAGAAAATCCAAAAACATTTGAAATTTTGAAAAAGCCAAAAACATGATAAAATTCAAAAAAGAGTTTTGTGTTAAAAAAAAGAGGAAATGATAGTACATCAGTGGATGATCATAGCATGCTAAAGAATTGGAAAGTCAAAATGTGATAAACAGTGTCACTGATGATGTGCCAGTAGATTTTTACACATTTAGTAGATTGTGACGAGATATAAACCTAATTTCAAACTTGCTTATATCGTGGGGAAACATCTCTCGGATATATGGGTAACCCCCGAAATCTTGTTTGAAAGGCCCCTCTTTCTAAGATACTAGGTCTTTATACTTAGTGATATCTGGGGTATTATCCCGGGACTTCTGATAATGCGGAAGCAATGGCCTAGTCTCCGGAGAATACTTTATTGCTTGCTGGAAATATAGTGCCGCCCTCAGCATAAAATGATGAGACAATAAAATTCCTAATCAATGTTGTTGTAAAAAAGATCCTCTAAAGGGGACCCACCAAAAGTCGAAGTCGTCATCTCTCTGCTGAACGGAAGTTCTGACCTGAGCTCTCACGGTTTTCGCAATTAATCCTTTACAGATATCATCTGTGGTATATTCACCTATAAGACTGAATATTGGGATCTGGATACGGGAGTATATTCTGAGGTGGGACACGCGATTAAGTTTAAGTGCTTAAGACATTAATCTCATATCTCGAAACAGTTGAATTTTGTGTGAAAATTTAAATGGATCAGTATAATGACAATCTAAGTGAATCGTTTAGAACTTAAAATGTTTATAGCTTAACGGTGTTGATGATTTGTCTCATAAACTGATATGATCCTCTTAGACAAACTCACAAAAATATTGTATGTAAATATTTCTTCTCTGCATTTCATTACATTCAAAAATACAAAAATATTTTAGTGTGTTTTAGCATAAATTTTGAAAAATTCAAAAAGATTTTCGACAACTGGTGTTGGAAAGCTAATTTTCAAAATTCCAAGTGCAAAATATGATGAAAAATTGGTTTGGGAGAGTGTTTTTGAAAGAAAAATGATAATTTCTACAAATGATTCTTCAAAGATTAACATTGTAAAATCATTCTTTGATTGTATAATTCCTTCAAGTGGTTCATTAGATGGTGAGATTGTTTTTACAAGTAATCATCAGAAAAATTATTTTGCTGTAGAGAATGTGCAGGAAACAGAATAAGAGCTAGGTGATCTTGAGATAGATGATAGAGAGTCAGGTTCCGATACCTGAGGACTCTGTGATTTTATCAAGCCAGGCTGCGATCCCAGCATATCGAAAGGGAGAGTATGAGGACCATGTAGAAAAAGCACAGTGCCAGGTTGCGATTCTGGATGAGAAGAAAAGAGAAGATTTGAGGATGCTTACAGCGTCAGATACTTCAAAGAGTTCTAGAGGACTGATAAAGACTGAAGATGCAAAGACTCGACATTTAAGACTCATCAACATTCGAGGGGGAGTCTGTTGGTGCATGCGTCTGTCGATTTCGTCTTGTATCGAGACTTGTCTTAAAATGTTAAATCATGGCACGTATTTCGAGAAAACATGTAATTCCGCTTGAACTAGGTGATTCCGCTTGAAAATGCATGCATGTGATTTCGAGCGAAATCAGATTCCGCTTGGAATCTTATTTCGCTTGGAACACTCTTCAAGCGAAATCTAAACCTTATATATAGGTGTTCAAGCGATATCAGAAGGAATTTTTCCGGTTTGTGCAACGAAGTGCTGCCGAAGTGTCATCTCGCTGTAAATCATTGTGAAATCAATAATACGATAGTTTTAAGTGATAATCTAGCTGAATGGAACTCGATACGTCTGTTTCCGCCTTTCGTATTGAGCAAAACTCTTCTGATCGACTCGTTTGGGTCTGCAAACAATCCTATAAAACACAATGCTATGTAAATCCCAATACTTGACAAAAAAAAATGATAATACATTTCCAACTATATTAGAAAACTTCATATCTGCTGGCTGCTTCATTTCCACAATGCTGTCCAACCCAGCAAACTGAAAAACAAAGCATAATTATTCAAATGAACAAACATGATTCAACAATATCAGTGGTTGCAACGATTATAATGAAAACACTGGGTGATTTTAACTATCAGTGGATAGCATATCAGTGGATGAAAACACTGTTTTTGAACAACAGTGATATCCAAGGAAATGAGAGAACAGGGGTTGACTTTCAGCAGTGGACAGCTTTTCACAGAGCAGATGTTTGAGATAGTGTTTTTTTCATGTGTGCGAGTGCAACTCTATATTCAGGCACAATTTAACATCAAAATAAACCAAATCAATTACAATATTCCGGATGGTCGCTCAAAGAAATTAAACTGAAGATATTAAATGTTTGGAATAATATATGATTAAATAACCACAATAAAAAAACGACCATAATAAAAAACACAATTCATCCAGACTAACTTTCAAGAAACAAAACAAAACATTCCATTAAAATAAAAATACCACCAATAACTCTTAATAATTGAATACAAACCACTTTACCATAACAACAACTATCACTAAACTTAACAAAACTACTTATAAGGAAAGTAAAAACCTACGCTTCAACTCCATTGACTCATTAACTTGTCTAAATATCTCTAACATCTGTGCCATTAACTGAACATCTTTGTTCCCACTCTCACCATTATTCAAAAGTGTTATGTATTGTTTATGGTATGTATTTGCAGTTAACTTAGTGGAATGTATGGGTTTTTGTAAGTTTGATAGTGTTGTATGTAAAGGCTGTATGACTAATACCTGATATTTTGAGCTGTTTGTGTGGTTACATATAATATTGCGTTTTTATATGACATGATATAAATTTTGTTTTGTGTTATTTTACCGGATAAAGTGTATTAGAAAGTTGGAGATATCATCTGCTATATTGCATTTTCTATATATTTATATAGAAGTTTTTCCGTTCAAAAAAAAATCAACTGCTATGTTAGTGGTTACTAATCCTTTTATTACGTGATTAGTTATTAAGCATTAAGCATTTCTCTCCCATTATCTCCAGTCTTTTATGGGTTGACGTTTCTCTCTCACATCTTCCTATTTATATGATTATAGGGTAACATTTCAGTCAAAATTGTTCCAGATCTTTGAGCAAATAAAAGTTGTTGTGTGTAAGTATCTTTTCTTCAATTTGTTACTTTGCCTTCTATTCTTCATAACTATGATTTACACTTTGATGTTAAAGTGAATTGGACTAACATGTGTTGATCTAATGTGAGCAGTTAATCAATATTTGTTATGTCGGAGTTGCTTGTAGAGATATTAATGTATGGTATTTTTACAAAACTTTCTGTAAGAGATATAGGTCGTTGCAAATTGGTGTGCAAAAAATGGTTGTCTATCCTGTCCACACCAGAGTTTCCATTAATTCATTGTCGTAGTACATCGCCGTCAGCTACCAAGTGGGTGCTTGTGAAATTAGATCGTTGTGGTTCTCTTGAAAAATTGTTTTATGCATGCACGGGCTTTTGTGGTCCTAAAATGATGTCTGTTAAACCATTCAAAACCCGACCAGATGAATTGATGATATTAGGGAGTTTGGATGGAATCTTATGTGTGTGCCTGGAAGAGACTTCTCAAATTTTAATTTGGAATCCTCTTACACAGGCAAGTACAACTTTGTCATCATGTGAATCACATGGTTTCTTCAAAAAAGATTCTGATTCTGCTGCTTTCTATGTGGATTCTGCAAATGAGTACAAGGTTTTACATGTTATAAGAAGACGTGGCACAGTGGCAGTTTATATTTATTCTACCCGACTACATTTCTGGAGGAAAATTACGGACATTCTGTCTGTTAAGCATGGTGGAAAATGGTCATTAGGTACATTGTGTGGAGATGGTGTATATTTCATTGTTGATTCATGTTCTGGTGATTGTGTACAGTCAATTTTACGTTTTGATGTTAAGCTAGAGCAATTTTCAAGTGTTCCATTACCATGTGATTTTTATGGAGGAGGTTTTGATGGATCTTTGGTCAGTATTGCTGGGCAACTTCACATTTTTAGGCGTTATAAATATGATATGTATTTAGTTGGTTTGTGTAAGTTGGGATATGAAGAATGGATTAACTTATGGGTTATGCCTTGTATTGGTGTTGTTCCATCGAGTTTCCTCGGGTTTGTAGAGTATGTAGAGTCTACTAATGAAATGTTGTTGATGACTACTTGTGGGGATATTTATATGTTAGATATGAAAACTATGCAAGTTGGGTACTACTTTCCTTGGAAGTACATGACTGCCTTACAAGGGTCTATCTATTTTGAGAGCCTTGTGTCTCCAAATTACTAAAGGTATCAAGCTTATGTTCTTCTTTATGTTTTGATGTATCATGTTTGTTTATAGTTTATGTTAATGTCTTTAGTATTTTAGTAATTTAATGTTAATATAGTGGTTTATTGTGTAAGGATCTTCTAATGTTCGATATTATGTTTTATTATTTGATATATGGATGATGTTTAATGTAGTATTATTTAATTATGAATGATGTTTAATGTAGTTTCTGGTTCGGGTAGTGTAACAAATTGTATACAGGTTTTTTGTTTTTAATTTGGCATTATATATACAGATTGTTAAATGATCAAGTCAACTCTATTGTGGTTTGCAAGTTAAACCATTAAGAAATCTACATCCAAAATGATCGTATCACTAACAACATTAATTGAAAATCCTAAAAGTTATAGTGATTTCATATGCAATTTTTAAATAACCAAAAGTTTTTTAAGTTCAAATTAGAAACAAAAACTCAAAGTTATGATTAATTATCCAATTGTAACCCAATCTTAAAGTTTATCATATTTTATTATAAGTTCAAATTAGAAACATAAACTCAAAGTTATGATTAATTATACAATTGTAACCCAAGCTTAAAATTTATCATATTTTATTAAATTCATTGAAACATTTCAAACAGCATGGGTCCATTTTTGTGTTTGTCACCGGAAGTCTTGCAATGTTTTTTTTTATTTTTGGTTCCATGTTATTGAAAAAAAGTCAATATGAATTTAGAATTCATGTCATTGTTTTTGAACACACATATAAACATAAAAAAGATACTACATTTAAAATATTCTAAAAATAATATTTCGGTTATTTAGTTGATTAATAAAAGACAAAACAACATCTTGAATTGTCTTATGGATAATGTTAATTGTGTTTTTTGCAACAGTTATATGACAGGCAGATATAAATATTTTTATCACTATACGTCGTTTGAACATAGCTTAAAATTTTGATGTGTTATTTTAAACTATTGATTATAGCTCATGTAGTGTCTCATTTATTCAATTTATTAAAAAAAAAAAAAAAAAAACAAAACGTGGTCGGTTAGTTGTCATCTTTTTTGACGAAATAAATGGTGTGGTGACATAATTGATGAATCTTTCACGTATTTTCAGTTAGCAGGGTATCCATGTTTTATGCTCAAGTTTGTTAGCGGTGCATATATATATGATTATATGTATGTATGTATGTATGTATAAATATAATCGTAAAGGAATATTTGAATTCTTTAACCTCTGATTATATCATTCGTTTGTATAATTATATATGGTTTCCGTCATTTTAACTTTTAAATAAAAGATGGTCGATGAGGTAGTTTGGCAGTTACAGAGGGATGTCTTGTATATGACTGTTTTGAAGTTCGGTTTCAAACGTGTGGCTAACTTTATAGAAGATATGCGTAAAATATTAGGTGATTTGTTGGAATTACCTGCTTGCGATGTTCATGACATTGGTGTTCGTGCTTCTATCGATGTGATTAGGAAGGCAATTAATCATTTGGATCGTATTGTGTCCACTCTTGAAAGTGTGAAGTGTTGCATGGAAGTTAAGATTAATTATCTAGAGCGATTTTAGTACTCATGTTTGTTTTTTATTTTTCTATGTTTCTTATTTCTGGTTTTTTTTTTTTTTGTAGGATAGTATTTTAGTTTGTATAAAAGCGGCTTTTGTGTCAGTTATTGTATTTCTTACAATTAAAGTTAGGCCATCTTTACAGAAAAGAGTGTTTGATTTATATAGTTTGGGTTGTGTTTGTGCTTTTTTTTCCACTTAAACAAGTTTACATTGATAATCAGAATTTAGTAAAAAAGTAAGGTTTAATAAAAAAAACACAATGCCTTTATTAGAGCTTAATATTGTATAAAATATACATACAACTACAAATAGTATATAAGGACTATTGCAATAGGGTAACGTACTATTCCTAAACATAGTGATTTCGTATAAGCACAATCTTTTCCATAATAAAACACAATGTAATCAACAACATAAATGGTATAGGACAATGTTAGTATATATTATTACATTTTTATAAAAACACGTTTTGTTTAAAAAACTTAAATTAGGTTAACACACCTAATGTTTGTAATTATAATTAGCATTTTAAGTTATGCATTCATTTGTGGTAGTTTCGTGTTTACTTTGTTTTTGTATAAAATATATAATATTATCTAATTAAAGACAATTATAATTCCTACAATTATGGTGGATGTTCAAAAAATACCCACTATGTTGCCCCATTATTATTTGAACTTTGACAACTGTATTTAATAACCCAACTATTGTCTTAATATTTTTTACTACAGTTCTTTAGTTTCCCTTATCAATAGGTTTTGAAAAGTTGTAGTTGGAAACGAAGTATCAAAGGAGCTACTATCTATTTTGCAATGTATGTGTGATTTTGTTTTTCATAGTGTGTATAGGTGTTTCATATTCATATTTAATTTCATTGCTTTCTTTTGTTGTTACTTGTATTTAATAGTTGGTTGCATGTCTTCTTATAGCTATGTTTGTTGCTATTGTGTTTTGTTAATTTAAATTATGTAGTATAAATAATAGATTAGGATATAGCTTGACAATGGCGTATTTGTGATCGAGATGTTTGCTTTACCTGCATGAAACAGTGTTATGTTCTAAGTATGTATATAGATCCGATGGTGTTTCTATATAATAGTCGTCTATTTTCTTGGAGTGATATCAAGTATGGATACGGTGTTTTGTGCTTATGAATGATGGGTTGTGAGATGGTATTTTGGAGTGCATTATACGCAAAAGAAGTTTATAAAGTGATAATAGGAAGTTTACTACAAAATATTTTCAGATGTTGTTGGTTTATCTGCTGATTCTTCTAATAAATGTCAGAGCTTGCATATAGTGTGTAAGGCTGGTGCGCATTGGTTGTTTGGTATATTCCATCATATCATGTACGTATGGATTGGTAAGTATTGTCTAGATCTTCCAGTATGTGATAGCTATCACTATGAGTAGTTGAGGTATTTAAGGACTTGATTTGAAGAGGAAGAAGATGGAGAATAAAACATTGACATTATTCATCAAGCGGTATCAAATTGTAACAACTGTGCTTGTAATCACTATGAACAGTTCTGTTATCAATAAAACAATGTTATTTGATCCCAATGTCTGTTTTGTTATGTTATACATTTTTCATGTTTTGACTTTTATGTAATTTCAAACTCTACATCGCTTTCTAGAGAGTTATACGCAAACTAGTGCGTAAACGTACTCAGTTTAATGCGAGAAATACTCTGGAACATCAACATATACTCAACATACCTTAAATAACCTTTACATAACTTAGAAATAAGTTTTGAAGGCTTTGGTATGGCAAAAACAAGTTAATTCGCTTACAGGGACTAAATATGACAAACTGCGAAAGTATGTCAATTTGAACTGTAACGAACATTCCGAAACATGACCATAAGTTAAACACACCTTAAATATCCTTTACATAGCTTAGAAATAGGCTTTGAGGGGTTTGGTGTGCTAAAATAAACTTTTGGGACATTCAGGGACTAAAAGTGTCAAAAAGTGCACAAGTTGGCATTTTCGCGCATAACTTACGTTCTGAATACATCTGGACATCCAAAAATTTATGAAAGCATGACTATATTATATTTTAGTGTTCGCCATAAGAAAAATCCATTCGTCGCGTCATTTGGATCGTTTTTCGCGCTTATGCGCATTCCGTCGTAATTAAGCGAACATCGCGTTCGTACGACCAAACGAACCATCATCCGGCATATTTTTGAACATGTTTCATGTCCACAATGTTTAGGCAACATTTTAGGGCCTTAAAGTTGGCTTTACGGGCCTTGGAAGTGTCGGAAATGGCCTTAAACACGTGCAGGGACTGAAACTGTCAATTCTGCAAGAAGTTTGCTGATCAGACAGCCAGGCGGCCCGCCTCAGTTTCTGTGTATCCTTAGGCGGCCCGTGTCAGTCTTCTGGACCAGATTAACTGCATTAACAGCTGTTTGCAGCTGTTTTAACCACAACCACACACTCACCACTTGCCTAATCAGTTGATAAGGATGGTTTTTAACCACCATGAGTTTCCAACACTTGTACGGCTTGGATTAAGGCACGATATTCAACAAACGATCTTAACGGTTACCCGAAAACTATAAATACCCCACCCCCCCTTTGTTCATAATCACTAGAAACTTGATTTGAGAAACTCTAAGTTGAAACATTTGTTTCATACCTGAGATTTTTGAATCGAGTTTAGCATTCGGGGACCCTTCGTAAGTATTCTTTCGTTCTTTTCCTTATTTTACTGCTTTTCGAGTCAGAAAGTCAAACTTTGTTTGACTTTCAGCGTTGACCAGTAATGGTCAATGCGAAGTTCATTAGAACTTCGCAACGTGATTGTAATCACGATGGTCATAGTCCCTTGGGACTATGCCTACTGATTACCACGTTGACTAGGGTCGTAGGGTAAGCGATCTGATAAATCGCTTATACCTCGAACCCGACCCAGTTTGGTCAATCATTAGGATCCGACCAAATACATTAGGTGACCATAGTGTAGGGAATAACCTTCCAAGGTTATACCTTATGGTCACGACGTTTAAGTAGTTATATGATAGGTAGTTTATATGCCTTAGGTAAATTACCAGAATACCCTTTTCATACATAATTGGTAATTTAGCATATGTAACCTAAACTTTTATCACATAACTGATTATGTAACATATTTAGGCATATAATACTTGTCATAGGACTAGTTAGGCGGTCCAAACGCGTTTCACGCGCACGATGCGTTAAAGTAGCATAAGCTACCTAAACGAGTCGTAATGGGTCGTAAACAATTATGTTAAGTTTCATTTAGCATGTAGGCTTTGTTAAACCATATCACGTGAGTTCCTACACTCATTTGGTTTACAAACCCTAATGCTACCCAGTCTTCCGAGATAGGTCCGGTTTATTAACATAGTTACCTATATTAGGTGCCGTTTGATTCCGAGATCTCTAGCGTTGCTTGGTGATTTTCTTTAGACATCTGAGCAATCTCAAGTGAGTACATAGACCCCTCTTTTACTGTTTTCCAAACTGTTTTGGGGTGGAACACATGTGCCTACTTGTTACTTTCATGCTTTCCTGTTTTCACATCATATACATGCTATGTTCGTTAGTACATTATAGTACATGATTTCATATCATCTTATGCTAGGTGTGCCCATTGTGTGCATTACTTGGTACATTGTTTTACATGACATTTCCTGCTAGGTGTGCCCATTGTGTGCATTACTTAGTACATTGTTTTACATGACATTTCCTGCTAGGTGTGCCCATTGTGTGCATTACTTAGTACATTGTTTTATATGACATTTCCTGCTAGGTGTGCCCATTATGTGCATTACTTAGTACATCGTTTTACATGACATTTCACGCTATGTATGTTCATTTGATTACATACTTAGTGCATTGTTTTCACATGTTTACATTTTGGTATGACATTTGGTTTGTTTACATGGGACAATACATTCATTAACATTAGCTACGCCGTTCGTTAGTAGGTAGTGGTACCATAGGAATTGACAACTCCCGTTCCGGACATCCCAGGGAAAGGGGACAGAAAGGAATGACCGAATTCGATGATATAAGACAGATAGACCTTTAATTTGTTTAAAGGGGTTTATCACCACAGTCGCAAGGCTTGGATGTATGCATTTTCACAATACCGCATAAATGTTCATATTAAATAGTTGCATGCATTTTTCCACAAAGACATAAGATTGATTTAAACCATGTTTTACTTCAACATTTTGTTTTTGTGCATGTGGTTTAGTTGAGACATTTCACTTGCCATACATGACATTTTGACATAGACATTTGACATGGATATTTTGACATAGACATTTGACATGGATATTTGACATAGACATTTGACATGGATATTTGACATAGACATTTGACATGGATATTTGACATAGACATTTGACATGGATATTTGACATAGACATTTGACATTTTATACAAATAACATACTTTTCACAAGACATTGATTTACAAACAACTTATCTTATACAAACACATTTTTACATGGTTATTTATTTAACCTGACAATTACTTATACATATCATCTGATCTTATTGTTTTCAAATGATTTACATGACAAAGCAAATTACTAGGTTCATGACTAAACATTTTTCTTAAACATAAGTCATGAATCCTATTTTCACAAAACCTATGTATCTCACAGGCATTTTTATGCTGACGTACCTATTTTCACATGTGTTTTCAGGTGCTTTTCCATAGGATGTTGATCATGATACTAGGGCGGACCTGTGCCTTAGAAACTTTAAAAGAAGATAGACTATGTTTAATTATGTTCTGAACTCTTAAATTTCCTGTTTGAGACAATGTAACACCCTTGTTTAATAAATAAAATACACTTTGTGTGCCATGGTTATGAAACAATTAATTCTGTTACGACACGCCCCGATGTTTCCGCCGCGATTTGTTGTTTTACGCGGTCGGGGTGTGACAGAAGAGTTGGTATCAGAGCCAATGGTTATAGGGAATTAGGTTATTAGTAATGCTTTGACCTAGACTATAACTTTTCTAGGAACCTAACACAAGTTATCTTGTGTTTAGATCTTAAAACATGTACATCACCTATCCTTAGGTGATTAACAAAACAAGGTACCAAAATTTTTTCTGAAACGATTTTTGAAAAACAATCATCTGTTTTTGAATAAATTTTTACAAGGTTTTGAACCCTCAATTGTAAGGTTTTGAACCCTCTGTTACATGTTTTGAACCCTTTTCAGTATTGGTTTTTGGCCTTGTGCCTTCAAATTTTCAAAATCCCGTCAAACGTTTTGGGTTTTAAATAATGTGAACATGTGCAAACTGGAAGGGTGAATCCCTGTATTCTGAGTTTTCTGTCTAGGCAAGCACTTCGTATACATCTCAACCAGACGCGAGACCAGTTGTGCTTACCTGGGAACTCTCGGGATGAGTGTTCACTTATAGGCGAGCGTGTCTTCATTATACATTATTTTTGATCCATTTACTTTGATTAGTCACTGTGAGTCGTTTGTTTGCTTTGTGATACGGACGAATGACCACCATCTTTGCTTTTGTTGATTTTGTTTCATCTCATTCTCTTCATCCAATCATCTCACTCGTTTCCTTTCATGTTTTCCTCTTTTAGAATGCCTCCTCGACGCGAGAACCAGATAGCTACTGCCGAGCTGGCAGAAATTATTGCGCAGCAGATGGCTGCTCAATTCCCAAATCTCTTTGCTCAATGGAATCAAGCCAACAACAACAACAATGTTCCATGCAAATACAAGGATTTTAACCAGGCTAAACCACTCAAGTTTAGTGGTTCTGAGGGAGCGACTGGGCTTCTTCAGTGGTTCGAGAGCATAGAGAATACTTTTCGCCATGTGAAGTGTTCGGATAATCGCAAGGTCGAGTTCTCCTCGAGCGTATTTCAGAAGAGGGCTTTGACATGGTGGAACGGGGTTATGAGAGACCGGGGTGCAGAAGTTGCTCTCGCACAGACATGGGCTGAACTTAGAGCCCTTATGATGAGGGAATTCTGTCCTCGCCATGAACAGCGAGCGTTGGAGAAGGAGTTTGATGTTTTGAAGCAAGATAGTGGTGAGCACAGGGCTTATACTGATCGGTTTGAAGAATTGAGTCTGCTTTGCCTAACAATGGTCACCCCACTCGACAAGGCTATCGAGAGATACATCGATGGCCTACCTGACTCGGTACAAGACATTCTTACTGGTAGTGAACCTGCCACACTCCGTCAGGCGATCGAGTTATCAGCGACATTGACTGAGTCGCAGATTAGAAAGGGAAAGCTACACAGGAAGGGTGACAAGGGCAAGAAGCAGTCGGCTGACAAGGAAGATAGCAAGAAAGGTCAAAACTTGAATGGAAAGAACTCTGGTTCTTCGAAGAGGTCAAGGAAGCGTAAGGCTTCCCAAAATTTTGCTATCACTGCCCAAGCTAATCTGGCAGCTCCCAACCAACCTGCACAGCTTCCAGCAAAGAAACCCTATACAGGGAATGCACCTTTGTGCAATAGATGCAACAGTCACCACCAGCCACAACTTCCATGCCGTTTCTGTACTAACTGTGGGAAATCAGGCCATCTCGCCAATGTTTGTCGATCTGCTCAGAATCCCGCGGTTCAGAACCCGGCTCAACAAGTTGCTCAGCCTCCTGCTCCGCAACAGGGTCAAGCGGCACGACCACAATACCCACCAGGTGCTTGTTACAATTGTGGGGATCTGACCCACTATAGAAATCGGTGCCCAAGACTGGCGAACCAGAACCAGAACCAGAATCAGGCTCCGGCTCGAGGCCGAGTTTTTAACATGAATGCCCAAGAGGCACAGGCTGACGATAATGTGGTGAACGGTACGTTCTTTATTAATAATCAGCCTGCATCTGTTCTTTTCGATTCTGGTGCCGATAAGAGTTTCGTGTCCTTGTCTTTTGAGCAAATGCTTCGCGTGTCTAGAACGAAACTAGGCAAATCTTTGACAGTAGAGGTTGCTAGTGGTGAACCCATTATTCTTGATTCTGTTCTTCACAACTGCCAGTTGAATCTTAACGACCATCTTTTTCTTATTGACCTCGCGCCTATGCAACTTGGAAGCTTCGACGTTATTGTGGGAATGGATTGGTTATCCAAGCATCACGCAGAGATAGTTTGTTCTAAGAAGATTGTTCGTGTGCCACTTTCGACAGGCGAGATCCTGCAAGTTCAAGGTGAGAAGCCTACCGGTGGTCTCAAACTCATGTCTTGTTTTAAAGCTCTGAAGTATCTGCAGAAGAACTATGTGGCTTTCTTAGCACATGTTACAGAAGATAAAGGCAAGGGTAAGTCTATTTCAGATATTCCTGTCGTTCGGGATTATTCTGAAGTATTCCCTGAAGACTTACCTGGTCTACCTCCAACACGCCAAGTCGAGTTCCGCATTGATCTCGTACCTGGTGCAAATCCCATTGCCAGAGCTCCATATCGTCTTGCACCGTCTGAGATGCAAGAGTTGTCTAAACAGCTTCAGGAGCTCTCTGACAAAGGTTTTATCCGTCCTAGCTTTTCACCTTGGGGTGCTCCAGTTCTTTTTGTCAAGAAGAAGGATGGATCCTTTAGGATGTGTATCGATTATCATGAGCTTAACAAGCTTACCATCAAGAATCGATATCCCCTACCTCGCATCGATGATCTCTTTGATCAGTTACAAGGTGCTTCTTATTTTTCGAAGATTGATCTGCGATCTGGATATCATCAACTTCGGGTGCAAGAAGAAGACATTCCGAAGACAGCGTTCCGTACTCGTTATGGGCATTATGAATTCACAGTCATGCCATTCGGTTTGACTAATGCTCCTGCTGTCTTCATGGACTTAATGAATAGGGTCTGCAAACCTTATTTGGATCAGTTCGTCATTGTTTTTATCGATGACATCTTGATTTACTCTAAGACGCGAGCTGATCACGAGCAGCATCTTCGTCTTACTCTGGAACTCCTGAAGAAAGAGCAACTTTTCGCCAAATTCTCCAAGTGCGAATTTTGGCTTAAAGAAGTTCAATTTTTGGGACACATTATCAACGAACATGGTATTCATGTAGATCCCTCCAAGATCAGTGCGATTAAGGATTGGGATACGCCTACTACTCCTACTGAAGTTCGTTCATTTCTTGGTCTAGCGGGTTATTATCGCCGCTTCATTGAAAACTTCTCTAAGATTGCAGTTCCTCTAACTGCTCTAACTCAGAAGAAAATGCCCTTTTACTGGGGATTCAAACAAGAGGAAGCTTTTCAACACTTGAAGCAGAAGCTTTGCGATGCGCCTGTTCTATCATTACCCGAGGGTGATGATGATTTTGTCGTGTATTGTGATGCATCTAAATTGGGTCTTGGCTGTGTTCTGATGCAAAGGAACAAAGTCATAGCCTATGCATCAAGACAATTGAAGATACATGAGAAGAACTACACCACTCATGATCTTGAGTTGGGTGCAGTTGTCTTTGCTCTCAAGATCTGGAGACACTATTTGTACGGTACAAAATGTGTGGTTTTCACTGACCACAAAAGTCTTCAGCATATCTTCAACCAGAAAGAACTCAACATGAGACAGCGACGTTGGGTTGAGCTTTTAAACGACTACGACTGTGAAATTCGCTACCATCCTGGTAAGGCGAATGTCGTAGCTGATGCATTGAGTCGTAAGGAACGTACTAAGCTTCATTGTGTACGTGTTCAATCTGTTACTCAAGCTCGATCCGATATTCAAGCACGCATTTCTCAGGCTCAACAATCTTGTGTTTCACAAGGTTTTATGGATAAGGAATTTCCCTATCACATAACGCCTGCTCTGGAACTGAAGGACAATGGGTCATATTACTTCATGGACCGTTTGTGGGTCCCAAGCCAGGATGATCTTCGTACCCTGCTTATGGATGAAGCCCATAAGTCTCGTTATTCCATTCATCCGGGCTCAGATAAAATGTATAAGGACCTTCGTACTCACTATTGGTGGCCTGGTATGAAGAAAGACATTGCCTTATACGTATCAAAATGCCTTACTTGTCTTAAGGTTAAGGCTGAACATCAGCGTCCTTCTGGTTTATTGGAGCAACCAGAGATCCCAGTTTGGAAATGGGAAAACATTACTATGGATCTTGTTACCAAACTCCCGCGCACAAAGAAAGGTCATGATGCCATCTGGGTAGTCGTTGATCGTCTTACAAAGTCAGCACACTTCTTGCCAATCCGCGAGGATTTTTCTACTGACAGACTTGCTCAAATCTATGTAGATGAAATTGTGGCTCGACATGGTGTTCCTTTGAACATCATTTCTGACAGAGATGCTCGTTTCACTTCTCATTTTTGGAGAACCATGCAATCTGCCATGGGGACCCAACTTAATCTGAGCACAGCATATCATCCGCAAACGGATGGTCAATCTGAGAGAACAATCCAGACTCTGGAGGATATGCTAAGAGCTTGTGTGATCGATTTTGGTGGTAGCTGGGATTCACATCTTAAATTGATTGAATTCTCCTACAACAACAGTTATCACACTAGCATCAAAATGGCTCCTTTCGAAGCTCTCTATGGTCGAAAATGTCGTTCACCAGTCTGCTGGAATGAGATTGGCGAGGCTCAACTTACTGGACCTGCCCTCATTTTAGAGACAACTGACAAGGTCAAGAAAGTTCGTGATAACCTTCAGGCAGCTAGAAGCCGTCAGAAGATTTACGCGGACCCAAAACGCAAAGCCTTGGAATTTCAAATCGGTGATCGAGTATTACTTAAGGTCTCACCTTGGAAAGGTGTTATCAGATTTGGAAAGAAAGGAAAACTTGCACCTAGATACGTTGGACCATTCAAGATCGTCGAAAGAATCGGAAAGGTAGCCTACAGACTTGAGTTACCTCCTGAACTTGGAAATGTTCATCCAACTTTTCACGTGTCCAATCTCAGGAAGTGTACAGCTGATGAGAATTTCTCCATACCGCTTGACGAAATTCGTATTGGCAAAACACTGAAATTTGTTGAGAAACCAATGGAAATCATGGAACGTGAAGTCAAGTGGCTTAAACGCAAGCGCATTCCTTTGGTCAAAGTTCGCTGGGAAGCTAAACGTGGACCTGAGTTTACTTGGGAGCGCGAAGATCAAATGAAGGCGAAATATCCACATCTTTTTCCACGAGTTTCCTCTAAATAAATTTCGGGACGAAATTTCCACAAGTAGGGGAGACTGTAACAACTGTGCTTGTAATCACTATGAACAGTTCTGTTATCAATAAAACAATGTTATTTGATCCCAATGTCTGTTTTGTTATGTTATACATTTTTCATGTTTTGACTTTTATGTAATTTCAAACTCTACATCGCTTTCTGGAGAGTTATACGCAAACTAGTGCGTAAACGTACTCAGTTTAATGCGAGAAATACTCTGGAACATCAACATATACTCAACATACCTTAAATAACCTTTACATAACTTAGAAATAAGTTTTGAAGGCTTTGGTATGGCAAAAACAAGTTAATTCGCTTACAGTGACTAAATATGACAAACTGCGAAAGTATGTCAATTTGAACTGTAACGAACATTCCGGAACATGACCATAAGTTAAACACACCTTAAATATCCTTTACATAGCTTAGAAATAGGCTTTGAGGGGTTTGGTGTGCTAAAATAAACTTTTGGGACATTCAGGGACTAAAAGTGTCAAAAAGTGCACAAGTTTGCATTTTCGCGCATAACTTACGTTCTGAATACATCTGGACATCCAAAAATTTATGAAAGCATGACTATATTATATTTAGTGTTCGCCATAAGAAAAATCCATTCGTCGCGTCATTTGGATCGTTTTTCGCGCTTATGCGCATTCCGTCGTAATTAAGCGAACATCGCGTTCGTACGACCAAACGAACCATCATCCGGCATATTTTTGAACATGTTTCATGTCCACAATTTTTAGGCAACATTTTAGGGCCTTAAAGTTGGCTTTACGGGCCTTGGAAGTGTCGGAAATGGCCTTAAACACGTGCAGGGACTGAAACTGTCAATTCTGCAAGAAGTTTGCTGATCAGACAGCCAGGCGGCCCGCCTCAGTTTCTGTGTATCCTTAGGCGGCCCGCGTCAATCTTCTGGACCAGATTAACTGCATTAACAGCTGTTTGCAACTGTTTTAACCACAACCACACACTCACCACTTGCCTAATCAGTTGATAAGGATGGTTTTTAACCACCATGAGTTTCCAACACTTGTACGGCTTGGATTAAGGCACGATATTCAACAAACGATCTTAACGGTTACCCGAAAACTATAAATACCCCACCCCCCTTTGTTCATAATCACTAGAAACTTGATTTGAGAAACTCTAAGTTGAAACATTTGTTTCATACCTGAGATTTTTGAATCGAGTTTAGCATTCGGGGACCCTTCGTAAGTATTCTTTCGTTCTTTTCCTTATTTTACTGCTTTTCGAGTCTGAAAGTCAAACTTTGTTTGACTTTCAGCGTTGACCAGTAATGGTAAATGCGAAGTTCATTAGAACTTCGCAACGTGATTGTAATCACGATGGTCATAGTCCCTTGGGACTATGCCTACTGATTACCACGTTGACTAGGGTCGTAGGGTAAGCGATCTGATAAATCGCTTATACCTCGAACCCGACCCAGTTTGGTCGATCATTAGGATCCGACCAAATACATTAGGTGACCATAGTGTAGGGAATAACCTTCCAAGGTTATACCTTATGGTCACGACGTTTAAGTAGTTGTATGATAGGTAGTTTATATGCCTTAGGTAAATTACCAGAATACCCTTTTCATACATAATTGGTAATTTAGCATATGTAACCTAAACTTTTATCACATAACTGATTATGTAACATATTTAGGCATATAATACTTGTCATAGGACTAGTTAGGCGGTCCAAACGCGTTTCACGCGCACGATGCGTTAAAGTAGCATAAGCTACCTAAACGAGTCGTAATGGGTCGCAAACAATTATGTTAAGTTTCATTTAGCATGTAGGCTTTGTTAAACCATATCACGTGAGTTCCTACACTCATTTGGTTTACAAACCCTAATGCTACCCAGTCTTCCGAGATAGGTCCGGTTTATTAACATAGTTACCTATATTAGGTGCCGTTTGATTCCGAGATCTCTAGCGTTGCTTGGTGATTTTCTTTAGACATCTGAGCAATCTCAAGTGAGTACATAGACCCCTCTTTTACTGTTTTCCAAACTGTTTTGGGGTGGAACACATGTGCCTACTTGTTACTTTCATGCTTTCCTGTTTTCACATCATATACATGCTATGTTCGTTAGTACATTATAGTACATGATTTCATATCATCTTATGCTAGGTGTGCCCATTGTGTGCATTACTTGGTACATTGTTTTACATGACATTTCCTGCTAGGTGTGCCCATTGTGTGCATTACTTAGTACATTGTTTTACATGACATTTCCTGCTAGGTGTGCCCATTGTGTGCATTACTTAGTACATTGTTTTATATGACATTTCCTGCTAGGTGTGCCCATTATGTGCATTACTTAGTACATCGTTTTACATGACATTTCACGCTATGTATGTTCATTTGATTACATACTTAGTGCATTGTTTTCACATGTTTACATTTTGGTATGACATTTGGTTTGTTTACATGGGACAATACATTCATTAACATTAGCTACGCCGTTCGTTAGTAGGTAGTGGTACCATAGGAATTGACAACTCCCGTTCCGGACATCCCAGGGAAAGGGGACAGAAAGGAATGACCGAATTCGATGATATAAGACAGATAGACCTTTAATTTGTTTAAAGGGGTTTATCACCACAGTCGCAAGGCTTGGATGTATGCATTTTCACAATACCGCATAAATGTTCATATTAAATAGTTGCATGCATTTTTCCACAAAGACATAAGATTGATTTAAACCATGTTTTACTTCAACATTTTGTTTTTGTGCATGTGGTTTAGTTGAGACATTTCACTTGCCATACATGACATTTTGACATAGACATTTGACATGGATATTTTGACATAGACATTTGACATGGATATTTGACATAGACATTTGACATGGATATTTGACATAGACATTTGACATGGATATTTGACATAGACATTTGACATGATTTACATCTTGACATAAACACTTTGACATATTATTCAATACATTTGACAATTTGGTTAAACATAGACTTCTTACATTGATTGGTTTGGTTTGATTAAGTGATTAAGTTAACGATGCGTGTGTAATATGATACAAGCATGGTGGATACGCCGCTGGTACTTCCTATATATAAGTGTTTGTATGGTATTACATGGCGTAACGTTATTTGAATCATTTCAGTTTGATACATATAACATTTTATACAAATAACATACTTTTCACAAGACATTGATTTACAAACAACTTATCTTATACAAACACATTTTTACATGGTTATTTATTTAACCTGACAATTACTTATACATATCATCTGATCTTATTGTTTTCAAATGATTTACATGACAAAGCAAATTACTAGGTTCATGACTAAACATTTTTCTTAAACATAAGTCATGAATCCTATTTTCACAAAACCTATGTATCTCACAGGCATTTTTATGCTGACGTACCTATTTTCACATGTGTTTTCAGGTGCTTTTCCATAGGATGTTGATCATGATACTAGTGCGGACCTGTGCCTTAGAAACTTTAAAAGAAGATAGACTATGTTTAATTATGTTCTGAACTCTTAAATTTCCTGTTTGAGACAATGTAACACCCTTGTTTAATAAATAAAATACACTTTGTGTGCCATGGTTATGAAACAATTAATTCTGTTACGACACGCCCCGATGTTTCCGCCGCGATTTGTTGTTTTACGCGGTCGGGGTGTGACACAAATGAATGTTGTTTGTATACAGATCTTGGTGGTATGGATAGTGTTAATATTAACCATGTTATTGCAAGTGATTCTGAAATATTATCAACACCGTCTTCTTCATCTATGTCGAGATTTCGATCTGATGAAACATCCCGTAATATTAGACGTCGTGGTCGTCCTCGATTACGAGATCGCCTTGCTGGTTCAAACATTGAAAATATGCTAGTTCAACGACGTTGTTATGGTACGTATTGTTAATTTTTTTTATGCCAAGTAATGTAAACGTGTTCATGTTTTTAGGACACATCTGATTGTATCTACGTGTATTGCAGTTGGCCCAAATTCAAATCAATTCCATGGAACTAATTCAATGAATAGTGATGCACCTTTTGTATCACATTCTTTAACTTCGGAGTTTGTTTCAGCATCATTGCCTTCTATGCACAACCGAAGGTCATCTTGTGCTGGTGTTTACCAAGATGAAAACTCATCAAGTATGGATTGTTCATTGATGACTGTTAGTTGTTTGAATGCCTCATTAAAATGATAAATATAATTTTCTCTTATATGATTGTTTTATTTTGTATAGGAGATGTATCATATTGGGATTGTGGAATTACAGAATATGTATGTCCTTATTGCAAAGCGATCTTGTGGTATAGTGAGAGAAGTACTAAATATCTTTCCCCGTCTAATCCAACTTTCTCTATTTGTTGTGGTAAAGGCAAGGTTGTTTTACCTTTACTTCGGCATGCTCCGCAACCATTGTGACGACTTTTACATCCGAATGGTGAACCGCGATCTAAGGTGTTTAAAGAGAATATCAAGCTTCTAAATTCAATGTTTTCGTTTACTTCTACTGGCGGTAAAGTCTGTTCGGATGTTAATGATGGAGGTGGTCCCTATACATATGTGTTGAATGGACATAATCATCATAGGATTGGTACTTTGTTACCTCAGCATATTGATGGACGGCCAAGATTTGCACAACTATATATTTATGACACAGAAAATGAGGTTGACAATCGATTAAAAGCAGTGGATAAGTGTATTCAGTTTGGGAATGATGATGCATGTATTCGAAGTTTAGTTAATGATTTAATTAAAATGCTTAATCGGCACAATCCATTAGTTCAGAGCTTTAGGATGGCCAAAGAAAGATTTACTCACTTTTCGCAGCAACCTGTTAGACTTAGACTGCTTGGTACACGAAGAAGGGATGCGAGACAGTTTAATTTGCCTACGGTCAATGAAGTTGCTGCATTGATTCCGGGTGATGGTAATCCTACAGATTGCCATGATATTATTGTTGAAGACCGTGGTAGTACAAATGCGAAACGTATTTCTGAACTTCATCCCAGTTACATGTCGCTGCAATATCCATTACTTTTCCCGTATAGAGAAGATGGTTTTAATGTGGGCATTCCTCTAAGTAATATTAGTGCTGAAAGTAAAAGAAAAAATGTTTCATTGAGAGAATAGTATTGTTTTCGGTTGATGGTTAGAATGGAAGAAGGTAGAACATTGCATAGTTCTGGCCGGTTATTTCTTACATTTGTTGTTGATGCATATACGCAAGTGCTTGAACATGACTTACAATGGTACAAGACTCATCAGACAACAATTCGTTCGGAGTTGTATAATGGGTTGCATGATCGTATATTAGAAGGTGAGACAAACTGTGATTCTATAGGTTGACGTGTTGTGTTGCCAGCGTCCTTCACCGGGGGGCTTAGGCATATGATACAACAATATCAATATGCGATGGCAATTTGTCGTTGGGCTGGTATTCCGGATCTTTTTATTACCATGACGTGTAACCCAAAATGGCATGAAATTCAACGGCATTTGCAAGAAAACACAGTGGGTCACTTAGTATCTGAAAGACCCGATATTGTTGCATGGGTATTTAAGATCAAACTTGATGAGCTCATGAAAGACATAAGGAAAAAGCATCATTTTGGTGTTCCTAAAGCGGGTAAGTTAAATGAATTTTATTCTCAATGGTTGTATGTTAACATGTGATTAATGTGTTATTATGATGTGTGTTAAAACATTGTGTTTTTTTTTTTTGACTTTGCAGTTCTTTACACAATAGAGTTTCAAAAACGTGGTCTGCCACATTCTTGTGTTTCTTAGTCAAGCTGATAAAATTTCTTCACCGGATGAAATTGATAGATATTTCTCTGCTGAGCTGCCTTCTGAATCGGGTGACCCAATCGGTTTTTTAAATGTTGGTACTCATATGATGCATGGTCCATGTGGTAACCTTAGACCTTCGAGTCCTTGTATGAATGATGGCAAATGTACTAAAGGATTTCCGAAGAATTATTGTGACGAAACTTTTATTAGAAATGATGGGTGGCCGTCGTATCGACGACGTAATAACTCACGTAAAGTTCGTGTTGGTCGGCAAGATATTATGCTAGATAATGGATATGTTATTCCTTATAATCGTGTGTTGCTTATACAGTATGGTTGCCATATCAATGTTGAATGGTGTAACCAAGGAATGTTGGTTAAATATCTTTTCAGCTATATTAACAAAGGTCAAGATCGTGCTACCGCAGTATTGAAAGGTCAAGGTGGGAGAACAACATTTACATCACTTTTAAATCATGAAAATGAGATTGAGCAGTACATGAACTGTAGGTATATTTCAGCATCAGAGGCGTGTTAGAAAATATTTGAGTTTGACATGCATTATCGTTCAGTGGCTGTTGAAAGACTCCCATTTCATGAAGAAGGGTGTAATATATTATATTTTAAGGATCATGAACAAATTTCTGATGTTTTACAACGAACAACAGCTGCAATGTCAAAGTTTACTGAATGGATGGCTGCAAATGAAAGGTATGAGTTTGGCCGGAAATTGACGTATGCCGAATACCCAACTTTGTTTACATGGCATGAGAAGGAAAGAGTGTGGGAGCCCCGTAAAGGTTCATTTCAAACTATTGGACGTATATATTATGTAAGTCCTACGATGGGTGAAAAGTATTATCTTAGAATGCTATTAAATGTTGTGCGTGGTCCGAGAAGTTTTAGAGAGATTCGAACTCTTGACAGGGTGGAACATCCAACGTATATGTCCGCTTGTAAAGCATTAAGTCTTTTGGGTGATGATGTTGAATGGGTTGATGCTATACGCCAGGCTTATCATTGGCAATTTGGGGATCGCCTTCGTGAGTTGTTTGTTACAATTTTGTTATTTTGTACTATTAGTGATCCTCGGCAATTATTTTTTGATTGTTATGAATACCTATCAGAGGACATTCCTCATAAATATCGAACAATTTTGAAAAAAAAATTCATTGAATTTCTCAGATGCTGAAATATTGAATTATACTATGAAAGAGATTGAACAAGTGTTGATTCCGAGTGGCCGGTCGTTAACTTCCTTTCCAACCTTACCGCAGATTGACCATACTTCGGAAGATAGATTTATCAACAGGTTGGTTCAATTTGAGAGAATGTATGATGCTAATGAGGAAAGGACACGTTTTATTAAGCAATACACTGGGTTGAATAGTCAACAAAAGGAAGTGTTTGATAGTATATATTCTGCTGTTCAGGCTAGAAAAGGAGGCGTATTTTTTGTGTTAGGTAGTGGAGGAACTGGGAAAACGTTCTTATGGACGACCCTTATAGCTCGTATTCGATCAAATAATGAGACAGTTTTGACTGTTGCGTCATCTGGTATTGCTTCCTTATTACTACCTGGTGGGCGTACAACACATTCTCGGTTTCGCATCCCTATTGAAGTTGATAAGGACTCTTGTTGTGCCATTGATGTTGGTTCAGATTTGGCTAAGTTAATCAATTATGCTTCACTTATTATTTGGGATGAAGCACCTCTACAACATCGCCATGTATTTGAAGCTGTTGATCGTACGTTGAGGGATGTGTGTCGAGACAGTGTGGCTGGTGCTGAGCATAAAGTATTTGGTGGGAAGGTTGTCGCATTTGGTGGTGACTTTCGGCAGATACTTCTTGTTGTTCAGTTTGGTTCACGAAGTAAAATTGTTGCTTCAGCAATTAACAAGTCGTCGAATATATGGAGGTCATGTAAAGTGTTTTCTTTGACAACTAACATGCGTTTACGTGATCCAAGTATTTTTGGTAGGGATCTTATTCAAATGCAGGAATTTAGTAAATGGCTTTTAGACATGGGGACTGGTTGTCTTCCTTCGGTTTCTGTGGATGGATCAAATGATGCTACCTGGATTCGTATACCAAGAGATATGTTAATTTCTGTAACTGATAAACATCTTGAGTCCGTTGTGTTAAATACGTTCCCTAATATTATGAACAGATTTAATGATGTCGATTACTTGAAGGAACGTTGCATTATTTGTCCGACTAATGATGAAGTTGATACGATTAACCAACATGTTCTTGAGAAGATACCAGGTGAAATGTATACATTGTTTAGTGCTGATGAGATATGTGCGAGTACACAAAATGTTGAAGAATTGTGCGCTATATATGCTCCTGAGTTTCTTAACAGTTTGAAATTTTATGGACTTCCAAATCATGTACTACATCTCAAGGTTGGTGCACCTGTTATTTTGTTGCGTAACCTAAACATGCAACGTGGCTTGTGTAATGGGACGCGGTTGGTTGTAAGTCAAATAAGTCGTCGTGTTCTTGAATGCACGATTATTACAGGCCCACATGTTGGAGAGAAAGTATTCATTGGTAGAATTGATATGACTCCAAGTAATTCGTCTTGGCCTTTTGAATTTAAGCGACGACATTTTCCTATAAAAGTTTGTTTTGCTATGACTATTAACAAAAGTCAAGGCCAAACTTTTAATAATGTTTGTGTTTACTTAGTAAAGCCCGTGTTCTCCCATGGACAGTTATATGTTGCTGCATCTCGTGTAACATCTCGTGCTGGACTAAAGTTCTATGTGGATAATATAGAAAAATGTCCTAACAATATGACTAAAAATGTTGTGTACAAGGAAGTTTTTTATAATTTTCCGTTATCGCCAGCTGATAGTATTGTGTAATTGGTGTTGTCAAACTAGGTTGTTCAAAGGTAACATGTTTTCTTTGTTGAGTATTATTAGCCTTGTGTGTGTATATATGGGTCTATATGTGTAGTCTTTGTTTATAGTGTTATGGATTATATGTGTGATGTTGATTGCAGTCTTATATATATTTGCAGCTTATTACTTTATAAAATCAATCGTGCAAGTATTTCGGATTTACGTGCTTATTTTACCAACAACGGGCAAGTTGATGTGTTGGTCTCGCGTGCTTGGACATCGTTCAACCCTAAAACAAATCGTATCCTTTCGTTTGACATGATTCTATCTGATGCACAAGTGAGTATTTCTTTGTAATGCAATATTGTTTAGTTTTTGATTTTACATTGATAATTATCTAATCTTAAAATGTATATGTTTTTTCAGGGTTCATCTATTCATGCAAAGATTCCATCTAACTTGCTGAGGTTATTTTAGAATGCGTTTAAAGAGGGATGTGTTTACAGAATTCGTAAGTTTGTTGTTCGTAAGTTTGTTGTTCATAAGTATAGTACCATGTATCGTCCATTGCGGTGCGATATTTTCATTCAGTTCTTGTATTCAACAAGTGTTACTACTTGTCCGACGCATCCGTCTGTCTTCAGACAATATGTGTTTGATTTTCTTCCATTCAATCTGTTAGCCGATCGTGTTAATGATGAAAAATATCTTACAGGTATGTATGCATTTTATTCTGTTAGTTTTTTATTCTTCAAGTTTTCTAATGTTATATATATATATATATATATATATGTGTGTGTGTGTGTGTGTGTGTGTAGATGTTATTGGCGTTCTTAGGGAATGGGGCTCTGTTCAGTATCAATTGGAATCTGTTTCATCTTGCAATCCTGGTGTACGAAACATTGTTATCTCTGACACCAAGTATGTTAGTGTTGTCTATATTAATTTCTTTCGTCTATATTGTTTATTTTTACTATCTCATTCTTAAATATATATAATTCAGTGATATGAAGGTGAATGTTTCATTATGGGGACACTTGGTGAATCAGTTTAGCGATGGTTATATTCGAAGAATTGCAAAAAATACAGTTGTTATTATTTTGTCATCTTGCAAAGTTCGATCTTACAAGGGTATGGTGTTATGTATAGGATATGTTGCATTGTTAATTGATTATTTATAACTTATGTTTAAATGTTTGTATTGAATTAGGTTCTACAAGTTTAATGACAACTGTGGTGACTCAAATTTACTTGAATCTTTCTATACCTGAAATTGATGCCTACAGGATTATGTAATTATGTGATTTGGCATGTTTTATTAGATGCATTATTATTTTATGTTTTATATACGTTGTATTTTTTGTTTTCAGTGAGTCTCCTCAAATTACTATCAATGAAGACAATGCAGCCACCTTTCAAATTACGAGTATTGCAAACATATACAGCCTTCTTACAGCAGGAGATGTGGCTGAGGTATTGTATTGCTAATACACCCAAATAAATTATTTTTTGTTAGTTTTTGACTTTTAATCATTAGTTTTTGACTTTAAATCATGTACAGGGAACAATTTTCAACATTGATGCAAACATAAGTGGTGTGGAAATGCATAGTGATTGGAAATATGTTAAGTGTAACAAATGTCGTAAGAAGGTGTCAATGGTTGACGGTTACTATTTGCGTTGGAACTGTGAAGAAGATGTTGTCAATCCACATTATGTGTAAGTTTTTTTAATATTTTATTTGTTGTTTTTTTTTTCGTTTTATTAATCGTTTCTGTTTTGTAGATACAAATTGGAACTTTGTGTTACTAATGGTACCAATGATGAGATGACATGTGTTGTTTTTAATGAAGCTGCAGTATCTCAACTTAAAATATCTGCTGATGAGTTAGTTAATAAGTCTTTGTCAGAGGTTTATTTTACATTTCCTTTTACTATTATTAGTTGTTGAATTTTTTGCATGATTAGTATATATTAGTTTGTTCAGTTGTGTTGATAGTTTATTATGTTTTTTGTAGGGTGTTGATGATCCAAATTGGATAGAATCGTATTTGAATGAAAATTTATGTTCTCGAAGGGTTATTTTTGTTATTAAGATCGATCCCTATAATTTAGCGCCTAAATTTTCCAACCGTTTTACTGTTTCTAAATACCTCGGAGATGATATCAATGAGCTTATACAGCCTAGGTCTATATCTACAACTGCTGACTGTGCCAATCCTCCATCAGCTGGTGTTCTTCAAATTGTTGAGGAAACCGAAATGTGTGCAAAGATCAAAGATGTTGAATGGGAGATGGCTGATGAAGTATTTAGCTCATTAGTTGATAATGTTGTTACACCGTCAAAGCAATCATCGGTAACTCTTTATGTTTTTTTGTTTTTTATTTTCAATATGTATTGGTGGTTTGGTTTTTTGTGAGTTTCAAACTTTTAATTGTTTTCATGACTGTATTAACTTTGTAATATAGGTTACTGTTACTATTATTTTAATATTACTTAATATGGTTAATTAGAGTTAGTTTAATTATTGGTTTGTTTTCTTAGGTTATTGTTGGTAATGGGCGAGATGCTAGCCTTACCCAAAGTGTTGTACAGGTAAATGATTTGTTTTATTTGGGTTTAAGTGACTTTACCTTAGTAAGTTGGTTTGTTTGATAATAGTAACATTACTTCGTAGATGATATCAATGTGCTTATACAGCCTAGGTCTATATCTACATCTGTTGACGCTGCCACTCCTCCATCAGCTGGTGTTCTTCAAATTGATGAAGAAACTGAAATGTGTGCAAAGATCAAAGACGTTGAATGGGAGATGGCTGATGAAGTGTTTAGCTCAGTAGTTGATAATTCTGTTACACCATCAACGCAGTCATCGGTAACTCTTTATGTATTTTGTTTTTTATTTTCAATATGTGTTTGTGGTTTGGTTTTTTGTGAGTTTCAAACTTTTAATTATTTTCATGACTTTATTAACTTTGTAATATAAGTTACTGTTACTGTTATTTGATTAATGGTTCGTATATTACGTTTAGATTATTGGAGATAACAAGACAGCTGGCAACCATTTGCAATCTGAAGTAGAGGTTAAGTGTATTTTTTTTTAAACTTTATAGTATTAGTTAGCTGGATATTGATTTTGATGTTATATATAGGTTATTATTGATACGGAAGTAAATGATTGCCTTACTAAAGCGAGACTTCAGGTATGATTCTTTTATTTGGATGTGTATTATTATGTACTTTGAATGTAATATTGGTTGTTTTGTTATGGCATGATATTGGTAATGATAAGAAGCATGATGACAGTTTTGGTCAATCTACGATGGAGGTGAATAAATCGGTTTATTTTTATGTTATTATGTTGGTTATTTTTTTTATGTACTTTCAATGTAATATTGGTTGTTTTGTTATGGCAGGATATTGGTGATGATAAGAAGCATGATGACAGTGTTGGTCAATCTGTGATGAAGGTGAATAAATTGTTTTATTTTTATGTTATTAAGTTGGTTATTTTTTTAGTGTAACATGTTGGTTTGTTGCATTTAGGGTATTGTTGGTACTGAGCAATATGAGGGCTCTGCCAGACAAATCAATAAAGAGGTAATTGGTTTTTTGTATATCATTTTAATAATTTAGAAATTACAGAAGTGTTTCATGTTGTCTATGTTTCATGTAGGGTGCTGTTCGATATGATCAAATGACTGATTCTAACAAAAGTCATATAGGAGTGCAAGATGTTGTCAACATTATGTCTAATTCAACGGTTGGTGGTTCTATGGTTGTTAAACAAATTGGAGGGAACTACAAGAAGAGACTTAGGAATAATTCGGAGAAGGTGAAACGCGTTAAGAAGTAGTTCGTTTCCGTCGTTGTCTGTTTACATTCCATAAACAGTTTATGCTTATGTTTTTTTTTTTTTTTTTAATGCAGTTAGTATGTTTGTGTGTTCAAGTAATTTGTTAACTTTATGTTTGTACCTTGTAATGCCATTTTCGTGATTGCGAAATGTTTTGTTTTCTTTGTTTTTTTTTTTTTTTTTTTGTATTTACTTTCAAAGCTTTTGACTGGTGTATTTTGTGTGACTATTATTTGTATTAGGCTGTTATTAATGTTCATAGATGCCAATTTGTGTGTAGATAATAGTTAATTACTTTTTTAATAGAGAAATTTATATTAGATTAATATTTAACAAATATAACATATAACAAAAATGCAGTATTTATAGTAATGTTTCCCAAAACCACATTGTTATTATTAACACAATGGCTATAACACAATGGTATACGTTAAATACAATTCTTTTGTAATATCAACAGGCATTTGTAAATTAACAAATACGTTTCATCTACTGTCTAATATTTATTGATATTTTACACGTAAAATAATCAACCTAAATATTGTAGAGCAATCTTACACAAGTTATGTAAGAAAATAAACGTTTATTAACTATACCTGTGTTAATTATTTACAATCAGTTAGTATACATACTTCTATATGTTACTTGATCATGTGTTTTGTAATATGTTACTTTATGTAATACATCTAAATTCTAAGCAAAACAAATAAAATTTTTGGTAAAATGGTAAAATAGCGTCATTAGGTAAATTTGTTATAAGACAGTGTCAATATTTAAATATGTTATTACATTAAGTAGATAGGATACACTTGTAGAAGGTCAAATACATGAGCGATCAAAAAAAATAAAAGTAATCATGAAACGTTTCTAATAGTTCTTCATTATAGTAACCCTTTCGTTCTTCGTCTTCATGTACTCCGACAAGGTATCCTTGAGTTCTTCTAACGAAACTGCTATGTTTTTCTTTATCTGTAACTGTTTATCCAGATATTGTATAATCTTTATTTGATCTACGTTCTGTAGCCCATTTGAAATATACTGCAGAACCTTGTAGTTCATGTCAGTATTGTTTCTCTCTACATCTGCAGTGGCGGTGTTATGCATTCTCTGTAGTGTTCGTAAGATTTCTGAATCCTTTTGATCCTCTACAAAGTGTGCAGTGGTTATAATTTTCTTGGCCTCTGTTGTATCTCCGAAATGGTAGTGTGATCCAGGCATGATTGTAGTTGTGTTGAATGTAGAGATGTTTCGAGTTAGTGTTAGAAGATAGGTGATGTGTTATGGACTTATGGGTTAGTTTATTTTATAGGTGTTCAGGGGTAGGGAATTGAATAGGCGGTAAAGCGATTGGATTATTCCGTTAAAAAAAAGCGATTGGATTATTATGTTATAATTACAAAGGTTATTAATATTTTTCGTTGATTCATGCGTAATAAAGCGTGTATCAGCTTAAGTTTCCCATGTTAACTGGATGGGTTTGTGTGTGTAGTAATAACTGTGTGTAAACGTGTGTCTCTTCAGTTATTCGCATCGTTTCCCCAAGCAGTTTCTACATTATGTAATTGTTTCTGCCATTAACCGTTTAGTGTACCCAGATCCAGGTTTATCTAAGTTTACTAACTTTTAAATTGTTTCATAATTTATAAAAAAAAAACCAAACGTGTGTTGGTTGTGTACAAATATGTTATACAATTGTGTTTTTGTCATTGTGTTTTTATGTCATTATTTTTGTGTATGTGTGTGTGTCATATATTACATGTGCAGCTTCACCTTTTAAAAACATCATTCCTTTACAAGTCATTCATTTCACCAAACACTTGACATCTTCAATGAAAAAGGATTCTTTGAAAAGGTCAATCCTGAAACATTTGCCTTCTTGCTGGCTTTCTACCATCTCATCAACAAGTCATGCACCTTGGGGTACTAAAAAGACAGAATGTTGGGTAGATGTCTTGTAAGAGGGGCTTCTGCAGTTCAGTGACAACAAGTTTGAAAAACTTGTGCCACACTCAAAGAACATAGCATATGCTAGGAGCATGGTTGTCAAGATTTATCATACACAAACAAGTACAGATACCAAGAGTGTGAAAAGCTTACATCAGGGGTTATCAATTCCTAGGCAATAAGCTTAGTGTTTTGACCGTACACATGCAACAGATGTTTTCTCAACCACTGATTAAAGAATATTATGATGCTGCTGTTGTTGCTGTAAAGTCCAACTGATAGACAAGTAGCTGAAATATATCATCAAAGATTCAATATCTCATTGATTCACCATCAGACATCACTATTTTTGTTCAAACATCTGTTTTGTTAATACTGTCCACTGCTGAAAGTCAACCATTCTCCTCTCATTTCCTTGGTAATCCCTGTTGTTCAAAATCAGTGTTTTAACCCACTGATGGCTATCCACTGATAGCTTAGAATCACCCACTGTTTCCAGTATAACCGTTTGCAACCACTGATCTTGCTTCATCAGTGGTTTCATAAATCAACTGTCTTCCATTATTCATTCCTTCACCAAGGGTTGGCACGTGGACTTTTGTAATCGTTGCCACGTCAGCATTCACTTTTTCCCTTTATAAAACCTTGATCAAAACCCCCCAAACAGGGTTTTTAATGAGAAACATGTGTTTATGAAAACTATTTTCCCTTAGATTGTGCTTACAAAGTTTGATTCCACTTCCGCTGCATTTAATCTCATTTTACTTTCGTTCATTTGTTCAATTATGACAAACAAACTCAATCATAAGAAACTCAGATCCTAACAAAAATAAAAGTAAACGTGAAGTCTCTGTGTTGTGTGTAATCATATATGTTATACAATTGTGTTTTTTGTCATTGTGTTTTTTATTTTGGTACTTTTTAAGTAGTTTGTATGTTATGTATACCATTCTTTTTAAGTAGATTTGTGTTACTTATCATAAACGGACTGTACGGATGAAATTATCATGGCAATCTGAATTTAAATATTAAAAAAACCAACGCATTGTACTACAAACATAAAAAAAGGGGGATCGAAAAGTAAATGTAAGATATATGTTTTTTGGGTTTTCAATATAAACTGAAACTCTATTGCTGTAACACTTCTGCTTGCTGGAGTTTCGTAACCAATGGCCTCGAATTCATTTTAGACCAGTTGAAAAAGCAATCGTCACCTAAGGAAATATGTTCAGCTTGAAGTATATGTTTCCATCCAACAACACCGTACCTATGGTAGAAAAAATATGAAAAATTTTGTTAGTGATATATACACATTGGGTAAAAGAGAAATAATAACTAAGATAATAAATTGATTGACAAACCTTATTTGACCATCAATGTTGTGTGTACGAAGTTTCGTAACCCAAATATTTCCTTTAACAACTTTGATCTTTACTTCAGAAAACTCATTTAAACCAGTTAAGTCAGTAATTAACTTGGGAAGGATCTGCATTTTGTAAAAATGTTAAAAATATGTAAATATTATTAAATGAAAAACACTAAAAAACAAAAAAAAAATTAACGTAAAACAGGATAATATAATACCAATTGATGAGTTACTGTCATTGCAAAAAAAAAAAAGGATAGTTAGGATCATCACTAACTTGTCGATAACCTTCCACATTGCTAATATGTTCATATTCTGGCTAAATCAAAGGAGTGTTGTTCAACAAAACTTGACGACCATCTTTATTGAATATGATAATATTAATATGATTCACGTCCTTTTTTTGAAAACACAAAATATCCCCAGGATTTAACCTTAGATCTTCAATAAATTTAAACCAACCATCAGCAATACAATAATTTGGCCCAATCTTTCTAATACGAACTTCCCATTGATGATACTCGGATACATTAAGTATAACCATGTTATCCGGTAAATGATAATCATAATGTTTTGAAATAAAAGTATCTGGTAGAACCTGTAAAAAATAATTATTACAATTTTATGCGTATTATGTTTTTTTAATAAATCGTAATAACAAAAAATAAAAAATAAAATGTATAAGAAAATTACATACCGTTGGACTTTGTATAGGATTTTGAATAATTTTACAAAACGATTTTCCAAAATCTTTATTTGGATCATGAGAGAAGAGGTTGAACTTGAAAGTATGATCACCAAGATAGTTGAAAATCATGAAGAAAGATTCATGGCCGAAGTAGTTTAAAACCTCACACCATCCATCCGTAAAGTAGAATACATCTTTTATTAATTTGATAACAACAGACCATGAATGCGTTTCATCAAATTTAAGACTAACAGTTGAAGATTCTAACTTATTCATCCATATAAATCTACTCATACATATAGGTTTAGCCTGAAAACCAAAAAACAAAAGGCAAATTTCTTTTAAATAAAGGATGAAACAATAGGAATCGTTACTTTAAACAAATAATTCGGAAAGGTATGTACCTGTTGAAGGGATAGCGGATCAAGTATAGTTATGATAAAATTCGGACCATGACGATACATGTTAACCCAAACACGAAAAATCAGAAAGAAGACTAACAATCAAATAGTACTTGCAACACATACAATGAAACAAAATATTTCGAGTATGTATTTATAAGAGAAAGTTGCCATATTATACTTAAAAATACGATTGAATCAAAAGTTGTTATTACTATTTATGTAAATTATTATTCAACTGAATATTGGCCAAAAAAATTTTAATGTAAATGTGTACTAAAAATTTAACCGATTTAAAAAATCTCGATAGTTATCTATTTAATAACTACCTACTACTCGTAATTGTAGGAGCTCTAATATACGTGTGTTAACTACTGCTTGTGATAATATTTGTTGGACTTTCATCTTCTTAAGAATCTCTTTTCATATTTGTTGTATTGATCGTCAAAGTGTTTGTTATTTAACCTACATTGACAATGATTGTGAAGTTTCTTCCGTCTCTGCTGATACTGATGAATATAATCCCAAGACTTCCGTCAAAAGTTGTTACACAGTGCAAGGTTGTGTGTAAAGATTGGTTAGTCTATCTTTCAACACCTGAGTTTGCTATGAATCATTGTCGTTTCATGCGCAGATTAGGTGATCATAAGATAATTTCCCATTAACCGATTATTGTGTGATATTCGTTATGTGGATAATGAATCCCCTAAATGTTTCTTAGGTAATAAAGTTCACATTCCCTTCACCGCTCATCCGTGCAATATTTTATTTCTAGCAAGTTTGGATGGGATGGGATGGTATGTGTTTGCCTAATCAATAATGGTGAATTGGTAGTTTGGAATCCATTAACTCGTGTGTTCAAGATGCGATCAAATTCTAATTCACATGATTTTTTTTAATCCGGATCAGGATAGTCTTGGGTTTTGCGTCAGGTCTTCTGGTGATTACAATATTGTGCATATTAAACGGACACATATGATGTTGGCTGTTAACATTTATTCTCTCAGTGAAGGGTCATGGTCAACTCCAATGTTCTCAAATTATAGTCTATTTAATGTTGACGTCTATAGTTGGTCTGTAGGCACGTTTTGTGCAAATTGTTTGTATTTCGTATTGACCAGGTTGTGGTGTGTGGGTAACGCATGTGTACTTCGTTTAGATGTTGATAGCAGGGTAATTTCTGATGTTGGATTCCCAGATACAATGGATGTGGAAGCTACAGGTCACTTGGTTAGTATTCGAGATCAACTCCATATGTTGGTTAGTATCGGATTCTATAGTGTGAATATGGAATTGTGGAAACTTGAAAATGAAAAGTGGTTAAAAGTATTTTTTTATCCACCTGCTATTTCTATGCCATTGATGATTGGGTCGTCTGTGCACTATATCAACAGAAATAAGAAGTTCATTATAGTTCAAGAATGGGGTGATGTTACTGATGTAACTGTAGAGGCAGAGGAAATGCATGTTTTTTTGCCTATCATCTTTACTCAAGGTGTGAATGGATCTGTTTATTTTGAAACTACAATTTCACCAAGTGTTTAGTTATGCTATTTTATGTAGTTCTTTTTTGTTCTTCGTTGTTTTGATCAGTTAGTAATTGATGTTTGTGGTTGTTTTTATGTGTCGTATAGTTTGTCACAATGAGATTGAATCTTTATGAATTAATGTGCTTATATTATCATGTTAAATATTCATTGAGAGTGTATGATTTTAATATTTGCTTTGTGCGTATTTAATTATGATTACATGTGATTGTGGTTTAAAAACAAAAAGGTCTACAAAAAAACACAATGGGCCCTTGGAGACCAAGCCCTTGGAGACCAAGCCCTTAGAGCAGCTTGGAAGCCCTTACCATTGTGCAGTTACATAGAATTAGAAACTTCCCACGTTGTAATAGGTGCAGTTAATGATTAGTTTTTAGTTGAATGATTTCTTTTAGTATAGTCATTGTGTTTTTTGAGTATCATTGTGTCATTGTTTTTCTGTTTTTTATATATTTGATTTCTTTTGTAATTGACTATATTTAAATATAACATTGTGTAATTAATTCCTACTTTTTGCTGTCTTTCTCATTCTTTTTTAATAGTGGTTACATATTGTGCAGTTAAGGACAATTAGAAACTTCCCACTTTGTAATATGTCCAGTTAAAGAATAGTTCTTACTAGATTTTTCTTTTTTTGCTGGAATATTGTCATTTTATGTTTTGTTTATCAATGTGTTATTGGTTTTCTGTTTTCCATATATTTGATTTTTTTTGTAGGTGTCTATTTTTATATATTGTATTGTGTAACTAACTTCCTATTTTTTAGTTGTGGTTCTCATTATTTTTCAATAATCCTATTATCATAAAAAACAATATTTTTATAAAAAGGACAAAATAATATATAAAACCCAATGCCAAAAAAAATTAACGATGTAATTAATTTCACAATTGTAATAACACAATGTTTGACAACTAACAAAGTAATTTATAAAAATAAGATTAATTAATAAAAAGTATATTCGTGTATGGATTGATTAAAAAGTATCTCCATGTATGTGTATATGTTTACCTGTAAATTAGAAACGGTTTCTAATATATATTGTTATTTAATTTTATTTACCCCCTATCGCCCATAGTGTGTGAAAACCGTTTACCACCACTACTCGGAGTTTTAGGAGTTTTTACTCACCTGTGTTAACTGTTAATTGGGGTAGTTTCTATGTAGATATTCATTTTTCAAAGGAATCGCTTTTCGTATGTGTTTTCTTCCTCTCTCTATCAACGTCAGTATTTTTAATTAAAGTATAATCGTAAGTGAATTTGAAGGATCTTCCATCTCTGTTAATATTGATATAGATTATTCCAAGACTTCCGGCAAAGGAGGTTATACGGTGCAAGGATGTGTCTAAAGAGTGGTTAGCCTATCTTTCAACTCCTGAGTTTGCTAAGAATAATTGTCGTTTCTTGCGAGTATTAGGTGACCAGAAAATAATTGCTCTTGACAAATCATCGTGTGCGATTCGTTATGTTGATGTTGCATCTCCTAGATGTGTTTTAGGCAATAATATTCACATTCCCTTCGATTGTCATCCATGTAATGTGATCTTTTTAGCAAGTTTGGATGGCATGGTATGTGTTTGCTTATGTAATACTGGTGATTTGGTTGTTTGAAATCCACTAACTCGTGTGTTCAAGATGCTGAGAAATTCTAATTATCAGGGATTTTACAATATGGAAGATGATAGTCTTGGGTTTTGTGTTGACTCTGCTGGTGATTACAAAATTGTGCACATTAAAAGCACTCATTTCAGTTTGACTGTTAATATTTATTCGTTTAGTGAAGGTTCATGGTCAACTCCAAGGTTCTTAATTGATAGTCCATATGATATTGCTGTTTATAGTTGGTCCGTTGGGACGTTTTGTAGGAAAAGTTTGTATTTTGTACTGACCAAATTCTGGTGTATGGGTAACACAGCGGTTCTTCGTTTGGATGTTGAGTCGAAGGTAATAGAAAATGTAGGTTACCCAGATACATTGAGTGTGGAATCTATAGGTCAGTTGGTGACTATACGAGATGAACTTCATATGTTGGTTAGTATTGGAATGTGTAGTGTAGATGTTGAATTGTGGCGTCTACAAAATAATACTTGGTCGAAAGTGGTGTCTTTTGTACCCCGTGTGTTTATGCCGTTGATGATAGGGTCATCTGTGCACTACATTGATGTTAATAACAAATTAATTATAGTACATGAATGGGGTGATGTTGCTCAGATAAACGTTAGGACAAAGAAGATGCATGGTTATTTTCCTATCATCTTTACACAAGGCATTGTAGGTGCAAGCTATATTGAAACTGTAGTTTCACCACATGTTTAGTTATGGTTTTGTATTTAGTTGTTTGTTGTTATCATTGTGTTATATACATAGTATTATGTTTGTGGTTGTTTTTGTTTTTGTGGTTGGTATTTTTTTGTATATGGAGAATCAATATTCGAAATTAATGTGTTATTTTAATTGTTCTATTATGTTTATAATATGTTTGGTGTGTAATATTTTATGCCAGTAAATATAATCAACGTTTGTTTGTCATCAGTAGTTCTTTCAACACTTTGAAAACATCTAACTTTCATATATTTTATCTAAGTTCGTCTAATGGTGTTATTAATTTCTACGTTTATCAATTTACAAATAACTAATTTATTTTAAATTGTGCCAATTAGATGTAAGATTTTAATTTACTATGTTTGACAATTCGATGTATGACAATACAAGAATAGTTGTAATTTCTAATTGCAATCGCATAAAAAAGTCATTATTATCTTAAATATGGAGACTTTTTTTATGGAGTCACTTATTGATGTTCTAGATAGTTGTATAAGAAGTCATTATGATATTAAAATATGCAGTGCATTTGGATGATGGAAATATTACCAATAAGACTTCTAATGTTGTATATAGGAAATCACAACTAAATTTATAACTAAATATGAACTTCGACTACTGTTTACAAATTATAATTCTAAACAAAATATGTCGTCCATGCCCTAATATAGTAATAATTGTCATCAAGGTTAGGCTACCAACCAACCAAAAAAACACAATAAGCTGTTCGAACATGTCCCACCAAAAACCATCAAACGATGACGACAAAAGGCATTAGTTTATATACCCTGACATCTGCATCATTAGCAGATAACGTTAACTGCTAAGCTTGGCCGACTGCATCCACATGCGTCAACATGAGGAGGTTTCCTGATTTTACATGAGTTAAATGCATATTGTCACCCACGCTAATATCATTTTCCTTTATGAAACTTGGCCACCCTTCAATCGCATACCTAAATCCATTTCCATCCTTCTGTCGCTTAACTATCTTCACAACTGTTTCCCCATCCATGTTTCTGACATTCATTTGATGCACCTTTTTTGTTAGCCTTGCTCTGTTTACAACTTCTACAGGTAATCGCTGCATTGATGTTAGAGTTAACAAGTATATTAGCCGTGTTGGATATAACTGTCAGCAGCAACAAATATCAATTGTTAATTTTTGAATAAACATAATTTAGTATCTATTATCTATTATAGTTATTCTATGAAGGTTATAAGTGAAGTTATATTTTATTGTTTAGAAAAAAAAACAACTGTTTTAAGGTTTTTCGTTGCAAACCAAGTTCAATTGTTATGTGTTTAACTGGTAATTCTATACGTATAAATAGCCTCATGAATGGTGTTGTAAATTGTTCTCATTAAATAACAGAAATGACATACCATTCGATAATTTGCTTTCCTGATGAATTGATACGCACCACTTTCTTGATCATAATTTTGATGTGCAACACGTTTTTCGTCTTCATTGCATACCTTCAACGCCATCTGACTTCTTTTCCCGTTTTTGTTAACCTTATCATTTCAAACATGCATTTCCTTTCAATACATATATAAATATATATATATATATATATATATATAGTATATATGTTAATGTACAAGAAATATTTATTGGAATATTTTCTTAACTTATGCTTAACTTGCCAAACGATCTCGTGTTTGTCGTCCAGTTGCTGACACGGTAGAATGATCATAAGTTGTACAGCATATCAGTTGTTTAGGTTCTTCAGATATAGAATCGGATGCAATATGTTTACCTTTCTTTTTAACCTGATATTACAGCCCGTAACATTAAAGCAAATTAAACTACAATCGTCAACTAAGTATGTATAATAATATGAACAAATAACTTATCCGTTATTATGTTTCAAAGACTTACATCTTCTTTTGTCTGGTTGTTATTTCCTTCACTTACAAAACTCTTTCTTTCAGACTTCAACTTTTCTTTTTCAACAATTTTCTTATTCACTTCATGTTTCTCATCATTCATCTGCATCCAAGATTTTTAAAATTCATTAACATCTGAGGATCAATATATTTCGAGTATGTATTTATAAGAGAAAGTTGCCATATTATACTTAAAAATACGATTGAATCAAAAGTTGTTATTACTATTTATGTAAATTATTATTCAACTGAATATTGGCCAAAAAAAATTTAATGTAAATGTGTACTAAAAATTTAACCGATTTAAAAATCTCGATAGTTATCTATTTAATAACTACCTAATACTCGTAATTGTAGGAGCTCTAATATACGTGTGTTAACTACTGCTTGTGATAATATTTGTTGGACTTTCATCTTCTTAAGAATCTCTTTTCATATTTGTTGTATTGATTGTCAAAGTGTTTGTTATTTAACCTACATTGACAATGATTGTGAAGTTTCTTCCGTCTCTGCTGATACTGATGAATATAATCCCAAGACTTCCGTCAAAAGTTGTTACACAGTGCAAGGTTGTGTGTAAAGATTGGTTAGTCTATCTTTCAACACCTGAGTTTGCTATGAATCATTGTTATTTCATGCGCAGATTAGGTGATCATAAGATAATTGTCGTTAACCGATTATTGTGTGATATTCGTTATGTGGATAATGAATCCCCTAAATGTTTCTTAGGTAATAAAGTTCACATTCCCTTCACCGCTCATCCATGCAATATTTTATTTCTAGCAAGTTTGGATGGGATGGTATGTGTTTGCCTAATCAATACTGGTGAATTGGTAGTTTGGAATCCATAACTCGTGTGTTCAAGATGCTATCAAATTCTAATTCACAGAATTTTTTTTAATCCGGATCAGGATAGTCTTGGGTTTTGCGTCAGGTCTTCTGGTGATTACAATATTGTGCATATTAAACGGACACATATGATGTTGGCTGTTAACATTTATTCTCTCAGTGAAGGGTCATGGTCAACTCCAATGTTCTCAAACTATAGTCTGTTTAATGTTGACGTCTATAGTTGGTCTGTAGGCACGTTTTGTGCAAATTGTTTGTATTTCATATTGACTAGGTTGTGGTGTGTGGGTAACACATGTGTACTTCGTTTAGATGTTGATAGCAGGGTAATTTCTGATGTTGGATTCCCAGATACAATGGATGTGGAAGCTACAGGTCACTTGTTTAGTATTCGAGATCAACTCCATATGTTGGTTAGTATCGGATTCTATAGTGTGAATATGGAATTGTGGAAACTTGAAAATGAAAAGTGGTCAAAAGTATTTTTTTTTTGTCCACCTGCTATTTCTATGTCATTGATGATTGGGTCGTCTGTGCACTATATCAACAGAAATATGAAGTTCATTATAGTTCAAGAATGGGGTGATATTACTGATGTAACTGTAGAGGCAGAGGAAATGCATGTTTTTTGCCTATCATCTTTACTCAAGGTGTGAATGGATCTGTTTATTTTGAAACTACAATTTCACCAAGTGTTTAGTTATGCTATTTTATGTAGTTCTTTTTTTGTTCTTCGTTGTTTTGATCAGTTAGTAATTGATGTTTGTGGTTATTTTTATGTGTGGTATAGTTTGTCACAATGAGATTGAATCTTTATGAATTAATGTGCTTATATTATCATGTTAAATATTCATTGAGAGTGTATGATTTTAATATTTGCTTTGTGCGTATTTAATTATGATTACATGTGATTGTGGTTTAAAAACAAAAAGGTCTACAAAAAAACACAATGGGCCCTTGGAGACCAAGCCCTTACCATTGTGCAGTTACATAGAATTAGAAACTTCCCACGTTGTAATAGGTGCAGTTAATGATTAGTTTTTAGTTGAATGATTTCTTTTAGTATAGTCATTGTGTTTTTTGAGTATCATTGTGTCATTGTTTTTCTATTTTTTATATATTTGATTTCTTTTGTAATTGACTATATTTAAATATAACATTGTGTAATTAATTCCTACTTTTTGCTGTCTTTCTCATTCTTTTTTAATAGTGGTTACATATTGTGCAGTTAAGGACAATTAGAAACTTCCCACTTTGTAATATGTCCAGTTAAAGAATAATTCTTACTGGATTTTTTTTTTTGCTGGAATATTGTCATTTTATGTTTTGTTTATCAATGTGTTATTGGTTTTCTGTTTTCCATATATTTAATTTTTTTGTTGGTGTCTATTTTTATATATTGTATTGTGTAACTAACTTCCTATTTTTTAGTTGTGGTTCTCATTATTTTTCAATAATCCTATTATCATAAAAAAACAATATTTTTATAAAAAGGACAAAATAATATATAAAACCCATTGCCAAAAAAAATCTACGATGTAATGATTTTCACAATTGTAATAACACAATGTTTGACAACTAACAAAGTAATTTATAAAAATAAGATTAATTAATAAAAAGTATATTCGTGTATGGATTGATTAAAAAGTATCTCCATGTATGTGTATATGTTTACCTGTAAATTAGAAACGGTTTCTAATATATATTGTTATTTAATTTTATTTACCCCCTATCGCCCATAGTGTGTGAAAACCGTTTACCACCACTACTCGGAGTTTTAGGAGTTTTTACTCACCTGTGTCAACTGTTAATTGGGGTAGTTTCTATGTAGGTATTCATTTTTCAAAGGAATCGCTTTTCGTATGTCTTTTCTTCCTCTCTTTATCAACGTCAGTATTTTTAATTAAAGTATAATCGTAAGTGAATATGAAGGATCTTCTGTGACAACCCGCACAAAACCAGGTATCCGTACGACTTAACTAATGATTAATCACTGCTTAATTACTGTGCTTGTTTGAACTAGCTGATGAACTGCTACTTGATATCTGATACATGTACGTATTTGCATCATACTTTACTTATCGTCACTACATTATTTACATGTTAAACCCTAGTGACAACCCTGATGCACAAAAAGCACAGTAGCACAATAGCGGATAACCTATTGAACATGCTGATAAAGCCAGCATCAGGCAGACACTGCCTCTAAGGCCTGTATGAGCCAGAATGTTTTGGTACACTAGTAGTGAGTGTAGGGATATAAGGGTTGTGGAACTGCGTCTCTAGGAATAAGTCACTATGACTGGATGTGCCTAAAACGTACTCTAAGTACAAAACTCAGCACTTTACAAAGTAATTCAGCTTTTAGCTAGCTAATAAAGTGCCAAAACATGAGAAAAATATTACTAGACACTTTCCAAAGTGTCAGGAATGAGTTGTGTCACTAAAAAGAATAGTAACGACACTTTAAGCTTTGTTAAGCGCTTTAACGGATTACTATCCAACCGAACAACCGGGCGTTACCCGAAACATGAAAATATTGTTATTTTCATTACTTATCTTTTTCTGAGCCAGTTAGGGTCCCTGAATACCCTAACACCCGCTTTAAAGCATTAAACATCACTAACTAAGTTAAACCCTTAACTAACTTGGTTTATCTAACTAAATACTTGTGCCTAGTTGAAATCGAACAAAGGGACCCCCCCCCCTCTTGACCGAAACCGTCCCCTTGGGGACATACTTTGTACTTGCAAGATTTCCTAATCTAATCTTGTCTAATATCCTAAAGACACAAGAACCATTGGATAATAACTCTATGTTTAGTCTATAAGATCTTGGCTAAGCACATATGATCATTCCACAACATAACACTACAACAAAACTCTCTCTTTCTCTCTACACTAGCTACGGCCGAACACCCCCTCCCTACACATCCATTTTCGAGTTTGATCATCATCATTCCAAGCATCTACAAACATCAAGGGTCACGTATTAGGAAGCTTGGAGCAAGCGGAACGCGAAGGACCTCTTTCTTTGGCTTTTATCCACCTCTTTTGCGCATAGATTCTTCCCTAGCCTCGAGCTAGAGGTATAATGCTTAAAACTCATATTTGAACTAATCTAAAGTGGTTAAAAGGAATTGTATCGGTTAAATCTCGTTAAAGTGCAAGATGATGCGCAAAAGTCTACTTAAAACTCTAAAAATGGTGGTTAATAGCTCATGTTTTGTGTAAATGTTGTAGTAATTGAAAGTTGTGATTATTTAGACCGGATCTATGTTGTGGTAGCTCGGATCATCGTTTAACCCGGTTTGGTAAGATCATGGATCTTAACATAAGCTTGTTTTGAATGATACAAGGGTTAAAAGGTGAAACTCTACCACACATGAAACATGAACTTGTGTAAAAATGTTTTACTTGTGTAAAAGTGTTTTAACTTGTACAATAGTGTTTAAAATTAGCAGATCTACACATCTGCAAGTGGTATTTTCAAAGGACCAAGCGTTAAAGAAATCATGTTTTCTCAAAGACGGATCTCACAATAACAAGAATGATATTTAGAACACACAAGTGTGTAAACACTTGTGTAACACAAGTTTCAACAAAATAATTATCTTTGTAAAAATGGACAAGAAGTTGTAAAGACGGAACTTCTCTAAAAACAAGACTTTTACGAAACCGGATTTATTTATAAAAAGATCCACTAAAGGTAATGAGATTTACCTCATAGTTTCGGAAAAACTACAAGTTCATGTAATATATGCAATTTGTATATTTTGACTAGTTAAAATGTTGAAAAGTCGTATGATGACGTTGAGAAAATTGTTGAGTTGATTTGTTAAAGAAAATGATACGCTTGAAAGCGTGGCCACCTCCAGTTACAGAGGAAACTCTGGCGAAATTTTTCTAACAACCTAACACTTAGAACTATTTACACTACAAGTGTTAGAATTATTTTTGACATGTTTTCGAAACATAAATTTCGCCATGACTTTATTTACTAAATATTCGGAGGTGGGATTTTCACAAAATTTAACGTGATAAATATATATGTTTTCACACACTGTTTATGATTATCTTGTGAAAATACACAAATATTATTTTTAGAGTAAAAATAATATTTACGAACGTTAACGAATCCAAAATAATACGAACGCTTTCACCATAAATATATAAGTTACACCGGTGATTATATTACCACTCGATTGTTAAAACGTAACTTACGCACTTACGGAAATATTTATGAACGCACATGTATTGAATCCCCCATCCTTGGGAAGGAGATTAACTACCAAGTGTAACACCTGTGTCACTTCAACCATCAAACAAATGCCGAACCAATGAAATATTATATTTCATACTTGGGAATTGTAAAAATATGTGTATCATTTTGCACATATCAATTCTTGTTCGATTTCAAACTCTAAATCGCTTTCTGGAAGGTTATACGCGCACTAATGCGTAAATATAACCAGTTTAATGCAACGAACACTCCGGAATAGTGAAATAGGCTTAACATACCTTAAATAACCTATACATAACTTAAATATAAGTTTTGGAAGGTTTGGTGTGGTGAAATCAAAGTTAAATCGCTTACAGGGACTAAAGTTGACAAACTGCGAAAGTATGCCAATTTGAACTGTAACAGACATTCCGGAACATGACCATAAGTTAAACATACCATAAATATCCTTTACATAGCTTAGAAATAGGCTTTGAGGTGTTCGGTGTGCTAAAATAAACTTTTGTGTCATTCAGGGACTAAAAGTGTCAAAAAGTGCACAAGTTTGCATTTTCGCGCATAGCTTACGTTCTGAATACATCTGGACATCCAAAAATTTATGTAAGCATGACTACATTATATTTTAGTGTTCGCCATAAGAAAAATCCATTCATTTCGTCATTTGGATCGTTTTTCGCGCTTATGCGCATTCCGTCGTAATTAAGCGAACATCGCGTTCGTACGGCCAAACGAACCGACATCCGAGATATTTTTGAGCATGTTTTGAGTTCCCTATACTTTAACTTCATTTTAGAGCCTTGAAATGAGGTTAACGGGGTTCAAACGCATCGAAAAAGGCCTTAAACACGTGCAGGGACCATTTCTGCCATTTCTGTAACTTTTCTGATCAGGAGAGGTGCTAGCGTAGCGCGACTGCCTAATGCCTTGGCAGTAGCGCTACGCGACTGCCTAACCAGACCAGATTCAATGTTTAAGCACAAGTTGCAACCAATTAATCCTTAACCACATGTTTTAAGTTGATGTGTCACAAAGTTAAGGAGCATATGTGGCTCCATAACCTTTCCGACAAGTGTACGCACGAGATTCGATCACGTTATTCAAGAAACGATCCTAACGGTTACCTGAAAACTATATATACCCATCCACCCCCATTGCATTTCTCACTAGAATTCTGATTTTGAGAGCTCTAAGTTGAAACCATTGTTTCATACCTGAGTTCTTGGATCGGGATTAGCATTCGGGGACCCTTCGTAAGTATTCTTTCGTTCTTTTCATTATTTTTACTGCTTTTTGAGTCAGAAAGTCAAACTTTGTTTGACTTTCAGCGTTGACCAGTAATGGTCAATGCGAAGTTCGTTAGAACTTCGCAACGTGATTGTAATCACGATGGTCATAGTCCCTTGGGACTATGCCTACTGATTACCACGTTGTCTAGGGTCGTAGGGTAGGCGATCTAATAAATCGCCTATACCTTCGAACCCGACCCAGTTTGGTCGATCATTAGGATCCGACCAAACACATTAGGTGACCATAGTAGGTAGGGAATAACCTTCCGAGGTTATACCCTATGGTCACATCGTTTAAGTAGTTGTATGATAGGTAGTTTATATGCCTTAGGTAAATTACCAGAATACCCTTTTCATGTATAATTGGTAATTAAGCATATGTAACCTAAACTTTTGTCACGTAACTGATTATGTAACATGTTTAGGCATATAACACTTGTCATAGGACTAGTTAGGCGGTCCGAACGCGTTTCACGCGAACGACGCGTTAAAGTAGCATAAGCTACCTAAACGGGTCGTAGACACTCAGGTTAAGTTTCATTTAGTATGTAGGCTTTGTTAAACCAAATGACACGAGTCTCTACACTCGTTGTGTTTACAAACCCTAATGCTACCCAGTCTTCCGATCTAGGTCCGGTTTATTAATGTAGTTACCTATATTAGGTGCCGTTTGATATTCCGAGATCTCTAGCATTACTTGGTGATTATCTTTAGACATCTGAGCAATCTCAGGCGAGTACATTATTCCCCTATTTTACTGTTTTCCAAACTGTTTTGGGGTGAAGCATGTGTACCTATCTGTTACTTTCATGTTTTCCAAAAGTATAATTGATTATACATGTTATTACTTATCTATTGACCAACTGAATGACTATCTATGATTTAAACATTGTTTTCTCAAAGAACATAAAATAAATTGTTGAAATGTACTTATTTTATGTTCACCAGACCGATTGTTAGTATGATATAGCGCTATAGGATTTGACACCCCATTCCTGTTGGCATGGAATGTCTGAAACCAATTTGTTGCTCCATCCAAATAGGAATTGCCTTTGTGGTATTTCTATAGTCTCAAAGGTGTATCTTGATGCACTAGGTCTGAATGAATTCTTAAATCACACTATTAAAGTATAGTTGAATATACTCTCATGTGTGGTATTGTACAAACCAACATATATATTTATTAATCATCCAAAGCATATTTTGATATGTTATTTACTAAACAAAAACATAGTTTAATATGTTATTTATCACATCCAAAGCATATTTTGATATGTTATCAATAAATCCGAAGTATACTTGTACTATACTATCTATATCTATTCTTTTGAACAACGAAGGTATATTTAATGTACTATCTATCTATCGATTTGGTTTAGTTTGATTAAGTGATTAAGTAACGATGCGTGTGTAATATGATACAAGCATGGTGGATACGCCGCAGGTACTTCCTATATATAAGTGCTTGTATGGTATTACATACTGTAACGTTATTTGAATCATTTCAGTTTGAAATATATAACATTTATACAAATAACATACTTTTCACAAGACATTGTTTTACAAACAACATATCTTATACAAACTCATGTTACATGGTTATTCATTTAATCATGCATTATTCTCTTATTTATACATATCATCAGAACTTATCATTGTTTTTCAAATAATTTACTAAAACAAATGTTTATGGGTTAAGAGTCATGGCTACGAGGTTTTACAAATTATAAACAGCTTGATTTGAGTTGGTTAATTAAATTGCAATATTATACTCTTTTCAAAACAAGGTTTTTAAATAAAGTATTGCAACGTCTAAACTAGCCATGATTTCGACACTCCTACAAAACCAATGTATTCGCCAGCATTTCTTTGCTGACCTCGTTTTTACACATGTTTCAGGTACTGCTTTGCAATGATTGTTGATACATGCTACATTTAGGATGGACTCGTGCCTTAGCGACTTAAAACGAGACAATAACTAGTTAACTTATGTTATGTACCCTTTGTTCTTGTTTAAACAATGTAAACTCTCATAATTGATTATTAAAACGAAACTTTAATTGCTATGGATTTGAAACGATTAATTCTGTTACAACACTCCCCGACATTTCCGCCACGTTTTGTATGTTCTACGTGGTCGGGGTGTGACAGAAAAGATGGTATCAGAGCCAATGGTTATAGGGAATTAGGTTATTAGTAATGCTTTGACCTAGTCTATAACTTTCTTAGGACCCTAACGCGAGTTTACTTGCGTTTAGTCATAAAACAATACCGTCACCTATCCTTAGGCGACGACCACAACGAGAACATAATTTTTCGAAACCGCTTTGAAAACTAATCATCTGTTCTAGGATGATTAATTACTAGGTTTTGAACCCCTTTGAATTTTCAAAAATCTCGTCAAGGTTTTGGGTTTTAAATAATGTGAACATGTGCAAACTGGAAGGGTGAATGCCTGTATTCTGGGTTTTCTGTCTAGGCAAGCACTTCGTATATATCTCATCAGACGCGAGACCAGTTGTGCTTACCTGGGAATTCTTGGGATGAGTGTTCACTTATAGGCGAGCATGTCTTCGCGATACATTATTTTTTTGACCCATTTACTTTGATTAGTCACTGTGTGTAGTTTGTTTGCTTTGTAAAGCGAACAAATGAACACTATCCTTGCTTCCATCAGATTTGTTTCATCTCATTCTTTTCGTCTAAATTCTCTCACTCGTTTCCTTTCATGTTTCCTCTTTTAGAATGCCTCCTCGACGCGACAATCAGATGGATAATGCTGAACTGGCGGAAATCATCGCACAGCAAATGGCTGTTGCCTTCCCAAATCTTTATGCTCAAATGATGCAAACCATCAACAACAACAATGCTCCATGCAATTTCAAGAGTTTTAACTCGGCAAAACCGCTCAAGTTTAGTGGTTCTGAGGGAGCAACTGGGCTTCTTCAGTGGTTCGAGAGCATTGAGAATACCTTCCGTCATGTTCTGTGTCCTGAAAATCGTAAAGTCGAGTTTTCTTCGAGTGTGTTTCAGAAGAGGGCTCTTACATGGTGGAACGAGGTGATGAGAGATCGCGGTGCTGAGGTTGCACTAGCACAGACTTGGGCTGAGCTTAGGGCTCTTATGATGAAGGAGTTTTGCCCTCGTCATGAACTGCGAGCTTTGGAGAGGGAGTTTGATGATTTGAAGCAAGACAGTGGCGAGCATCGAGCCTATACTGACCGTTTTGAAGAATTAAGTCTGTTGTGTCCTGCTATGGTTACTCCTGTGGATAAGGCGATCGAGAAATATACAGATGGTCTTCCTGATCTAGTTCAGGATATCGTTACTGGCAGTAACCCTACTACTGTCAGACAAGCCATTGAACTGTCTGCCACTCTGACTGAATCCCACATCAGAAAGAAAAAGCTGTTTCGGAAGGGCGACCCAAGACCATCTGACAAGACTGCTCATGTGGAACCAAAGGAAGAAAATGCTGAGGTGTCCAAGAAGAAGAAGCGCAAAGCCTCTCAGAACTGCGCTGTAACTGCTCAAGACAAACAGGTTGCACCAAACCAACCAGCACAACCTCGCAAAAGGCAAAACTATGTTGGTACTGCACCTTTGTGCAACAAGTGCAACCGTCATCATCTAGCGCAAGAACAGTGTCACAAATGTACCCACTGTGGGCGGTTGGGACATTTGATCAATGTTTGTCGTTATGCAAATCAAGCTGCTGCAAACCCTGCTGCTGTTCAAGCACGGTTCCCTCCGGGGTCATGTTATAATTGTGGTGACCTTACCCACTACAGGAACAATTGCCCAAGACTTGTTAACGCACCTCCAGCACAGGGACGAGTGTTCAATAATAATGGGGCAAACATGAACAATGATGCGGCAGTGAACAACTAGTGTTTTGTTATTTTTCCTTGGCTGTTATCTTATGATGTTTAAAGACAAGTCAGTTGTTATATAAATAAAAATTCGTCGTTTTTATTTTTGCAAAACTGATACGATTGTGTGATCGTTGGATACAATCTTATGATGTCAACTCAAAGACAAACTATTCGTATGGTTCAGTTATTTTATGATCACTTGTGATCTCCCCAAGAACCTTAAACACTTGTTTCTTCTAAGAAACAAAGCCAAACTCTTATTGAGAATCCTTCTATCTTTTTAGATGAATCCTTGGAAATGATTAAAGTACCAAATGAAATTCATGGATTGGATTTCTAGTGTGCTTTAAATATCCATGCCCCAAAGACAACAAATTAAAGAATCAAGTTAAATAATTATGTGCTTATGTGTTTTCTTACATGTTTTGTGGTTGTATGTGATCCATCCAAATCCTCGTAGAGTCTTTTATATTTCATATGAGAGATTCATAATGGGATATCCAAAGTTACTATCTTAAATCCTTAATGGACTTCTACGTTGTAGTTAAGTCCCTTGGGTTTTAAAGTACTATTCTAAAACTGGACCTCTTGAATGGTCTGGTTAAACAGACTGATATTGAAAATCTGATCAAAAATATCATGTGATGATATAAATACAAAGATCCCTTAAGTGGTCTATTTAAGGAGATCGTACGACGGTCTAGTTAAGAAGATCATGAGTTGATCTAGTTAAAAAGATCGTTCGTTGATTTAGTTAAAAAGATCCTTTGGTGATCTAGTCAAGTCGCTTCATGTTTATTCAATTGATTTTTCCTCTATGCATTATGAAATGGACTGTGCGGACTGTGCAAGAGATTACGTAATTATGGAGGCCTACATAATTATGGAATTCAGTGCACAGAAACCACAAGAAGTTTTGTCATGTGTTAAGACCTAAAGTGACAAGAATAATGATACGGGAGAAGTCTCGGACTTTGACCGATGTCATTTATCCCCACACTTCTCAATTCTGGTCTCAATCACACACACAGTTTCAAATGATAAGTCTTCATAAGAAACGTTCTTCTGTCCGTGGTTCAAAAATTCCATGTTTTACTGCTACAAGGAATTCACTTTGAGGGTTAACAAATTCGCTAAGAATCCTAACATGGCCCAGAGTTTTTACTTAAGGGTTCAATGGAACTATTAGAAGGCGAAACGGTCACAGCTGTCTTCACAAGTTTCCTCTAGAATTAAATTTCGGGACGAAATTTCCTAAAGTAGGGGAGACTGTAACACCTGTGTCACTTCAACCATCAAACAAATGCCGAACCAATGAAATATTATATTTCATACTTGGGAATTGTAAAAATATGTGTATCATTTTGCACATATCAATTCTTGTTCGATTTCAAACTCTAAATCGCTTTCTGGAAGGTTATACGCGCACTAATGCGTAAATATAACCAGTTTAATGCAACGAACACTCCGGAATAGTGAAATAGGCTTAACATACCTTAAATAACCTATACATAACTTAAATATAAGTTTTGGAAGGTTTGGTGTGGTGAAATCAAAGTTAAATCGCTTACAGGGACTAAAGTTGACAAACTGCGAAAGTATGCCAATTTGAACTGTAACAGACATTCCGGAACATGACCATAAGTTAAACATACCATAAATATCCTTTATATAGCTTAGAAATAGGCTTTGAGGTGTTCGGTGTGCTAAAATAAACTTTTGTGTCATTCAGGGACTAAAAGTGTCAAAAAGTGCACAAGTTTGCATTTTCGCGCATAGCTTACGTTCTGAATACATCTGGACATCCAAAAATTTATGTAAGCATGACTACATTATATTTTAGTGTTCGCCATAAGAAAAATCCATTCATTTCGTCATTTGGATCGTTTTTCGCGCTTATGCGCATTCCGTCGTAATTAAGCGAACATCGCGTTCGTACGGCCAAACGAACCGACATCCGAGATATTTTTGAGCATGTTTTGAGTTCCCTATACTTTAACTTCATTTTAGAGCCTTGAAATGAGGTTAACGGGGTTCAAACGCATCGAAAAAGGCCTTAAACACGTGCAGGGACCATTTCTGCCATTTCTGTAACTTTTCTGATCAGGAGAGGTGCTAGCGTAGCGCGACTGCCTAATGCCTTGGCAGTAGCGCTACGCGACTGCCTAACCAGACCAGATTCAATGTTTAAGCACAAGTTGCAACCAATTAATCCTTAACCACATGTTTTAAGTTGATGTGTCACAAAGTTAAGGAGCATATGTGGCTCCATAACCTTTCCGACAAGTGTACGCACGAGATTCGATCACGTTATTCAAGAAACGATCCTAACGGTTACCCGAAAACTATATATACCCATCCACCCCCATTGCATTTCTCACTAGAATTCTGATTTTGAGAGCTCTAAGTTGAAACCATTGTTTCATACCTGAGTTCTTGGATCGGGATTAGCATTCGGGGACCCTTCGTAAGTATTCTTTCGTTCTTTTCATTATTTTTACTGCTTTTCGAGTCAGAAAGTCAAACTTTGTTTGACTTTCAGCGTTGACCAGTAATGGTCAATGCGAAGTTCGTTAGAACTTCGCAACGTGATTGTAATCACGATGGTCATAGTCCCTTGGGACTATGCCTACTGATTACCACGTTGTCTAGGGTCGTAGGGTAGGCGATCTAATAAATCGCCTATACCTTCGAACCCGACCCAGTTTGGTCGATCATTAGGATCCGACCAAACACATTAGGTGACCATAGTAGGTAGGGAATAACCTTCCGAGGTTATACCCTATGGTCACATCGTTTAAGTAGTTGTATGATAGGTAGTTTATATGCCTTAGGTAAATTACCAGAATACCCTTTTCATGTATAATTGGTAATTAAGCATATGTAACCTAAACTTTTGTCACGTAACTGATTATGTAACATGTTTAGGCATATAACACTTGTCATAGGACTAGTTAGGCGGTCCGAACGCGTTTCACGCGAACGACGCGTTAAAGTAGCATAAGCTACCTAAACGGGTCGTAGACACTCAGGTTAAGTTTCATTTAGTATGTAGGCTTTGTTAAACCAAATGACACGAGTCTCTACACTCGTTGTGTTTACAAACCCTAATGCTACCCAGTCTTCCGATCTAGGTCCGGTTTATTAATGTAGTTACCTATATTAGGTGCCGTTTGATATTCCGAGATCTCTAGCATTACTTGGTGATTATCTTTAGACATCTAAGCAATCTCAGGCGAGTACATTATTCCCCTATTTTACTGTTTTCCAAACTGTTTTGGGGTGAAGCATGTGTACCTATCTGTTACTTTCATGTTTTCCAAAAGTATAATTGATTATACATGTTATTACTTATCTATTGACCAACTGAATGACTATCTATGATTTAAACATTGTTTTCTCAAAGAACATAAAATAAATTGTTGAAATGTACTTATTTTATGTTCACCAGACCGATTGTTAGTATGATATAGCGCTATAGGATTTGACACCCCATTCCTGTTGGCATGGAATGTCTGAAACCAATTTGTTGCTCCATCCAAATAGGAATTGCCTTTGTGGTATTTCTATAGTCTCAAAGGTGTATCTTGATGCACTAGGTCTGAATGAATTCTTAAATCACACTATTAAAGTATAGTTGAATATACTCTCATGTGTGGTATTGTACAAACCAACATATATATTTATTAATCATCCAAAGCATATTTTGATATGTTATTTACTAAACAAAAACATAGTTTAATATGTTATTTATCACATCCAAAGCATATTTTGATATGTTATCAATAAATCCGAAGTATACTTGTACTATACTATCTATATCTATTCTTTTGAACAACGAAGGTATATTTAATGTACTATCTATCTATCGATTTGGTTTAGTTTGATTAAGTGATTAAGTAACGATGCGTGTGTAATATGATACAAGCATGGTGGATACGCCGCAGGTACTTCCTATATATAAGTGCTTGTATGGTATTACATACTGTAACGTTATTTGAATCATTTCAGTTTGAAATATATAACATTTATACAAATAACATACTTTTCACAAGACATTGTTTTACAAACAACATATCTTATACAAACTCATGTTACATGGTTATTCATTTAATCATGCATTATTCTCTTATTTATACATATCATCAGAACTTATCATTGTTTTTCAAATAATTTACTAAAACAAATGTTTATGGGTTAAGAGTCATGGCTACGAGGTTTTACAAATTATAAACAGCTTGATTTGAGTTGGTTAATTAAATTGCAATATTATACTCTTTTCAAAACAAGGTTTTTAAATAAAGTATTGCAACGTCTAAACTAGCCATGATTTCGACACTCCTACAAAACCAATGTATTCGCCAGCATTTCTTTGCTGACCTCGTTTTTACACATGTTTCAGGTACTGCTTTGCAATGATTGTTGATACATGCTACATTTAGGATGGACTCGTGCCTTAGCGACTTAAAACGAGACAATAACTAGTTAACTTATGTTATGTACCCTTTGTTCTTGTTTAAACAATGTAAACTCTCATAATTGATTATTAAAACGAAACTTTAATTGCTATGGATTTGAAACGATTAATTCTGTTACAACACTCCCCGACATTTCCGCCACGTTTTGTATGTTCTACGTGGTCGGGGTGTGACACCAAGTATACACAGAATGTAAACACGAAATTGTTGTCTAACTATTTCTCAAAGACTTGAACTATAAAGCTAAGGCACGGCCGTCCGTCTAATAGAAATTAGCACCTGTAGGTCGTCGCACAGCTGCGTGAGCAGGAGATACTTGGTAGAGACGCTTCACTGTGAGTTCATGTCCCCCTTTTCTCTAACTGTTTTCAGTTTTCTTAACTGCGGGGGTGAAATACATGTAAATATAATCAACGTTTGTTTGTCATCAGTAGTTCTTTCAACACTTTGAAAACATCTAACTTTCATATATCTTATCTAAGTTCGTCTAATGGTGTTATTAATTTCTACGTTTATCAATTTACAAATAACTAATTTATTTTAAATTGTGCCAATTAGATGTAAGATTTTAATTTACTATGTTTGACAATTCGATGTATGACAATACAAGAATAGTTGTAGTTTCTAATTGCAATCGCATAAAAAAGTCATTATTATCTTAAATATGGAGACACTTTTTTTATGGAGTCACTTATTGATGTTCTAGATAGTTGTATAAAAAGTCATTATGATATTCAAATATGCAGTGCATTTGCATGATGGAAATATTACCAATAAGACTTCTAATGTTGTATACAGGAAATCACAACTAAATTTATAAATAAATATGAACTTCGACTACTGTTTACAAATTATAATTCTAAACAAAATATGTCGTCCATGCCCTAATATAGTAATAATTGTCATCAAGGTTAGGCTACCAACCAACCAAAAAAACACAATAAGCTGTTCCAACATGTCCCACCAAAAACCATCAAACGATGACGACAAAAGGCATTAGTTTATATACGCAGACATCTGCATCATTAGCAGATAACGTTAACTGCTAAGCTTGGCCGACTGCATCCACATGCGTCAACATGAGGAGGTTTCCTGATTTTACATAAGTTAAATGCATATTGTCACCCACGCTAATATCATTTTCCTTTATGAAACTTGGCCACCCTTCAATCGCATACCTAAATCCATTTCCATCCTTCTGTCGCTTAACTATCTTCACAACTGTTTTCCCATCCATGTTTCTGACATTCATTTGATGCACCTTCTTTGTTAGCCTTGCTCTGTTTACAACTTCTATAGGTAATCGCTGCATTGATGTTAGAGTTAACAAGTATATTAACCGTGTTGGATATAACTGTCAGCAGCAACAAATATCAATTGTTATTTTTTGAATAAACATAATTTAGTATCTATTATCTATTATAGTTATTCTATGAAGGTTATAAGTGAAGTTATATTTTATTGTTTAGAAAAAAAAACAACTGTTTTAAGGTTTTTTGTTGCAAACCAAGTTCAATTGTTATGTGTTTAACTGGTAATTCTATACGTATAAATAGCCTCATGAATGGTGTTGTAAATTGTTCTCATTAAATAACAGAAATGACATACCATTCGATAATTTGCTTTCCTGATGAATTGATACGCACCACTTTCTTGATCATAATTTTGATGTGCAACACATTTTTCGTCTTCATTGCTTACCTTCAACGCCATCTGACTTCTTTTCCCGTTTTTGTTAACCTTATCATTTCAAACATGCATTTCCTTTCAATATATATGTTAATGTACAAGAAACATTTATTGGAATATTTTCTTAACTTATGCTTAACTTGCCAAACGATCTCGTGTTTATCGTCCAGTTGCTGACACGGTAGAATGATCATAAGTTGTACAGCATATCAGTTGTTTAGGTTCTTCAGATATAGAATCGGATGCAATCTGTTTACCTTTCTTTTTAACCTGTTATTACAGCCCGTAACATTAAAGCAAATTAAACTACAATCGTCAACTAAGTATGTATAATAATATGAACAAATAACTTATCCGTTATTATGTTTCAAAGACTTACATCTTCTTTTGTCTGGTTGTTATTTCCTTCACTTACAAAACTCTTTCTTTCAGACTTCAACTTTTCTTTTTCAACAATTTTCTTATTCACTTCATGTTTCTCATCATTCATCTGCATCCAAGATTTTTAAAATTCATTAACATCTGAGGATCAATATATTGTATTGTAAAACTATGTAAACTCATTTCCCCAGTAATGAATTGGTCGATTGAGTCTTCTTGATCAGTGAAGATCTGTTATACGATAACATCTGTAAATAAGTTGTATTGACTAGCAAACCATTTTAACTTACTTTAAATTACTTACAGAGTTGAAGTGTTCATAGTATGTGTGTTTAGGTATTTCAACAACTGAGTTGTCTTTAGTTGTCTCTTTCTTTCTAAAAACAACCTCAACTCCACTACGATAAAGTGTCAAGTCAAACGATTCGTTGTCTGTTTTCATCAACATCAGTATATCACCGTCTTCTATGTCAATATATTCAAACATCTCCGGACACCCTTTAGAAAAAACGTAGCATGCATTTATTTTTTCGGTCTCAACTTTCCAACACTGACCTGCTGCGTATATGTTATAAGAATCTTTTACTGGCCAGTAACAGTAAAATTTGTTCACATAAGCTTCTGGAATGACCTGAAAAGTTGTGTAATATTTTATAAACATATATTCATTTATTCCATTTGCTGACAAGTATAACAAAAAAAAAAATTCCTACTAACATATAACTATACTTACTATGATCTTTAAATCTCCGTAACGGTTGACTGTCAAGAACGATTCCTCACAAACGTTTTGTATGAAACAATGTATTTGTAGACATTTTTCTTTGATTATCCTCAAAACCAATAAGGTGTTCTTTGTCAATTTAAGACCTTTTACAATACTTATCCATCCGTCAGTGACAACACTTTCACCTCTTACACTTCTCAGCCATGCTGTACAGCTTATTCCGCTTTCATGATTTATCGTTACCTTTGCCCGGTTCCAGTAATCTCCTCCCACAAGCTTTACAAACTCAATTGGTAATGTCTGTAGTTACATTTACTAATTTCAGTTTACGTAATGAAGTTTACACTTACTTATTGAAGGCATTACAACATACCAGTTTCAATGATTTAGGGTCTTGTAATAGAGACAGGCAGGACGTAATCATTTTTGTATACCTGTGATATATAACATTTAATATTAACTGTTAGTATTAATACACAATGTGTTAAAATGTAATCTTATGTCATGAGAATATTATTCCTAATTCATAATGTGCAATAGATCTCTTCTGTATACCGTTTCAATATATCAGTACATATATATATATATATATATATATATATATATATATATATATATTCGTAAAATATCTCTTTTTGCGTAATCGCACATGGGTTAGGTTATTTTGGAGCAACTTATATCTTATTGACTTATAAAATTTAATAAGTTGTGTTTATAGTGTTTGGGTTAGCTTATTTAAGTTATTTTTGTGTGTTGAGAAGTTGTTTTTGATAAGTTAGTATTTGTAACTCCTCTCTTATGACTTATATAAGTTAATAAGTACTTTTAGAGAAGGAACCCCAAAAATTAAAAAAAAAATTATAACAGAATCATATGTTTTCATCCGTGTGTGTTTGGGATTCCTTCTTAAAAATGTCTTATTAACTTATATAAGTGACAAGTGAGAAGTTAGAAATTCTGACTTCTCAAAAATGGCTTGTCAACACACAAAACCCTTTAAAATAAGCTAACCCAAACACTCAAAAAACAACTTATTAACTTTTATAAGTCAATAAGTCATAAGTTGCTCCAAAATAAGCTAACCCAAACACCCCCATTGTTTGATTGCAACCTTTTCATATATTATTATCACATTATACTGTAAACATTAGTTCGACAATGTCCATAACATGCAATACATAAGATATATATCAACTATACATAACATATGAGAGGTTGAAGATGATTGAAACCTAAAATCAGATTTGACGTCTACAAACAAGTTATTCGCTGCAGTAACCATCATATGTCGCTGATTAAGTATCTAACAGAGGTTTAGAGATCTAATAGAAATTAAACCGTTAAGATTTACAATCGGAAGTTACCTTTTTGTCGATCAAATCTTCGGCGGCGATGATCTTCAAGGAGATATGAAACGCCGGTGATGATGAAGTTGTTTTGATTGTGATAGATATGATGTTGATTGCGTATCTTTTTATTATCTTTTATATTTTATTGTTTGTTTAATTAAATAAATAAATAGTTGAATATTGGTGGTATGGATAGTGTTAATATTAGTCATGGTATTGCAACTGATTCTATATATTGTGTTATTGCGTCTGATTATTGTGTTTTGTAACTAGGTGGGTTTTCTATACATTATGTTATGTGTTCTTGTCATTGTGTTTACTTTGTATGCAATGGATATTAATTTTATTAAATTAAATATAAAGAAAGATTAAAGAGTGAAATATGTATAAAATATTATACGCTACAATTAACACTTCCAAAGATTTCAACGATTCTCGCCTTCTTCCACGCGATTTTATTCTTTCTTTTGTTTTGCAGATCGGCCAGATTTTCTGATCCTGTTTCAACAGTTGTGTGATAAACTCTTCTGCGTTGTTCTTGAAATCTGATGGGGGAGAGTGGAGGACTTCATCAAGGTATCCGATGCTGCTCCAGGTTCGCTTGTAATTGTTATCACTGATGATGCCGACTTTTCTGTTTAGTTCTTCATATGCTCCCTTTTCTTCGAGCGACCATAAAGAGAATTGTAATTGATTTAGTTTATGTTGATCTAACTTTGATAGATCTCGTCTATCTTTATTTAATGGTGTTAGCAATTGCTATGTTAATCAATTTAAAAATAGTTACTTAAAAATTTTAAATTGTGTGAATTAGATGTAAGATTTTAAGTTAGTACGTATGACAATTCGATGTATAAGAATATAAGAACAGTTGTAGTTACTAATCGCAATCGAATAAAAAGTCATTATTATCTTAAATATAGACATGGTTATTGATGTTCTTAATAGTTGGATAACAAGTCATTGTGTTTGTTACAATGGTTTGTGTTTTGCCAACGAAATTGTATATTATAGTATATATTGTGTTTTTTTTTGGCTTTTGTGTAATATCCTTGGGAGATCCTGATAACATCAATTGCTTTTTTTGTATATGTATTCTGCATGTTTATGATTTGTTGTATATTATAGTATACATTGTGTTTTTTTGGCTTTTTTGTAATATACTTGTGAGATCTTGATAACATTATCTGCTTTTTTTTGTAGATGTATCCTGCATGTTTATCATTTATTACAAGTCATTATTATCTTAAATGTAGACACTGTTATTGATGTTATTAAATAATATTCTCATGACATAAATATAATCTACGTTTGGTTGTGTTGATAGTTTTTTTTTAATACTTTTGTAAACATGTAACATTGATAGATCTCATTTATCTTCATTTAATGGTGTTAGCAATTCCTACGTTAATCAATTACAAATAATTAACTAAATATTTTAAATTGTGCGAATTAGATGTAAGATTTTAAATCTATCTATTATACTAAATGAATTCTCTTAAGCCACAAGGTTTATTCTTAGCCAATCATTTTGATGATGTGGACATACTCTAAAGGCTGATAATTGGTTTTGAACGGGATTTTGATTTCTCCTCTTTTTCATTCACGCGGTCGTCCCTCTGAGTTTCCTTTTTTATTCTCTTATTTAATTGAAATTGAAGCTTCTTCTAATCAAGAACCCTAAATCCCTCTGTATTCTGCTTCTCACGTACGTTTCATCTTCGCACAATATCTCTCTCCTCAACCTTTTCCCTATCTTATTTTGCAAATCACAAAACTAGGTGTCTAAAGCAAGGATTGAAAGCATCGATTGAAGGCAACACAGTAAGTTACTTTCGATCCTTAATCTGATCCACATATGATTTTTTCATAACCCTAATTCTCAGTGAGGCAATTCTCATATATCTCTGATTCATCCTAAATCGTTACCCTCTGAACTGGATCTCGGTATGTTAAATTTTAATCTTATAATCCTACGTTTCTACAAAACCCTAATTGTGATATGTGCGATTTTCAGACCTTCAAACTTCAAAGATCCAGAAAGAATTTGAGGGCTACGGTATGAATCGGATTCTGATCGTGTGAAACGTAATCGTTTTTTGTTCAGATCTGGTTTTAGTTCATTGAATAAATTGCATGTTTCTAATACCCTAATTCCCCCAATTCGTATGATTAGTGTTATAAAACTTTTGTGATGTAGACAGTATGTTCGTTCGTTTGTTTATGTTCCGATTTTGTTTTGAAGTTCCAGTATGATTTTCAATTTTTCTTTCTTTTGCTTATTATTTTTGCATTATCAATTACATTCGGGGCGTTTAGATCTTTAATCGGGGTGTCTAGGTCTCTATTTTGGTTTTTTATTGTTATAAAGCAATGGTTTTGTTTCATTTTTTTCTCGATTGGCGTTGTCATCATTGTGGATTTTTTAATCGAGTTATTCAATTGGGGGGGGGGGGGGGTTAGATCTCTGCATCTGTTTTAGATTTTGTGTATAAGAATTGTTTTGGTCAGATTGTTCTGCTTGGATTAATGTCCGTCTGCGAATTTGCAACATTATTACTAAGGTTGGTGGTCGCAGGCGAGAGGTTTTGTGAATAGGGCTGGAAGTCACTGGTTAGAACATGAATTTTTTTTTTATGAAATTAATTGGGTTTTTTCTTATGTTTTAATGAAATTGAGTTTTTGGTTCTTCATTGTTGATTCTTGGTTAAATTGAGTTTTTTTGTTTCACTTTCATAACCTCTTCAATGTCAGTTTAACCTCTTTTGTTTTAAATCATTAGTTTGTAAAACCCTATGTTTTTGTTATTGAGGAAGTTGGATAGGGAATTTGGTTATGTTGGTGTTTTATAACTGTTTTTTTGGAGGTTTTGATCCTCTGCCGCATGATTCTTGGAGAGTGTGCACAGTTGTTTTAGTTTAACTTTCTTAATTTTGACTTTTGGTGTAGAGGAAGGTCAAGAATACATTTGAAACTTTTTTATATAACTAATGCAAATAGTGCTATCAGTTTAATCTATTTGTGTATTTTATTTTTTTTGTTAATTTTGCAAATTTTATCAATTGCCAAGTATACGTATTTAACTAAATGATATAAACCGCTAAGAAAATAAAAGGTTGAAATAGATAGAAGGGCAATGAAGACCGTTTTATTTGTTGTTATAGGTGCCAATGTATATACTAAAAAATACTCTATGAAAAGGCAAGGGCTTGAACTTCTTGAAACATGACCAGAGACGTTTGATGGAGATCACTAGAAACAAGCATGGCTTCAATGCAAATATGCATCCCTGGTGGTTCACGGTGAATGAGGTATAGTTAGCACCTGCTGAAACTTTTATATTTTATTTTAACTAAGTTTATTTATGAGTTGTTGTTGTTTTCATTATTATTATTATTATTATTATTATTATTATTATTATTATTATTATTATTTTTTACTTTTTTTTTTACAGATTTTACATGTCTTAAGAGGCTTTGCTTGCAAACTATATGATTGTCCTTTCTTCCTTTGAGACTTTGGGCATATCATCCACCTTAACTTGAGGGATGAACATCTTCCATATAAGAATTTTATAGCCAAGGTATTTAATTTAAGACAACAAGAAAAAATGTTTTTGAAGACATTTGCTGAGTGTTGCCTATGTTTGTCAGATTGTTTTGGACAATAACATGCCAAAGATACAAATTTTAATCTTGCATGTAAATCAGGCTTCTACATGGTCTAACTTTGTGAAACTTGCATGTTGTGCCTCTATTTCAGATCTTCTTACAAGGTATATGCTATATCTTTTGTTTTCATCACATGTTATTGCTCAAATGAAGCTTTACATTGTGTTGATCAGCAATGAAAATATTTTGGCGCTCAATTTTTTTCATTTTACCAGATGTTTTTCTTTCCTCCTTTTCTTCATCCATTGTTCCCATCCACAAACCCTAAAACTCATCTAATGTGGCGATATCATCTTACAATCCGATTTGGTGCCTATCAAATGCTTTTCCTTTCATATATACTCCATCTGCGATCCATCTCTATCTGCGATTCATCTCCATCGACGATTCATCTCATACCGATTCAGATAGTTAATAGATTTTGTGGATTCTGTAGACTGATTTAGGCAAAAGTTAATGATGGCTGGATTGGTGTTGGCCGAGAACCCTGATGATGGCGCCTAGGGTTCCGATCAACTTTCCCAAGTTTCCGGTAAGCCTTTTATATCACATAATTGCTATTTAGCTAATCATATATATTGCAGTATAATGATATATTTTGTGGTTTCTATAGACGGATTTAGGTAAAGGTCGATGATGGCTGGATTGGTGTTGGCCGAGAACCCAGATGATGGCGGCTAGGGTTCTGTTTTATTAGCAGCAGCGGCATATGTTCTTCCTAATTCGGCCGGCGGCTGTTAGGGTTCAGGAGCTTGCCAGTATAAGCACATCCAAACACTCAAAACAGGTGATTGTGTAATTATCATAGGTTTGAACAGGATAAGCACATCTAAACACTCAAATTTTTTTGAATAATCTCATATGAGTAATGTTAGATCTAGATATTCTTTTAATTTTATTTGTTGATCTGCGATGTTTGTTTAAGATTAGTGCTTTTATGTTTCATAGTGTCATTTTAAATCAAAACTGATGAATTGTGTTTTGGATTGGTGTGTTTTTGGATATTAATTTATTTAAATTTTAGGGTTTTACTTGTGATTTGTGGATTTAGGCATCATAATTATTAGGATAGTCATAACAACGAGAAGTGGCTGTGCATATCTCCAATGAACAAGAAGAAGAGGATGTGTTTCTCTTCAGTCAGTAAGAAGAAGAGGTTGTGGTTCTCTTCAATATAGTTCAGCGGCAATAAGAGGTTGTGTTATTGTTGATGGATTAGTAAGAAGAATAAGAGGCCGGCATCTTCAACGTATAAGAAGAGAAAGGTAAGAATACTTTTTGAGTAGTTAATTGTCATTTTTTTTTAATTAGTCATCTGTACATTATTTGTTTATAGGGGAGATTCGTTGTTGAGTTAAAGGACATGAGGAAGGTTAGTAGTAACGATGAGGTATATGTATAGCTTCTCTTCCTGATTCAGCATGTTATTGCGTACGGTAAAGTGGTTATGTGGTTGTTTGAATGCTTAAGTCACGTTGGTTTGATCCATGGTTGCAAAAACATATATTAAGTTAAGGCGACATGCTCGAGTGGTTCATGGCTGCAAATACATATCATAAAAAGGCGGCATGCTCAAGTGGTTCGGAGCTGAATCATGTGTACAAATCGTGAGTTCGAAAAGTATTCTTAGGGAACATCAAATGTGAGTTTTATACGCCCCCATTATGGTATTTTAATGGGTTTTGGGGCTGTTCACATACTCTTTTGATAAATGGTTTTACAAAATTGATTTTATAAGGTTTTGATGATTAGTAAACTAAAACATGACTTTTAATGAAGTTTGGGGCTGCTATAATTAAAAATTTTAGAAACAAGTTTAGATGTATAACTAAATGTAATATAAGTTAGAAGATCGTTTTAGTGTACTATCGAAGTTAATTACAATTATTGGTTGTTGAGATGGATTTGTTGTCGGAGTTTTAGGATTTACTTTTGAGTTTTTGTTTTGTTAGAGTTTACACCAGGTATATGGGCTTTTAAGGAGAAATCAAATCTAAGGATTATTTTGAAACCATCAGGTTTGTGTCTATATGGAACTTTTAAGTAGTATGGTCTATATTTTCATCGAAACCATCAAGTTTGTGTCTATATGTAACTTTTAAGTATTTTGGTCTATATTTTCAATTAATAATAATAATTGTAGAGTTAATTTTTAGTATTCTACATTAGTGATTTTAACTTTGCCGATTCCATCAGTCTATTTCATCTTCGTCTATTCTATTCTGATGACCTCCTACAGCAACGACCGACGATCTAGACAGCCGCATCAGGCGACGGCTTTTTTGAACACGTGGGTTTTCTGGTACGCTGCACTTTACTCTATCTTTTATCTCTTAATCACATTTTATATTTCTATAATGTTTTTTATACATGCACGCCAATTGCTCGATGAAATGCCCGTGTGGAAGTTTCCTTTTAACAGAGATCAATAGTTGTTTTATATGTGGGTCGGTGGACAATTTTGAATGACAATAATTTCTTTATAAAATATATATTTTCGTCATCAATTTTCATAGTTGCATCTCCGCTATCCTTCATGCTGTGATGTTAGAAAGTATACATTTTTAGCTATTTTATGTGAATAATACATAGAAGTTAAGATTTCATTAGTTTTATTTCTTAGATTTAAATCCGAATTTGAAAACCAATAGGCAACGTTGCACAAACATTGGATTTTAAGGGGTTCAAGATTGTGATCCATTTATTTATTTTGTTTACTTTTTTTTTTTTTTTGTAATGCAGGATGTTGCATGTAGGTGGAGTAAATGCCTTCAAGACCAAAAGTGCAGCTTTTGGGGAATCATAGGTTATTTAAAGGCATCCACAAACACAAATATTTGAAAGGCTCAATGGATACGCTCACCTCAGTTGCAATCCCTCTTGATCTTGTTGTTTCGTACCTGATTCTCATTGTGAGTTGTACCTGTTGTTTTACCTAGAGTTGACAAATGGGTTGGGCGAGGGTAGGGTAACAGGCCAGGTTGACACGAAAGGCTTTGTCTGTAAAGGTATAGACATTTTCTTTTTTCAAGAATAATATACTTTCTTGAATATAATGATTTTCGGAGTTTTATGCTTAAAACATAATTCACTTTACTTTCAACCTACAGTTAATTGTATTAAAATTTGAAAAGAATAGAATTCTTTTTACTTTTTATTTCACATTTATAGCTTTGAGGCTCGACCATGATAATTGAGGTTACTTTCAACCTACAGTTAATTGTATCAACATGTCGTAGGTGGACGTGATTACATACTTATATTGTATATTAACACATTATTTCCACGATAGATAATATGTAACACGTTAAATCACAACAACGATTTCAGCTTTATACTATCATAACTGTTGTTTTCATTGTAGAATTTTATTTACTATTTATTTCACATTAAAGATCTAATTTTGTACGCTTTACCTGTCTAATTTTCTTGACGGTCTTTTTGGTTTTTGATTATTTTGAGTTTCTAATTTTAGGACATGTTGGGCGGTTTGTGATTTGGACCAAATTGGGCGATTGATAAGGTTAGTGAGAAGAAGGGGTATGTGTTGCCTAGGGCGAAGATGGAGAGTGCGGATTTGGCGAGGGTTATTTATTTGGATGAGGTACAATCAGTGGCGATGTAGGTGAAGAGGGCACCGATGAAGAACAATTTGTTGAAGAATTTGAATACTATGTTAAGGTTGAATTTGTATCCATTAGTGTCATATCCACCACCGGTCTATGCCGCCCCATACCCGCCAGTTGGAGGCTACCCTGCACCGACTTTCTACCCTTCATACCTGTCTAAATCAGGTGGTTATCCACCAGCTCCATACCCTCTTCTGGCTGCTCCTTATGGTCAGCCCTATCCACCTAATTTAGCTTATCCTTCCCAACCATATGGATCTGAGTATCCCCTAAATTGGGACATGCGCGTCATACCACAGAAGTTAGGATTCAATAACATACAGTCCATGATGAAGTATGATTGCAATAAAAATCATTACCATATGGTTCCCAGTATCCCTCCCTCTCCTGATAAGTCTTTAATCATGTCTCAGACTATTGTTTTTTTCTATTAAAAATGATCAATGACTTAAAATGGTGCATGATGACTGTTACCATATTGTTTATAGTCATTTATGTATAGATTTACATATGTTTATTTGTGTAGATAATAAAAATATATATTGTTTATGCTAAAAAACTAATACGTGAGAGATAATTCAAATATCACATAAATATGTGCAAGACCATTTTACTTCATTGGCCCTTTGAGGAAGTCGACCCGTTGAAGAAACAGATAGAAAGACCAGGACCGTTTTACTTTGTTGGCCTGACCCGTTGATGAAACGGATAGAAAGGCCAGGACCGTTTTACTTCGTTAGCCCTTTGAGGAAGTCGAGAGTTTGAGATATTTGTGTTAAGCCACCCGCGAAACTCGCGGGATCTTAAGCTAGTTAGTATGTATGACAATTCAAGAAGAGTTGTAGTTATTAATCGAAATCAAATTAAAAGTCAACATTATTTTAAATATAGACATAGTTATTGATGTTCTTAATAGTTAGATAAGTAGTTATCGTGATATTAAAATATACAGTGAGTTTGGACGATGTTAATCATATATACGCGGACAGCAGTGAGTTTGGATGATGTTAATCATATATACCCGGACAGCGGACGGGTAAACTACTAGTTTTATATTGATCTCGCCTATGGGCATATACTCGAACGCTTGTAAAATTTTTTCTATATATTCAAGCTTTTAATATTAAATACATATATATTGTGATACTGTTATCCAATCGTCATGTTTAAACCCTACGCTAACCGGGCCCATCGAAAATTGGGGTGTGACAGAAATAAGCATGGATAATTATGATTTTACCTTTCACATATTACAAAAAGAAAATTACGTACATCTAGATCACATAACACAAATGGCAGGTTGTTCATAGTTAGTATTAAATACAAATAATACACAACTTCATAGGAGGAACGTAAAGCTCAGAGATGGTTTGCCGTTAATCACTAAAGCAACGGCAAATTATTCACTGTTATAAACACAAAACCACACCAGCAACAAATCAAAAAGGTCAATAAAATAAAATATGCACTTAAACATGCGAAATTGATGAAAAATGGACAGTACCATCAACTGGATATGTAGATTGTGGTTTGTAGTCCCACATGTTATGAAAACCAAGAACTATTTTTGACATCGTCTTCTTGAGTGCCCGGAAGAAACCAACAATCATATTCCAGTAATCTGATATGTAAGAGTAGAAGAAGACAAGCACCGGGAAGAATGAAACTGCGTACAACGTTACATCTGACCACTTTCCTTGATTGCTGATGGTTAAAATAAGTGTGGCTGCAAATGCTACCATCATCGTTGCCACAGAGATGATCAACAGGATAAGTGCTGTAAGTTGTTTTTCAAAAAGATGTGAGGCAAAATCCTTAAAATGAAATGGTGATGTGACAATGTTGAGAAATACGATAACTGATGTCAATGCTGTTGAGAGTGAAATTGCATCAGCTAATGTAAAGAGGAGAAACATTGGTTTTCCCTTAAGAACTGGATGACCAGTCTCACTTGGACCTCCTGGCACGGTGTAGGCGGATGTAAACGCTACTGTTGCGATTAGCACAGCGACAATGGAGCAGCTTTTTGAATTTTCGCACATCCACACCTTTGCTTCGGCGCGGAGTTTGTCATTCGCGTCGGAAAACACCTCGAAAGCGGTCTTCTGGTTGGCGTTTCGGGTACTCATGTCTAAGGTTGTGCATATCTTCTCCACCCTCTATATATACAAATCAAATAGTGAATGAATAGAATGAAAAATGAAGGAGAAAAACATGTGTAATTCAGATTAAAAGATAATTATGTGTTTGTTTTTGTTATATGCATTATGTCATTATGCATTTAGTATTCTAAAAGTGTTGATACTAACTCTCAAATAAAACTATGATTGCTGAATTATACATTATGTGTTACGGGAAACAAAATCTCCTTATATATATAGAGGTTACAACAAAGAAATTATAAGTGTAACCAGATAATAATTATCTCTAAAACAATTGATAATACACTAGATATATTTTTTTTTGGTGAATCAATTACTGATAAAAATTATCTCTAAAATAATGCATAATACACAAATATAATGATTAATACACTAAATATAATATGATGAGTTATATTGTAGCTAACATTAAAGTATTGCAATAACAAAATGCACAAACCTAAAATTTTATCAACAATTCATATTTTTTTAAGTTATAATTTATATACATACAAATCCATATGGCAAATAAAAAAGATCCACTAAATATGATCGTAAATTTTAACTTTTTATCCCCCCCCCCCCCCCCTTCTCTATATAGAGAGGGGCCAGTTAACATACAATATTCCTAAACGTATGAGTCTTTGCTGTGAAATTACGCCCGTTGTAAAACTCAAAACCTTAATCACGCATGTTGAAAAACCATAATTACGCATGTTGAAAAGACATGGTCACGCATGATTTATATAATAGGCTTTATTACATAATTATAACATGCGTGATTAACAAATCACATTATTACTAGATTTATATAACATGCTTCATTACATAATGATAACATGCGTGATTGTGTTTTTTCAAAATGCGTGGTTAGGGTTTGAATTTTACAACGTGCGTAATTTCAGAGCGTACGATTGTATGTTAAGAAATATTATTTTTTACAATTTCAGTATATATATAGGATATTATACACATGACTTAAGCACATTTAGATTTTATACATAAACAAAACTTGTTCCTATATATATCTTTTTTGAAGTTCATGTTAAACATTACTTTATGTCAAATACTTTTATTTTATTTTATTATTCATGTACTTGGAGCGTTAAAAAATATTTGTTTTTCTAAACGGGAAATTTCTTTAATAATATCGTCATGAGTGACGAATAATAAAACTAGGTGTTCATAAAAGTTTTGTATTTGTCTATAAGTTACTAACTCCATTTAAAAATATATTACGGTAAACTCAAACCGATATACCGTTGTTAATGATTTGGTTCAAGAAAATTACAGAACAGATTACTATGATTAAGGCTTGTTCTATTCACACACCCTTAAATTCTTATTCTCACATCATTTTCACTCTATCTCTCTCTATATATTTATGTATATATAAAGAAAGATAGAGGGGAGGGATGTGTGAATATTAACACGAAATGTATAGGTTTCAAAAAGAATAACCACCTTATAAAGACGTTGATCCTCTTTCAGTTCTTGAGCAGGATGTTTTATATCCTCCTTCATGTCATCTACTTTGTGACCAACCATGTGCAACAAAGTGTTATAATTGCTGTCAAGCCTTCCTCTTAATCTGGTCAATGGGTACTCCATTTCTTCCACCATATCAATGATTTCATAGCGTCTATGCCATATTGCCAAATGTAAAATATTGTGGCCTTCTTTGTCGACATGTTCGACGGCCTGAGGATAGATGTTCAGTATTTCTCTAACAATCTCGGTTGAATCATGTATGGTTGCTAACAGCAATGGCGTATCAGCTGTATGAAAAAGCTTCGCTTCGGCGGCTGTGGTGATCATTTGGTCGGGATTGAGTTTGGACATGCTTCGTCCATAATCGGTCCATGATGCAGTCTTTTCCCATGAGTTATCTTCTTTTATCAACAAGTTAGCGATTTTCATTGCCCACTCACATGAATGTTTTTCTTTCTTTAATTTCCTCAATTTCTTGCCGAAAGGGAGCTTCTTTTGTTGAGCATTAAGATCTGTGTCAATCACTAGAAAACAAGCAAGTTGTAGTTAGGAAATGAACATTAATCGAAAAACTTACAAAATGAATATTGACTTTTATTTGTTATCAAAATACTCAAAAGCGTTAACTAAGGCTGAATTTTAGGATGCTCTTTTATGCGTCAGCTAAAATTTGGCTTGCTCTTTTATCTGTCAGATAAAACTTAGACCATCGGGTGTGGGGGTCGTCCCCTCCCCGTCCCGGGTCGTCGGCCCCGTCGCACACCGCCCCCTAGAGCGTCGTCGTGTCCCTCCCGTCTTCTCCAAGACGTCTCCGACGACGAAGCAAAGTGGTGGGCCCCCTGTTCCTTGTTCTCTCTCTCTCCTTGCATGCTTTAATTTTGATTGGCTGGTTTAATTTTGGTGGGCCCCTCTTGGGTAGTCATGGCTTCCCCTCCACACCCTTAGGTAGTTCCAAGGAGATGGTCCTCCACCTATTGTGAGGTGGCGCCTACGTGACGGGTGGTTTCTTTGGGGACTAACCTCACCATATACCCTATGGTCTTAGTGTGGGTTCTTTTAGGCGGCGTCAAAGTAAAGAGTAAGCTATGTTTTAGCTGCTGGCCAAATTTAGCATATGACTTACACCTTTATTATTTAAATTGGTTTTTTTTTTTTTTTTTTTTTGCACCCGATTGAACTTCTAAAAATTTTTTGCCATCTAAAATTTAGCCCATGATTTACTGTCTTAGCCGGCAGTGTTTTTTTTTTTTTTTTGCCTCCTAGATTGTTTTTAATATGTCTATTATTGGAAAGACTAAAATACAATGTGTGTTTTGATAATTGTTTTGTTAAAATGTTTGTTTTGATGATTTTCACTAATGTAGATGGTTGACTTTGGTCAATCAGTGCTCTATCTATTCACTCAAGTGACTTATTTCTAAGTTTGTTCATATCCACACTTTTGTAACTGTGTAGAAATCTAATCATGTGGTGCTTTAAAACATTACACGTAAAAACTTACAGAAACCTGCTTAAACTTAACACTTAAAAGCATAGACTATTGTGATAGTACTAACTAACTAGGGTCTAACATTCTAACTTTGAGGTAGGGGGTTCGCCCCCCCCCCCCCCCCCTTAAGGGAAACATTTAGCTGGTAAAAAAATTACTTAATTAAGGGCATGTTTGGCTAAGCTTTTCAAAACAACTTATGGACTTATTGGCTTTTTGGAAAAGTCAGAATGGAGTGACTTATTAGCTTTTCCCCCTCACATACACGCCCTCATTGCCAAACATCATTTTGAAGCTTATGACTTTTCAAAAAGCCAATAAGTCAATAAGTTGTTCCAAAAAGCTTAGCCAAACATGCCCTAACTCAACACTTTAGAGTGTCGAGAACCATGTTGCATTTAGAGCTTATAATCTCTAACACTTTCTCTTTGTATGTTGTTATTTTCTTAATGACGTATGAACAGCTTTATAGTTACTAAAATTAAGCAAGGGCCTGCCTTCAAAATTCAGGGACCGGTTAATTTTGAAAGACTTCTATTGACTTATAATAACTATAACCAGTGTTTTTATAGATTGTGCATGACCAAATGAGGCCTGATGCACTACTGCTTTGTTGATAAGCCTTTACAGACATGTTTTACACTATTTGTTATTATAAATTTTAATTGACATCACGCATCGTTTATGATCAACGTGGGATGACAACTTTTCTAAAAGAAACTTTAGACTATTTTCTTATTCATCTATTTGAAATGACGATTTAAACGTTTTCTAAGAAAAATATGATGACAACTTTTTTATGGAAAAAAAGGTTCAAAACTAAAATTTCGCTTGAAACTATGAAAGACAGTGAACCGACAGTCTACACTTGCGCAACAAGTGTTGGTGTAAGTAAAAAATTTATAATTTTCGAAACACATACTTATTATGTTTAGGTATTTGCCTAATAGCTTTCGTAACAAAATATATGAAATTAACTATCTAAGATGAACTATTTATATGGTAAAATAATCATAAATAAGCATTTTAGCAAATTACTACTTCAAATCATGATTAACGGAGTTGAAGGTAAAATGAATGTAAAACATTTGAGTCAGCTTACGTTTAAACATCATGCTCTTAATTCGACTTTTAGGATGGAATTCGGGTTTAATAGTTGAAAGAAGTTGAAGAGGAGTCATGCCATCTGCGTCCTTTACTGGAATTAGCTCTCTATGATTGGTCGCTATATCGTACGCCACCCCTAAAAAACACACAAGCGCGTAAGCTTAGTTTGAAACAACCAAAAAAAATTAATCACTCGCGTACACACGCACACACACTTACTGTAGTTTTGATGTGTGCACGATTTCCGGCAACCATGCACACGTTTTCCATTTACTAGCATGCATTTCTAGTTTTATATTTGTTTAATTATCATGTAGTGGGCTAGTGGTAGTAGTTAATTTCAGTTTATTCCTTTACGTGTCTTTGCTTTGCGTGTTTATATATTTTGCAACAAGTACTCTCATGAGGATTATGAATGAAAAATTATGAATTGAGTCTGAATTCTCTCTAAAGTTCTTTCTGGCTTCCGTTTAATTTCTTTGGATCATTTGATTACGATTCGGTTCGTAACAACCAAAAAAAATAATCACTAGCGTACACACGCACACACACTTACTGTAGTTTCTGTAATTCATAATTTTCATTTGGTTGTAAGCTTAGTTTGAAACAACCAAAAAAAAAAAATAATCACTCGCGTACACACGCACACACACTTACTGTAGTTTCTGTAATTCATAATTTTCATTTGGTTGTAAGCTTAGTTTGAAACAACCAAAAAAAAAATAATCACTCGCGTACACACGCACAAACACTTACTGTAGTTTCTGCTTAGAATTGCTATGTGGAGTAAAGTAAATTTGTCATCCCTTTTAAGAGAGGCCTCCACATATGTTCCTTCGGTTGATCTACAGACTTCATCATGCAGGAACATATAAATGTCAGTCTTGCCATGGCGAGCCGCGTAGAATAAAGCGGTCTCTCCCTCTTTGTTGACCATGTTAAGCAACATGGGAGCGCGGTGTAGGATCGCTTCTGCAACCCTAACCGTCCTATTGTTGGTGGCCGTCTCGTGGAGGATGGTGCTACCCCCAACGTTTTGCCATGTGAGTTTGTGATTATCACATGAAGGCACCATTTCCAGGAGCCTGAGGGCCAGGTTTGTTTTCTTTTGGTAAATAGCCATATGGAGGACGGTGTCCCCGTGTATGCTAGTTATGTGCAAAGCACCCTTAGCAATTCCTCGACATATACGGATCACTTCGTCGTCGTTTTTACTCTTCATAGCTTCATACAAAGCTTTATTGATCTTCAACTCCTGATCTTTAGGAAGAGCCATTTGATGGGTAGGTAGGTAGGTAGAGAGGGAGGAGAGGAGAGTCAATACATTGTAGTTTCTAGTGCATGTATATTTATATATAGGCTTCAAACATGGTCACTTTTGCATGAAACGAATCTAAATGACTTGTGAAGTTGTTCAAAGTATGGAATCAAATGCTACAAAAATTAAGATTCTAAATGGGAATAAAATTCGATCAACAACAATAAGATTTTAACGTTTGTACTTGGCCGAAATTTCAGGTTAGTGGCAAAAATTTGGGTCGGATCAAATTTACGTGAGCCAGATTAAGGGGGTGTTTGGTGCTGCATTTTCAAAATAGATTGTGCGTTTTCAAAATAGATTTTGCGTTTTCAAAACTGCGTTTTGAAAAAGCATGTAGGTACATGTTTCTCCAAAACTGCGTTTTGGAGGCAGATAATCACTTTTTCATCTAAACAATTTTTTAGATTATTTGTGTTTTACAAACGCAATAATCAAATAATCACTTCAAAACGTAATCTCAAACACCTTCTAAATATGATTTTTTTTTAAGTTCTAGTTCTAATAAAAGAACGATTCAGATAAACATGAAAAAATAAACAGTTAATAACCAGCTAAAACAAAATCTAGAAAAAACAGAAAAAAACATTCAAACAAATAAATATTGTGAATATCGTAGGGTTACAAATATATTAGCCAGTAGTAAGTGTGTGCGTTGTGACGGGCAAAATTTTTTCCACGTGATGCAGTGGTGATTCAGTCGGTATTATTTCGGTTCGTTATGTATAGAAATTTAATCAGTATTGTTATGATATTCTCATAGCGTTAGTACTCGGAATAAAAGAAGGTAGAAAAAAGTTGGAAAGAAAAAAATTGTAAAAAAAAAGAAAGATAAAAAAAAACAAAAAGAAAAGGAAATGAAAATGAAAATAAATAAAAAAGAAAAAAAAAGGAGGAAAATTTTGGTCAAGTGAAATAAATTCTCATTATAAAACTAAACAAACACCTACCCGACTTGGTTATACTTTTTCTTCAAAACTAAGAGTTCGCAAGTTTAATTTCTTACATCATACAGAGTGAGTATGAAAATGTGACGTGGAAGCCACTCTACACCGGGCACCCCTGCCTGAGGGTGACGTGAAGGGCGGCGTGGAGAGGGGCGGGAGAGTAATATTAAAAATGGCTTAAATAACACTTATCATGGTTACAGAATAAAGATACTATGGATAAGCTTCGAACATACTCCTCAATTACTATATAATACAAAAACCAACATGGGGTATGTTTAAACATCGTGTCCCTACTTCATGATTTACCATCATACTACACAACCTGAAAAAAAAACAACGCACCGTTTGAAAAAAAAAAAAAAAACCTTAAATACAAAAAAAAAAACCAACTTTTGAACCTATACACAATAACCACCACCGCCATGTGCGTCCACCAGTAACCACCCAAAAACATTATCTCACCAATTCTTCTTTGCCTTCATTTTCCTCATATATGGTTGGCTCTTCACTTCATTTTCCTCTCATCATTTCATGTTTTCATCACTGTTTGACGGTTTGTTTCGGTTGCGTTTTATTATTCTCCTCCTTTGTGTTTTATGAACAACATGCGTTTACATGCTTACAATTTGTATATAGTAATTTTGACTTATAAAGCTAGAAAAAAAAAGAGACTAAAATCACAAACGGAAAGCTTTAATCACGGAAACTGAATACAGAAAAATCACAGATTTCATACAAACTGTAAAGGACGAAGATGTGAATATAAACGGCAAATCAAGACTCAAGAAAGTTTTCACCATCAATCCTCTATAAAGATCGCCGGATTACAGAATATGGAACGGTTATTGAATCAGCAACGACATAAATGTAGAAAAAGCCACGGCATGAGAATAAAATGTTCCGGAGATGGTGAGATATCGGGTCCGACATATTCAAGTGTATAACCAAACGATGCGCCGACACTTAAACATAAGAAAAACCCCGGAAAACACATTCGATTCGAATGACATATACAATTGCTAAACCATCATTGAAAAAAACACATCAGACTTTACCCTTGACAACAATTCTAAATAATTCTAATGTTCCGTAAACGTTGGGTCGCGACTATTGGTATGGCGGTTATATTTATAACTGTTCTATATCCACACGCAAAAATCACATAACCCACGAAAATGACGAAATAGACGGGATTTAGGAACCTCCGACTCCTTCGCACATAAAATTTAGAGGGCAAATTCTTACTTTTTGTGTCTATGTTGAAGACCTTGAACCAAGATTTTGAAGAAGATTGTAAGGTCGGTTTGAGGCGTTGGTAAGATTCTTTATCAGTGATTAGTTTTATTTTTCTTGAACCGCAAAACTGGAATTCTTGGTATTAAATTTTAAAATATTTGAAACATATTTCTAAAACCAATTGAAATCAATGTGTGGTTTACGCACATGTAAGAAAATTACAACTTCGTCTTTTTACCAAAAGTTAATAGAATTTTTAAAATTATTTGCAGAATTTGTGATAGTAAAGATAACATGAAGTCATTAATATGTTCATGTAATTTTAAATGATTATTTGTATGATTTGAATAAGTTGAGAAACATGAAGTCATTCATGTAATTTTAAATGTATTATTTGTAAGATTTAAAGAAGTTTAAAAAAATGAGATTAGTACATATTCTTTTAAGGCATTATATATATAGCGATATTAATGACTTTCATAAGCAACATCCCGCCGCAACGCGCGGGGTAACGTCAACTCGTTCAACACAATTATCAATATCATTCGTTATTAGTCTCATTTTGCTTTGTTAATAAATACCCTCCACAACTTTATTACGTCATTATAGCTTAATTATAAATGTAGTGAGTGGTAATTACAAACTAATTAAATTAAAACACTTAATTAAAAAGATTAAAGTTGTTATGAATATATAAAAACCTTTACACCATTAGGGTTGGTGGTTAGTTGTAAGACAAAACCTTTTAAAACAAGGTTCAAAATTCAAGTATCACAAGAAGCAGGAAATTTAGTATTAAAAGAAATATAAACCTTTTATTTTTATATGTTCCGGTTCTAACTATAATACGAAGAAGGAAATCAAGATCTAAATAGAGGAATGTAACATGTGAGGCATAAAGTAAATTAGTAATGAAGACCTAAAGAGAGGAATATAACATGTAACAAAAAAGGCATAAAGTAAATTAGTAAATATGACAAAAGTAAATACCATATACTGAATAAATTCTTGACGTAAAAGGATTCATATATTAAAGCATGATGTTATGTTCATTTTTTTCTAAATAAATTACAACAAAATACAAATTTTAATAGTGGTCCAGCTAGTGTGCATTAGTTTCTCATATGCATAGATTGACAATCATAAAAGAATTTACCATCTTGAAAATCAGAACTTCTTCAATATAATCAAACAATGATTTAATAAGAAAAAACTCTTTAATTAAAACTGAATGTACATAAAGCCTAAACATATGATCCGTATTTATACTAAACAACCTCATTGGAGAACAAGTAACCTACACCTATAAGAGAACCAAATAAAATAAAACTACCATTAATACTAAATATTCCACTTAAAATAAACTAAACATTTAGCATTCTCCAAATTTTGAGTTATGAAAAAATTAGTCCCAAAAATCACCCCTTAATCTTGTCAAACACTTTCATCACATTAGAGCTAGTCCATTGTCCTCATATCGAGTAAGGTTGGCTTCCTTCTTTTTCTCCCACTTTGGACACTCCGATATTTAATGTCCGAACTCAATGCACTTATAACACCTGACGTGGCATTTGTCTCGTTGTACTCGACCAACTCCTCGATCTCTACCAGACCTCCGACCTATACCACGGCCTCATTCAAGATCCTCTCGATTCCAGTTTCCACAATCGTAATTGTCACACCCCAACCGATGGCGGAATCATCGGGGCGCGGCACTAGGCAAACCAGATTGCTCAAGAGAATCCATAATAACTAATTTAGCGACAATATTTAACAAGTTCAATATCTCATACTATCAAACAAACATTTCATAAAAAGTCATACAGATTCCAAGTCTCTCAAACATAATCCAATCCGACAACCTAGATTTTTATGTGAGTTTCTAGACTTCCTATCCATTTGCAGCAATCAAACCATCAACCTGTCACATACGTTAAAATAAAGTCAATACAATAATGTAAAGGTGAGTACACAAGTTTAACATAAATATAGTATAAAAGCGTTTACGCATAACCAGCATGTAACACGTAACGGGTGAATCAAGTAACTATCAACAATGATACAAGCTAACCACATGACTGCGAGTAGAGTATGCGCGACACATGTTCACCGAAGCGAACAAGTGATGTAAAGTATGTGATCCTTAACAACCTCTGAATAAACAGGTGTTGAGTCCAAACTATAGTACTATCGTTGCTAAGGGCGGTAGGGGAAATCATCACTGTGTAACATAGCAACAAGTATTCAACTAATCACGTATATCATGCGAGTGCGGTTAGCGTTCATAAAGAGTTTAAGTCTTGTGTATTTTGATAGAGAACGTATGTACCACCCAAAAGTGCATTTAAGCGAAAAGGGGTTCGAGTATACTCACAATGCGTGTCTAACAAGTAAACACGATCTGAAAATGGATTGAAGGGAGCGCCAGGTCAGCCTGCGTAAAGGGAACAGAAGCGTAAGTCCTCCAAAGTACTGAAACGATCAAAATCGGAGTGTCGGTTGGAAACAGAGGCTTCGTACGAAGCCAGTGCCTTCATGTGAAGGTGGGTCTTTGTACATGTGTGGCTTTCGTTGTCCAAAATCGAGTGTGCTTCGCGTCTTTCTTCGGAAAATCGAGTGTTCATCCCTCCAACCTTAAGCTACTGGTTAAACTTAGAGTCGGAGAGGTCTTTGTTCGAGTCACGGGTGAGAATTGGACTGTGTTATGCGAAGTCAGTGCCTTCGTACGAAGCCATGAGTTGTAACACTCCTCTTTTTGATAACTTTCCTAATTTAGGAACTATGTCTTATAAATATATTTTTGGAAACTTGAGTCTTTCGCAATCGTATTTTGTCTTATCGTCATAAAACAGAGATTTTAATCGTACAAAAATCTATTGCTTTGTTTCAAAATCTTACTGTCGCCTATCCATTTTACTTGTACACTCTTAATCCATTAGACGTCGCCACATCATTCGTGACACACGCTAATCATGTTAAACTCGTCTTACATACTCAACTTACGCAAACGCGACTCGTACCCTCGACATTTATACTTAATTTCACTTGATTTATGCTTGCTTTCATAATCCAATTACATCTCATACCCTTATTATATAATCCTTGAACTTAAAACAACCTAAAGTAACTTTAAACGTCAAATATATGCAAGTTCAAGGGTAAAAGTGGTAAAAAAAAACAATAAAATCCGAACTGGTAGAGCCTCGCGGCCCGCGACCTGGGAACCCAGTTATGTCGCGCCCCACGATGGAGTTGAATCTACGATCAGCCTTTAACAGCTCATGATTGGTCATTTCTTTTGTGTTTCTTGGGTTTGGTTTAGTGTTTCTTGTCATAAATTCACTCAACCACCAAACCCTAACCCTACCCTATAAAACCCAAGCACTTTCCACACTTCAAACACTTTACAAACTCACAAATTCACTTCCAAAACACTCTCAATTCGGCTGTTAATCAGGAGCTAGATCAGAATTGTTACAAGTTACAAAAACAAGCACAACTCACTCATTTCTTAGCATTTTGCTTTGATTCTTTTTCCTACTTACTTGGATTGACCATAGGAACATTTCCACAGGTTTTCCATAGAAAACCAAGGTCTGGAATGTCACCAAAAAGGCTTCAAAGTGGACTGCAACTTTCTGTTTTGATTCATACTTTGTTAATCATAGTTAAACTTGAGTTATCTCATCTCAAACCTATGTCCTTATGCTCATAATCAATTGAATAGTTAGTTGGGCTTAAAAAAAGGTTGAGAAATGTAAAATCAGAGGTGTAAACCTCATAAACTTTCTATTTTGTTTAGGGTTTTTGTCATACCCTGACTTTTGCGGAAGCGTGATTATGTGTGACTTGCTTAATATCATTGCATTCAACCATAACAAACAACTATATGATAAAACCAAGATGTTCATCCATTAGAAAGTTTCAAACATTACAGACAACATTGTTTTAAATCCAAACACAGACTTCAAGTTTCGAATACATCACAAACAAAGTTTTAAGTTCCATATAGGACTTCACAAAAGACACCAACAAACTAGGCTTTGAGCCATGTATCTTATCCAAGATAAAATACATAACTCAAATCCTTCAACACTGGATGACATTTTTTATTAAAGACACAACTTGAAAACTTCAGCGCCCGCCAGATCCATAATTAGTTTCCTGAAATACATGTAGTTTGAAAACATCAACAATAGTTGAGTGAGTTCATGTGTTTTGTATGTGAGCTCGTAATAATCTTTGTAACCATAGTCTGTATGTATTTGTAAATCCCGGTATGAAAGCAACAAGGAACAGATCAATTAATGATTTGCAAGGTCATTAATATGTGTGCAACGGTGTAGGAAGGCTCAATCCTTTGCGTATTTCGTACCGGGCCTCCCGGCTGGAACGACATAGTCACCACATGCGGTCAACTCGAGGACCCATCGGTGGGGCTCGCAACACCCAAATAGATCTATCACTCATGCCCATCGGTCCTTAACAAGGATTAATGGTCTCAAGATAACACCTACCCATTCACATGATCTAACAGTATTTTCCTTAGCTAACCATACCATTTGTAATCATTGTATCATTTGTAACATGTATTTCACCCCCAAAGTTATAAAACCAAAAACAGTTAAAAGAAAAAAAGGGGACATGAACTCACAGTCTTGCGTCTCGAATCCGATGTAACTCAAGCGGCTACTTTATCACACGACTACCTACAAACGTACAATGGTTTATTAGACGAGTGGGTCGTGCCCTGATCTTAGTCTTATTTAGTATCTTTGACTTACGTTTCCTTGTGTCTTAATACTTTCTCCAAAGTATATAAGTATTTGTTAAAATAATAAAAATTTAAACTTAAATTATATTTATTTATTTTTGGAAAAATTTATTAAAATAATATATTTTAACTTATTTGTTTTGTAATCCACCAAAGGATATTTTCCCCAAGGATGGGTATAATTATACATGTGTTCTTAACCTTGTGTATTTTGCCAAATATCCGTGGTGTATTCCGGTATATTTATACGTACGAGAATACGTATTCTTATTATGTTTATTAAGTATTCTTATACTCAGTTTTTGTATTAATTTTTCCAGAATAGTATTTCTAATAAAAATTCACCAACGTATATTCTTAAAATATATATTTTTAAGAAATCATTTATAGAGCTTTATTTATACTTCTTCTTGGCAAAAATATTTATATTTTCATATAAATCTCAAAAATAATACATTTTCAAGTTTAACTTAGAAAATATTTTATAAATCCACTTTTCACTCAAAAATAATATATCTATGTTTATTTAAGAAAATGTATACTTCTCCAAAAATAGTATATTTTCTAGTAATTCAAGAAAACATATATATTTTCTTTACTCAAAAATAATATATTTTCTTTTTGTCAAAAATATGATATATTTTTGTAACAATTATAAAAATCATATTTTTGTTCTCTTGGTTTCCAAAATACCGTTTACCCAAAATATACTTATGGATTTATCTCCGGAATATTTATGTAAGTTATATTCCTTGTTCGGTTTCTCCAATTTTGGGTATAAATTGTATATTTATTCTCTTGGAATTTTGGTAATATTTTGTGTTATAATTTTTTTGGTATTTTGGTGTGTTATATTATTTCAAGTCCTAAAATAATATAGCTAATACACTTAGTATACAAGTAATCACACACATGGTGACATCTAAATATATATTTTCCTAAATACATATTTAGTCATTTTTATTTACCAAAAACCAACCTCCAATATATAGTTTTTGTAACAAAAATTATGGCAAACTTTATATGAAAAATCATGGTTAAAATATACTTGTAAATATTTGTTTAAAAATATTTTTCTAAGTGTTTAAATTTCTAGAAAAATTTTGCCATAGTTTCCCCTTAAAAATGGAGGTTTCCATGCTTTCAATGCATATCATTTTTTTTATAAATCATCACAATCAACAAATCAAACAATACTTACCAAGTGCCAAAATCAAGCTATTTACACAACTTCATGAACTTGAAATTTATAAAAATTTGTAGTAACTTGGTAGTATGTTTAGTAAGCTTAGTTACCCTCTAAATTGTGATTGTTTATTTAAAAACATCATTCTTGAAGATTTTAGATATTTACAACTTGTAAAATAATTTTCTAAAAATATTTTTTCTTAATTTTTTCTTGTTAAATACATGTTTCTACACTTGATTAACCACTAAAAATGTGGTTAGTTTCTTTAAGAACCAAGTTTAGGTAAATCTTGTATTTTAACTTAGTTTCTTGAGAAAATTACTTTTGAAAGCACATATTTACAAGTCTTATTCTACACTTTGATCATCATCATTCAAGAAATCATTTCATGCTTTCACATAAGGTCATCCTCTTATCTTGCTAGATTATGTCTTTAATCACCATCTAGCAAGTTCTTATGATGTTTAACAGCATTAACACAACCAATCAACAATCAAGAAGAATAATAACACTTAAACAACATGATTCATGGTGATTTTTTGTCTTATGTTAAAGATTATGTTCTTGATCATTAGTGTTCTTCGTGTTTATTTACTTGTATCATCTTTTAACCAACTAAACAAGATGTAAAATGGGATTTAGATGGTCTTACTTGTCACACCCTGCTAGTAGCGGAAGCGTATTGTGTGTGACGTAAGAAAGGTAATCATTGCATCCAAATGTATTAACAACATGAACAAACAACGATTCCATAGATATATAAATTCCGACGAAGATTTTCATATTTTCCCAAAAGTAGTTTCAAGTACCATACATGTTCATAACATTAGACATAACATAGTTATCAGATTGTTTTACACATCACAAAAGATAGTTTTAACATAAAACTTAGTAAGGTTTTGTTTCCTATATATCCATACGAAGTTGGGATATAGAATACAAACCCTTCACAAGTGGCAATCGTTGTCATTTGTTTTCCCGAATCCCATAGTGAATCACCGGCCCAAGACCTGTTTCCTGAAATACATGTAGTTTTAAAAAGTCAACAAAAAGTTGAGCGAGTTCATGCAGTATTTGTTATCATATGAAATCTCATAAATGTTATCTTGTAATCATGGTATGTTCTGATTCACTCATGGAGTCTGTAAAGGATCTATCAGTGGGTAGCGAGCCCCTGACATAATGTACCATAAGTAAATAACCAAACCGAGAACACTTTGTCATCATTTGGGATCACAAAAGCACTCCAGGGTATACCAACCAGGAGTGGGGCGTGCCTCAAGCCCAATAGATCTACACCTTTTGCACCTTGGTCACTATGTGATTAATGGTTACTAATGTTATCATCCTACTTATGCACATTGATCATGTTATCTTCTACTCCGTAACTAACATACCAATAGTTTTAGCATGTATTTCCCCTCGATGTTTTTGAAAACAAAACATTGAAATGAGTGAAAGGAGGGACATGAACTCAAAAATTTGCGTTCAGTGTAATATGATATCAGAGTGAGCGTCCGTACGTGTCAATAACCTGCATGTGTACTAATCTCGTTAGACACTAGGTCTTTCGGACCTCGTACAAGTTGTTCATCTTGAATTCTTCATCATGTTCTCATTTGTTATCGTTGGAACAACTTTGTATTTTAGAGCGTTGATAGTTTACTCGCTCGATTGTTATGTGTATACATATATTCTATACATATTGAATTCATAAGCGTATTCATGTATTCTATGTGTATTGACTTATGTGTAATCGGCTTCGTTCTTCACACGTCCTCGTGCAGTGCACGCATGTCATTGAGCCTTTGCTCATGTCATTGGGCCAAGCCCATGTCATTGGGCCGAGCCCATGTCATCTATGTTATCGTATCTAACCCATGTTTTAATGTTATTGGGCCAAGCCCATGTCATTGGGCCGAGCCCATGTTATATTGCCATTGGGCCCTAGCCCAAGTATTAAGCACTTTGGCCTAGCCCATTACCAACTTTGATAGGCCCAATTCTAACTTCATGAGTCCATTAACATAATCTTGCAATTTTTACCAAAATGTTACCAAGTAGCAAACTTTAAATAAGTTCATTTTTCCTATGAAAAATACTTGGTAATTTTTTTATAGTTTTCGACTTTCCGGATTCTTGTTATTGGTCACTTATATATGTGATCGTTTTAACGTCCAAAATATGTTATTTTAGACTCGACTTTGTAGTAACTTGTTCACGATGTCGATACGCCCAATTTGTCATCATCAAGTGTTATGTATTTCCGTTTCGACCATTCTATTTAATTGTCCGATTTTACTAGCATTTCTTGGACCATGTAGGAACATGTATGTGTATTTATTTTGATCACCCTTTAGGTATCTAATACATACACATATATAGCACACATTGCAAGCACCTAGCAAGTTTCCGAAAATATATAATTTTTCTTTCCAAAAATTATATTTACACATTGTTATATTTTTACCCATTTATTTTTGTAAAAATATAAGTTTAAGTTCATAAGAACTTCTTGAATATTTAAACTTTAAATATTCCCATCAAAGTTTCCATAATGACGTTTAAGACCACTAATCGCGTTTAACATTGTTAATCACCCTTTAATCCCCTCTTAAATCGTGATTAGATTTTTAGAAAAATTCGCCATAGTTTCCCCTAAACTATGACGTTTCCCACGTTACAAAAACGTGTTTAAATCAATAATCAATTCACTAAATCACCATTATTCACCAAGTTCCTTTTAAACATGTTTATATGTTAACATACTCCCACATTTCATGAACTTTCATAAAATACTTTTTATACATAAAAGTTAGACTTTTTAAGGTAATTTTTCATAATAACAAGTTGTTTAATTTATTTTGTAAAAACAAAGTTCACTAACTTCCAAAGATTAAGTTTTAAACCTATTTAAACCCTTGTTCCTTTATGAAATCCAAAAATTATATGATTAGTTCATGAAATGAGTATGATGATCTTTCTTGATTTGAACATAACCATGTTTAAACCACATATTTATGTTCATCATAATAAAATGAACACAAATATAAAATACTACATGAAACTAACAACATGATCAGCATAAGTATAAGCTTTAACTCACTAATATGAAGGTGATGATCTTACATGATTTAAACATAGTAATGTTTAAATCATATTTTTGTGTTCTATCATACTAATATTATCATGCTTGTAAATTACTACAACTTACAAGCTTCAAGATCATCATGTCTTCATTTTTCTATGAACTTGTTCTAGCATAAACAACATGATCATTATAAATTTCATGAACAATCAACATAAATATAACAAGTAAACGAATAATAATAGTTATATTTAGTGATCTTTATGTTTATGTTTAGGGTTTTTGATTATGTTTATCTTAAATTTCAAGAACAACAACTTGTACTTCCATGATTAACTAGTAAAATAAAGCATAAATATTGTGTTTAGAAGACTCACAATCTTGCAAGCGATTAAACAAGAAGAATTGAAGAAAATAAGCTCCAAGAAGACTCCTAGTAAAGCTCCATGCTTATCCCATGAATTAGTGATCTTGTAAGGCTAATTTTGAGTGTAAATAAGATGGTTACTAGAGCTTGAAGGTGGGTAGTTTGGGGGACTATGGCTACCGAGTTTAGAGGTGCACAAGGAAGGGTTTTGAGTTTGATTTTTTTTTTGGTGTGAAAGATAATGATAAGTAATGGTTATGATGTATGGTTTCATCAACAACTTAAGCAAGTGGTGGGTCTAGTGGGACCCACCAAAACCGTAACCAAGCATGGGGGTGGGGGGTAAGTGTAACATTTTTCCTAATAGTCCTTAATTATTAGATATTTTGGTAATTAAGAGGTGTAGGGTGATTAGGGTTTTAAGTACATCATTAGTGGGGTAATTAGTGATTCGGAACCAAAATATTTATTAACTAGTTTACTAAACTAGTAAAATCATGTTTTGATACTTAGAATGCTTTTCGTTTCGTCATCGGCTCGTTTACGGTAATTTTATGTCGTACCGACAAGAAATTCCGTTAGTTGTCAAACTACATCCGAAAGATGTATGGAGTGATTCCGAGTCTTAAATTTAGCTTAACTAGTTCGCTAGATTCATCGTTTGCTTGTTTCATGACGAAATCGTCGCCTACTAGTTCATCGGTTCGCTAACGAACTATTTTAGCACGAAGCGATGTAATACCGGAAACTTGTGATTATGAACATTCTGATATCATCTTACTGTTTTAGTGTTCTTTTCATCAATTGACATTATTCCGAAGTCCCGGAAATGCTTTGTTCTAGGTTCGGACGCGTTAAAAATGCTATATTTTAAGCCGAAACGGACGTTTTTGAGGTTAGGGCGTTATACCGGAAAGTCTTGTTTCTTTGCAAGATGTGTTTTTGTAATAATCTTTTCTTATGTAAATGGACTCAGTTATGTTATCCGAGTGTCGTTTTTCAGTGTTTCGGTCTGATTTCACGGTTTGCTGGCATGAATAGTGTAACCGTGAATAGTGCACGCAACACTTTCTACCAACACTTTTAGGACATTGTTTGCTTGGGTTCGCAATGTGGCGAAAACCAACATATGTTGTAGCATTGTTTTCCTTGTCCTAACTTTGTTATCTAGTTTACGACACCGTTACGTAATCAAATTACGCTAAATGCATGAGATTATGTAAATAAAATAGTGATTAGTTTGTACGGATTTTCTGGTTAATTGCCATTTATCACATTCTCCCCCTGTTAAAAAGAATTTCGTCCTGAAATTCACGTTTAGTCATCCATTGAAGGAATCTTCTCGAACAGGTGGGGATACTTTGCCTTGATCTGATCTTCACGTTCCTAGATATATTCGGGACCGTGACGTGAGTTCCAGCGGACCTTGACTAGTTCGATACGACTTCTCCTTGTCTTGTGGACTTTCCTGTCCATAACCTCGACGGGTTCTTCGGTAAACTGGAGTTTTTCGTCTATATGAATTTCATCCGCTGGGATGATAACCGTCCCGCTAGTCGAACTTTTCTTGAGGTTAGATACATGGAATGTGTCGTGTACATTATTGAGTTCCTCAGGCAACTTTAACTTATACGCAACAGTACCGATCTTCTCTAGAATCTCAAATGGCCCAATGTATCTCGGGTTTAGTTTTCCGCGTTTCCCGAATCTAGCTACGCCTTTCCAAGGCGAGACTTTTAGTAAGAATTTATCTCCGACCTCGAAGGATAATGGTTTACGTCTTCTATCCACGTAGCTCTGTTGTCTGTCACGAGTCGCTTTGATACAGTCTCGTATCGTTTGCTATTTTGTCAATAGTCTCTTGGACTAGTTCAGGGCCAATGAGTTGTTTGTCTCCGACTTCCGCCCAACACAGCGGTGATCGGCACTTCGGTCCTTATAGTGCTTCGTATGGGGCGGCTTTCATGCTTGTGTGATAACTGTTATTATAGGAAAACTCTACCAGAGGTAAATGAGTATCCCAATTACCGCCTAAATCCATCACACAGGCGCGAAGCATGTTTTCCAACGTTTGGATGGTTCGCTCGCTTTGTCCATCGGTTTGCGGATGAAACGTTGTGCTTAGATTCAAACGAGATCCAAGCGATTCTTGAAATGATTGCCATATTCTTGACACAAAGCGGCCATCGCGACCTGAGATTATTGAAATAGGCATTCCATGACGTGCTATTATCTCTTTGAGATAAAGCTCAGCTAACTTCTCTGTACTGTCTTTCTCGCGAATTGGCAAGAAGTGAGCTGACTTGGTTAATCGATCGACGATAACCCAAATCATGTCATGGCCTCAAGAGGTCCGTGGGAGTCCTGTAATGAAGCCCATTGATATCTGCTCCCATTTCCAAACAGGAATTTTGGGTTGTTGTAATAACCCAGATGGCTTTTGATATTCAACCTGGACCTTTGAAAAAAAGTTAGGCGTTTCCCAACATAGATCCCAATATCTCTCTAGAGAGTAGGCCACCAATGATATTCTTTTAAGTCTTGATACATTTTATTGGATCCTAGATGTATCGAATATTTTGACTTATGTGCTTCTTCCAACACCAAGTCTCGTAGACCGTCAGAATATGGAATCCAGATCCTTCTCATGAAGTACCTTGTGCCATCTTTGTTCTCTTCCAATTGTTTCTCTAATCCTCGCAAGGATTCTGCTTGAATGTTCTCCGGGCTTTAGGGCTTCCTGTTGTGCGTCGCGCACTCGAGTAGTGAAGTTTGTCTGGATTGTCAACTCTAAAGCCCGTACTCGTAATGTTCTAACTCGTTCCTTCCGGCTCAAAGCATCCGCTACAACGTTTGCTTTCCCCGGATGGTATCTGATTTCACAGTCATAGTCATTCAAAAATTCTACCCATCGCCGCTGGTGCATGTTTAATTCTTTTTGATTGAATATGTGTTGAAGACTTCTATGATCAGTGAATATGGTACACTTAGTACCATGAAAATAGTGACGTCAATCTTTAAAGCGAATACCACTGCGCCCAACTCTAAGTCGTGAGTGGTATAATTCTTTTCATTGACTTTTGATTGTCGTGACGCGTACGCGATGACTTTCTCACATAGCATTAACACATAGCCCAAGCCTTGGTGCGATGCATCACAATACACCACAAAGTCATCAGTATTGTCCGGGAGTGACAAGATTGAAGCTTGACATAGTTTATCCTTGAGTGTTTGGAATGCCATTTCTTGTTTTTCACCCCAATCGAACTTTTTATCCTTTTGAGTAAGTGAGGTTAGCGGTTGAGAAATTTTAGAAAAATTCTCAATCAATCTTCGATAGTATCCCGCTAAACCCAGAATTTGTCTTACTTCTGTTGGGGTCACTGGAGTGTTCCAGTTCTTTATGGCCTCTATTTTTGCTGGATCAACTTGTATTCCGTTCTTGTTCACCACATGACCGAGAAATTGGACTTCGCGAATCCAAAATTCGCATTTCGAGAACTTGGCATACAATTGTTCTTTCTTAAGCAACTCTAGAATAGTTCTCAGGTGTTGTTCGTGTTCCGCCTCTGTTCGTGAGTGTATTAAAATGTCATTAATGAATACGATCACGAACCTGTCGAGATATGGCCTACACACCCGATTCATCAAATCCATGAACACGGCGGGAGCGTTTGTTAAGCCAAAGGGGCATAACAAGGAACTCGTAATGCCCATAACGAGTCCTAAACGCTGTCTTAGGAATGCTTTCCTCTGGAATTCTCAGCTGGTGATATCCGAATCGTAGATCGATTTTGGAATAGAAGTTAGAACCTTGTAACTGATCGAACAAGTTGTAACGACTCTCATTAAAAGTCATAATTATTAAATTAATTTGACCAATAGGAAACCCTAATTGAGACACCCAAGTGATTCTGTGCAAACCCTAAGATTTTCATAATTTTCAGAATCAGGATTAGGGCCCCTAAAACTCAGGGGGGGCATTCCCTACTTGATGATTATCTATAATTGCGTGCTCAGGAAGTTGAAATTTAAAATATCGTCGACTCATCAAGGCTGGAAACACACGTGGCCACCTTATAGCCATTTTGTTAACCTTACGGACCGTAACCTTGATAACCTTACGGACCGTAAGCTAGCATACGGACCGCAACATTGGCAGCCTTACGGTCCGTAAGCTTGTCCAATTTCGTGTATAAATAGCAGCGTTTGGCACTTGCTTTCTGGTGTTCAAACGACGAGAGAATTCATAAAATTCTTCGAGTTGTTGTCTGTTTACTTCAATTAACACACACGAATCTTCAATTAAGTATAGCGGGGTGCTGCAGAACAGGGTATTAACTTAATCGCTATTACGATTCATTGTCCGATCGATCCATATATCCAATGGATGTTTAAGTGCCGCCCACATTAGGGTTATACTTTATCGTTCGTCATTAATTTGACGGATTGTCGTTAATTCGATAGGTAAAGTATTATACTTTGTCGTTCGTCGTTAATTCGACGAATCATCGTTAATTCGATGGATGAAGTATTGCACTTTGTCATTTGTTGTGAGAATATGATCTCGTGAGTTATCGTAAAATGCTATATTAAGTTACTTACCTAGTTCGTGTGCATTAGGTTAAAAAGGTTAATCAATAGGCTAAGCTCTGCTCAAATTAAATCTGCAATATATCAAGGATTATCTGTAAACTAAGCTTTGCCCGTAGAAATCTGCAATGTGAGTTCATTTCTCTTTTCTCACAGTTTGTGAGTCTATTATATTTTCTCACAAGTTTTATCACCTTTTTGTGAAATAATTATAATTACAAAGATTTTACAGAATCCTAAATGATTACCAGTTATACTTACAGTAATTAAGTTTTTATATTAACTGCTGGTATAAAAGATTTTATATATTATTTGATTCTTATTATTATTTTCCAGAAAGTTAGTTAATATTATCATGATTACGATAACATTGGAAATTATGCATTTTACTAAGATTATATTTTAGTCTTAGTCACGTTAAAATATTAAATAATGATATTACAATTATTTAATTAACATATTTGATAAGTATAGTAATTTGACATAAATTGAGATATGTCATTTTTCTGGATTAAATGGTTTTATGCCAAAAGTAATATATTTGACAAAGAAATGTCACGGGACATCATTATGTCCGAAGACACTGGTTGAGAGAATGATCAACAGTGTTATGAATAGAAATTACTAGTTGAAAGAATGATCAACAGTAATATAATCTGAGTTACTAGTTGAAAGAATGATCAACAGTGACATGACCAAAAGCACTAGTTGAAAGAATGATCAACAGTGATATGACCAGAATCATTAATTGAAAGAATAATCAATATTGATATGATTATAGTCACAGGAATCGCCTAGTGACAGATAAATTGAATAATAGTCAAATACATTTATTTGATGAATTCACTATCGGACTAAAGTGAAGTCAATAATTGATATAATTACTGTCACATTGGAACTGTCATTATTTGACAAATACTGAGTGAATTGGGTAAATATAAAAACCTTAATACTGTAAGGTATAACAATATGTTTATAAAATGGAATGAATTCACTCAGTGTTATCGCTGACAAAACCTTTTTCAAACATTTTCAGGTAAGTGGAATAAGAGCTGGATACGACACTGAAAAGGCTTCAAGAAGTGGCTTATTTTATTTTATCAAATTAAGAAACATTGTAAACAAAAATTCACATTATAAAACATGGGTTTATCCCATTTCTTTAAATAAAATCCGGTGTTTTCTAAACTCTGATATTTTTCCTAACTCACGGTCCTGATGAAATTTCCGCTGCAACGTTTTTAAAAACCGGTACCGCTGGACTGTTCACGGCACCCGATTCCGTCCAGGGTGGGTCGGGGGTCGTGACAGAAGGTGGTATCAGAGCCAAACTCAAAGAGCCACTTGTTTAAGCTAATTAGGTGTTCTTTTTAAATACCTAAACTTAAACAATAAAGTTAGGAAACTGATACAAATTAACATATGTGTTACATATGAATATATATATGTCAATATGCACATATAATATCCTGGAAGTATTGTTTGTTTTCTGTGATATTAATATGTGAAAATGTTTACAATTCAGATGTCGAATGAAGTACCACATAATCCAGAAGTTCATGTTAATAATGAAAATCCTTTGGATAAAAATGCTATAGAAAATCTAATAGCCCAAGGAATAGCTAATGTTTTACCTTCAATAATTAAAGCCGTTAAAAATACCGTAGAACCTACCAAAGTTGTGAGTAGCAAGCATACTCGAGACGATGGTTTTAGCCATAGTGTCAATGGAGGTAATGATGATATTATCAAAACCCCATTTCCCAAGAAAAAGAAGGCGATGACTCTCGGGTGTACCTACAAAGAATTTCTATCTTGTAAACCAACTGAGTTCGCCGGCAGTGAAGGAGCCACGGCTGCTCTGCGATGGTTGGAAAAGACGGAAGCTGTTCTTACAATCAGCAAATGTGCCGAAGAAGATAAAGTGATGTATGCATCTAATCTCTTTAAGGAAGAAGCTTTAGAATGGTGGAATACAATTCTTCAGGCAAAAGGAAGTGGTATGGCTTATGCCATGAACTGGGAAAAATTCAAGGAAATGACAGAAAGGAAATTATGTCCTCCTTATGAAAAGGAACGAATAGCTAACAAGTTCCTAAATCATAAAATGATAGATGTGAATTGTCGTGAATATACGACAACGTTCTTCGAATATGCAAGAATGGTACCAACTCTGGCTTCGCCAGAACCTGTACTAATTTCTCGTTATATTTGGGGATTAGTTAGCGAAATCCGAGACATAGTTAAGGCCACTAGACCACAGACTATTGAAGAAGCAGTCGAACTAGCTAACATGTTGACAGATGGACTAATTCGCATAAGAGAAGAAAACAAGAAGAAAGAGTTAGCCCAGAAAATTTCCCAAGAATTCTACAAGAAGACAGGAACTGAGCTGTCATTGGAGCTGTCACACCCGCTCATAGCGGAAACGCAAGGTGTGATCTGTCTGATTTTCATTGCATAAATATCGATGTACATGAACAAACTATATGAATAAAACGTACTCCATTGCCATTACATAGTGTTTCAAAAGATTACAACATAAGTTTAGTGTGTCGGTTACAAACCATTAACATAAAAGTAAAGTGTTATTGTTTCATACATTAACATGAAATAAACTACTAAGGTTTAAACCGTCATATTTCCGCAAAGAGGCGGAATATAATAGTTAAACCCTCCAAAAGATGGCATGGAGTTCCGGTACTTGTTATCTTGACTGGGAAATCCGACATGGTCCTTTAATTCCCTGAAATACATGTTAAGTTTGGAAAACATCAACAAAAGTTGGTGAATTCATGCAGTTTAGTTGTAAACGATGTATGAAAAATGTGAGTTGTAGTATGTAAAGCGTCAATGAAATCGTTGATCATTAATGTTTTGCAAGGACATTAATATGTGTGCCGAAAAAGGAAGCAAACCAACCCTAGACGATTTTATGCCGATTCCTATCGACTGGGACACAAACGCACTCTTCCGTAGGGGTCCATGACCAAGAGTGGGGCTCGCCAAAACCCATTAGATCTAAGCCTTTGTTCCTTGGTCCAATCTGGATTAATGGTGCTTATAGTAAGGCCCTAATTCGCACATGATCTATGGTGTTTCATTACCTAACTTTAACATACCCTGAACATGTATCCTCCCCGATAGTTGTAAAGTTTGTAAAACATTTAAATGAATAGGGGAACATGAACTCACTGTATTGCGTCCTGAAAATAGATGTAAATAAGATCTCACGTGCGGTCGTCCTGAATAGCGTGGCGACCTACAAACGTTCTTATTTTTGTTAGACACTTCGGTCTTTGAAAAGAACTTGAGTACAAGTCTTGTGTCTTGAGTATATGTAGGACTTGTATGTCTTTACTGTTCATTAACTGTGTATTCGATGAATGAGTTGTATAGTCGGATCTCGTCCGCTGAATCTCGTGTCTTGTATGTATCACTTGTATAGTTGTGTTTCCAATAATAGTGGCCAAGCCCATGTTTTCAAGTTATTGGGCTTAAATAGTGCTGGGCCTTAAATAGTGTTGGGCCTCAAATAGTGTTGGGCTTCAATAGTGTTGGGCCTCAAATAGTGTTGGGCCTCAAATAGTGTTGGGCCTCAATAGTGTTGGGCTTCAATAGTGTTGGGCCTCAAATAGTGTTGGGCTTCAATAGTGTTGGGCCTCAAATAGTGTTGGGCCTCAAATAGTGTTGGGCCTCAATAGTGTTGGGCTTCAATAGTGTTGGGCTTCAATAGTATTGGGCTTAATGTTATTGGGCCTTGGCCCATATGTTTGGTATTGGGCTTAGCCCATGTGTTTTGATAAGTCCATTATGAAATTAAGCCCATTTAGAAAAGTAAGCCCATTTGTATAAACATAGCCCATTTGTATAAAATAGCCCACTAGTAATTATAAGTCTTTCATTTTTATAAAAACATTTTTATAAAAATTTACTAAGTATACTTTTTAGTAAATAAAAACATAATAGTTTTTATAAGTCTCAAGATGTCCGAATTTTGTTAATGGTAACGTAATTTGTGTCCGCGTCGAAAGGTCGCCTAAGCATCGTAGTAACTTCTCAGAATGGCGATATGTTCATAGATTCGCCCGTCGTCCGTTTTGACCATAATTGGTGTCCGATTATTCGGGTCGTCCGTAACCCGTTTTAAGGCAAAATTATATGAAGTCTCGTAGGACTTTTGTTATAAAGTGCTTTGAGTTAAATGTGACATTAGATACATATTCCTACTTTGATATATATAACTAATACCATCAAATAATCACATAGCACATAAGTTGTTAAATCACCAAATATATATTTTCTAAAAAAATATATATTTATAACTAACTTTGTTTTTATAAAAAGAATTCTTTATATCTTTTTAAATCTTGTAAGGGTTTAGCCAAATATGATGGTTTTTGTTAACATAATGATTTATAAAAAAAAATGGCCATATAACCCTTGTATTAATCCTTTAGCCATGTTTAATAAACATATCATTTTCTTTTCCAAAACATCAACAATTTACTCAACATCTTCACTAAAAACTTATGAGACTTTTATAACATGAAATTATCAAGATGATATCCAAATCATGTAGGGTTTTAACCATGATTATTTCATATGCTAACAAGTTCAAAAACCAAGTTTAATTTTAGTTTTAACAACTTTTATAAAAATCTCTAGTTGTATGTTACTTTTTATAATCTTGTGAGAGTATTGTTTTTAACCAAAAACTTTATATATTTTCACAAGATCAATAGTTATGATCATCCATTAATCCTTTATGTTAAAAACCCTTTAACATAAACATGCATAATTTTTAGATCATAACTTATAACATCTTCTAATAATTTATTTGCATCATAAACATCATAACAAGACTAAATAAGCATATATCAAGTCTTAGATCATAATATAAACAATCATAATTATATCATGATTTTTATTCTTTGCTTCTTTGTATTTTCTTCATGTATATTATGTATGATTTTCTTGGTTATTATTAGCAATAATAACAATCATAAACTTAATACTTTTGTAAAAAAAAAAATAGATAAAGAAGCTTACTTCTAGCACTAGGCTAGGGATGATCTTAGAAGATTATAAGAACTAAGAAGATGATAATCTTGATGGTAGAACACTTTTGTATGGATGAAAACCCTTCCTTTTACTTCCAAAAGCTTTAGATCACCTTATGTTACTTGGAAATCCATGTTGATCATGAAGGAGATGATAAAAATAAATGGGTTTTTGGATGGTGTTCTTGGTGAAAATATGAAGATTGAAAGAGTTCTTATGTGTGTGAAAGATAAGGTAAAAAGTGATGATAATGTGGTTAGTAAATAATAAGACTAAGTGTTATAATCGTTCACCAATTACATCCACTTGCAAAATGTGAAAATATCTAGTTACTTAGTTAGTAAGTTGTTAATTAATCACCAACATCATCCACTTGTAACACCACTTGTAATTATAGAAAATATCTAGTTATTTTGCATGTGAAATATGGGTGTGGGACCCACATAAAACGTTCACACATGGGGGGGGGGGGGTCTTGAATTGTTGAAATGTTATTAAGTGTGTAAAGTGTTAGAAACTTTTAGCAAAGTTTAGGTGTTTTGGTGTTTAAATGTTTCAAGTGTATAAATGTGTTAAGAAGGTGTTAAGTGACCATTACAAGTCTAATATGATCTAAATAATATTAGATGGTCACTAAAAAAAAGATCCGACATTGTTCGGATATTCGTTTCGAATTGTTTTGGTTAGACGTTATTTGAACGCTAAGTTGTGTAACTTGTATGAATTGATGTAGTTATTGGTTCGGATGATACACGAAAGTATCCTCATATGAATTATATGTTAAATAATATTTTTACATGTCGTAAAAATATTACAAAACTGATTTCTGCAGAATTTCTGCGGAAAAGTATAGAAATCGTCTCTTTTAGTGCTTTTCGGCAGTTTTCGGTGCTACCGGACATTGGTAGTATATTAAACCAAACCCTTGCATTTCCATATAGGGTTTAATATATAATTGATGTTGGACTATCGTCCGAGTCCTAAATATGTCAATTTAGATGTTTTCTGCGGATCCGGAGTTTTCGTCAGCACTCTAGTTCACTAGGCACTACTCTAGTTGTTTCGGTGAATTGTTTGCACTATTTCAAATGTACCCAATAAAAGTGAATCATGTGCATCATAATTGAATATTACATAAGTATTCTAAGATGTATATTATGTAGTACGCAGTTCGAGTATTCGAAATGCATAAAAATGTAGCTAAAGTGAGTACTTTAAGTGTAAGAAAGTTACCGAAAAGTGGCAGTTGTCACATTCTCCCCCTGTTATTGAGAATTTCGTCCCGAAATTCAAGCTGAGTCATCCTATACAGGAGACTACTCGAACAGGTGAGAGTATTTGGCTTTGATTTAATGTTCACGTTCCCAAGTATACTCGGGTCCGTGTCGAGAGTTCCAACGTACATTTTAATAAATTGATACGACTCCTCCATGATTTCTAGACTTTACAGTCCATGACTTCAACAGGTTCTTTAGTGAATTGGAGTTTGTCGTCAATGTGAATAGAATGATAACGGTTGCTTGTGTTGGACTCTTTTTAAGATTCGACACATGAAACGTGTCGTGCATACTGTTAAGTTCATCTGGTAACTTCAACCTGTAGGCAACAGTGCCAATCTTTTCTAAGATTTCAAATGGTCCAATGTAACGTGGGTTAAGCTTTCCACGTTTACCAAACCTTGATACGCCCTTCCAAGGCGAGACTTTCATCAAGACTTTGTCTCCAACCCCGAAAGATAATGGTTTTCGTCTTTTATCTGCGTAGCATTTTTGTCGATCGCGAGCCGTCTTGATACGGTCTCGGGTCTGAAAGATTTTATTTGTAGTCTCATGGACTAATTCATGACCGATTAGTTGTTTATCGCTCGCTACCGCCCAACATAGCGGAGAGCGACACTTTCGACCATAAAGAGCTTCAAACGGTGCAGCTTGTATAGTAGTATTGTAGTTGTTATTGTAGGAAAACTCAACTAAAGGTAGATGAGTATCCCAATTGCCGCCTAAATCCATAACACATGCGCGAAGCATATATTCGAGTGTTTGGATTGTCCGTTCGCTCTGGCCGTCAGTTTATGGATGAAAGGCCGTACTTGGATTCAAAGGAGATCCAAAGGCCTGTTGAAATAATTCCCAAATTCTAGAAATAAAACGATCGTCTCGGTCTGAATTGATTGAAATAGGCACTCCATGACGAGCCACTATTTCTTTGAGATAGAGTTCCGCTAGTTTTTCAGAATTATCCTTCTACCAAATCGGTAAGAAGTGCGTGGACTTTGTTAGTCTATCGATGATTACACATATCATGTAGTGACCTCTTGAGGTCCTGAGTAACTTCGTAATGAAGTACATCGATATTTGTTCCCATTACCAACCGGGAATCTCGGGTTGTTGTAACAAGTCCGAGGGATTTTGCTATTCGACTTTGACTTTCGCGCAAGTCAAGCATTCTCCGATATAAGTCGCGATATCACTTTTGAGGTTAGGCCACCAGTAGTATTCTTTTGCTACTTAGGCCTATGTGCTTCCTCAAAATATCATCTCGAAGGCCGCCAAAGAATAGAACCCAATTTCGACTCATAAGGTATAAAGTTCCATCTTCTTTCGGCACTAATTGTTCCTTCATGCCTCGAAGTGTTTCTGCTTGAATATGCTCTTCCTTGAGCGCTTGTGAATCATCTTTTCTAATGCTTGAACTCTCAGTGTTCTAACTCGCTCCTTGCGGCTCAAGGCATCTGCTACCACGTTTGCCTTGCCCGGATGGTACTTTATTTCACAATCATAGTCGTTCAACAATTCAACAAACATCGTTGACGTATATTTAATTCTTTTTGGTTGAATATGTGTTGAAGACTTTTATGATCAGTGGAAATAATGCATTGAGTACCATATAAATAATGTCGCCATAATTTTTTTTTTTTTTTAAAGCGAATACCACCACGCCTAACTCAAGGTCGAGAGTGGTATAGTTCTTCTCATGAACTTTTTAATTGGGCGCGACGTGTACACAATAACTTTTTCACATTGCCTGAGTACGCAACCCAATCCTTGATGCGAAGCATCATAGTCTACAACAGAGTCATCGGTATCGTCGGGTAATGATAAGATTGGTGCCATGCACAACTTGTCTTTAAGATGTTGAAATGCTGCTTCTTGTTTCTCTCCCCAATCGAATTTCCTGTCTTTCTGTGTAAGAGAAGTTAGCGGTTGAGCAATCTTCGAAAAATTCTCAATAAATCTCCGATAATATCCCGCTAAGCCCAAAAATTGTCGCACTTCAGTGGGAGTCTTGGGCGCTTCCCAATTCTTAATCGATTCAATCTTCGACGGGTCTACTTGAATACCCTTCTCGTTCACTATATGCCCGAGAAATTGTACTTCACGAATCCAAAACTCACATTTGGAAAACTTTGCGTATAGTTTCTCCTGTTTGAGTAGTTCCAAGATGGTTCTCAAATGCTGTTCATGTTCATCAGTCGATCGAGAGTATATCAAAATGTCGTCAATAAACACTATGACGAATTTGTCGAGATACGGCTTGCACACACGATTCATTAAATCTATGAAGACCGCTGGTGCATTCGTTAAACCAAAAGGCATAACGAGAAACTCGTAATGACCGTAACGAGTCTTAAAAGCCGTTTTCGGTATGCTTTCCTCTTGAATTCGTAACTGATGATACTCCGATCGTAAGTCTATCTTAGAGTAGAAGCTAGAACCTTTCATAAACCATTGGAGTTAGTTGGAAATTCATTTGTAACATGGTTTAGAAATATGAATTTTCATTCATCGAAATGTTGTGCACTTCTGCAAAACTTGCATGTCTTTCCACCCCCAAAACCTTTATAAAGATGTATAGTGGTAAAGAGTGGGGGTTATGAACTCACAACATCCTTATTCGGTCAACTACAAGGTTCAGAAGGTGCTAATCGCCATGGAGATTTGGCTATGGGTGCGGCTCCAGGTACCAAGTCGATGTGAAACTCGACTTGTTGATATGGTGGTAGTCCTGACAAGTCTTCAGGAAAGACTTCAGGGAATTCTTTTACCACAGGAATATCTGTCATCTGAGGCCCATCGGCCTTCTTGTCGACAACAAGCGCTAGAAAGGCAATACAACCTTTCCGTAAGCACTTTTGTGGCTTCATGCAATTTATGGTCCGCAATGATGTGTTGCGCTTCTCTCCATGGATAACAAGTGTCTCTTCGTTCAGTAGTGGTAAGCGAATGATCTTCTCATGACAGAAGACTTCGGCTTGATTGTTGGATAGCCAATCCATGCCAACCACTACGTCGAAAATACCCAACTCAATGGGTACGAGATCGATATGAAATTTCTGCTCCTGACTCGGCTAGTTTACCGTTCGCCAATTCTGTAGAATGAGGAGACGTCTAGCTTACTTGACTCTAGGCCATGTACATTTTAAATTCTGTGTGGCGAGGACTTCACTGTATATTCTTAGGAACCCTATGTTTAAATGTAGGATAACCCAATCCATATGTTTAGATGTAGGATAACCCGATCCCTATTTGTAGCTAGGACAATCCCGTCCCTAGCCATGAAACTCATGTATGTGAAATGTTGAGATGAAGCTAAAATTGCCAATTGTATAAAATAACATGGATGTGAAATGTTGACGAATAGGATACATACCGGTGGCCCTTAATGATTTGATATGTTTCAGCTAATTCCCCATTAGCTAACTTGATATAGTAATGTGTGTCCAACAAGACTCTAATTCGAGTATATGCTTAACATTTAAAAGTAATAGCTAAGCTCGGTGTTGGTATCAATAAAATTGATACATGATGATCGTAGAGTGTACGTACTCATGACTTCATTTCTCTCATGGCGAGAGTTATTGTTTGAGTGATCGAGGTAAGGAGGGATGATGCGGTTATGCTTCGGATCTCCGAGGCTAAACCTAAAATATATCACTCAGTGTGTTTGAATTCGGGTGTTACCCATTATGGAACAACCCTTGAGATATCGTGAAAGCATCAAGTGTAACCAACAATATTAGCTCTAGTTATGATCGAATTCTTTTATAAAATCATATGAGAATAGATATGAAAATCAGATGATATAAAAGAATGATGTATGGTTAAATAAATAACCACTAGAAATGTAGTGTATAAATATATCATGTCTTGAAATAGAATATTATGTCTTGTGTAGAGGATGTCGCGTCTTGTGCAAAAATGTCATGTCTTGTCTTTTGTCGAAGAGATTTGAATAACATCACGATATGCAATATAACATAAGCACTTATATATAGGAAGTACCAGCGGCGTATCCACCATGCTTTTATCATATTACACACGTCTCATCACTTACAAATAACCACCAAAAATGTCTTGTGTAAACCAACATCAAATGATATGTATAACAATGTCTTGCGTAACAATGTCATGTTTAAACCATGTCTTGTGTACAAGCAATAGTTTTCAACACATAATTTTTAACTTAAACAATTGATTCTTTTGGCGCCATGATCTTTTTAATACACACAATTAAAAGAATCTAGACATTTATTTAAATAAATAAAGTCTATCATGTGCCCAAGAATGAAGAATACAATCAATCGGTCATGGAAACCTCAAGACCATATTGTTCATACATGTTTGAATAAATGATAATGTGGATAACCAAAACCAAAAGGCGTAATGCCTCTTGCATGTATTGGTCATACGTCTAAATGGAAAGAGAAATAATTCGTTGAGGAGGGGAAACCAACCAGTGGTCTTCGTCCATATAATATGGGTTCCCTACTCTATGACCTCAATCGTCCGAAGTAGAGAAAATCCTTTGTCTTATTTGTCCATGTGACCATTATGGTAATAGTGCTTGAGTTTTACGAGCTCTAGCAAGATGATTAGAATCTAAAAAAAAATGTCGAATAGAATGCAATGAGGGAATTGCAGCATGGCTCATGCCATACCTTTCCTTGGGAAAAGACAATGTCAAACAACGGAATTTATTGTATCGCTTCCAATGAATATGATAAGGTGGAATATGATAAGGTAAGGTAAGGTAAAGTAGGATAAAGTGTCATAGACACCCTGGAACCAACCCATGTTCAAGAATTTCGAGAATGTTGAGGAAAATCCTCCATGAGTAGCTAACATGGTTTGTTTGTTTAAATGACTAGTCTCAACTGAATCGTGATATAGATCGAATGTTAGGTGTGAACAAATATGTGTCGTCTTCCCGTATTGTATTGTATTGTATTGTATTGTATTGTATTGTATTGTATTGTATTGTATTGTATTGTATTGTATTGTATTGTATTGTATTGTATTGTATTGTATTGTATTGTATTGTATTGTATTGTATTGTATTGTATTGTATTGTATTGTATTGTATTGTATTGTATTGTATTGTATTGTATTGTATTGTATTGTATTGTATTGTATTGTAGGGTGTTATACTAACCACCACAGTTCGTGTTCTAATAGATAAGATACATTGAATCTCAAATAATAATTTAAGACTTTGAACGAATAGTGATCATTAGCTTGGCCCGCAGAGTCCACCAGAATTCCCATGCACTACAAGTTGTTATTACGTTGGCCACCGTAATAATAAATTGCCTTGCATGGTCACCCTAGCATTCTCTCGTACGAAGCTGCCGATCAATAAGAGAGGAAACGTTATTGTCGATATACCTTCAACATAGGAGGGACCTTCATGATAACTCACGTGTCAACGTTCGTTGTCATTACTCGCAGAACGGTACGGCGTTAGGTGAAATAGAAATGAAAAGAATCTGTAATAATAACAACCGAAGGGGCACCTTCAGGATGAATACTTCATCTTCCTTGTAAGGACAAGAGTATATCCACCTTGATTAGTATGAGTCACATGGATCTCGTCCCACTAATGGAGTTGTTGTCCAAGGTTACCACCTTCGTCTCATCGTCATTATCATGGTCAGGCATCTCAGCCTTCGCGAGAAAGCAACCATATTTTACGGAATTAAATTTAAGATTTCACTCAGGAATCATGTTCGCCATAAGCTCCGCAATAGACATGAGGTCGATATTTTCACCGTGTGAGTAAAGAATAATAATAGAGTTTGAAGTCGAAGGTATTTTGTTCTTGGCAAAATATTTCATGCAACATATATATGAACCACCTATATATATATAATCATGTAAAATCCTATCAATCAAGGATTTCTATCTTGTATAAGCTGAACTTGTAAACTGTTTATAATGCATAAACTGATAGTGTAATGTGTCTATCTTGTATAAGCACTGATAATGTAATGTATTGTAGGCACATAGTCTATTAATGTATTGTGTCTGTTTCTCATAGACTTCACCCATGGAAATGTCCTCGCTTGATATATGTGAAATGAATTTTTGTTGTAGTGGACCTTGAAAAATGTTTATGCAATGAAAACCTTTTGACCTGTCCAATTTTATTCTGTTCAACATGAACAAGAGGTTTTCGTGAGAGATCCCTAGTGATTGTAGACTTAGACTCGAGAAAGAATCCTGGTTCACTACAATCGATGCTCTGATACCAAACAGTCACACCCGCTCATAGCGGAAACGCAAGGTGTGATCTGTCTGATTTTCATTGCATAAATATCGATGTACATGAACAAACTATATGAATAAAACGTACTCCATTGCCATTACATAGTGTTTCAAAAGATTACAACATAAGTTTAGTGTGTCGGTTACAAACCATTAACATAAAAGTAAAGTGTTATTGTTTCATACATTAACATGAAATAAACTACTAAGGTTTAAACCGTCATATTTCCGCAAAGAGGCGGAATATAATAGTTAAACCCTCCAAAAGATGGCATGGAGTTCCGGTACTTGTTATCTTGACTGGGAAATCCGACATGGTCCTTTAATTCCCTGAAATACATGTTAAGTTTGGAAAACATCAACAAAAGTTGGTGAATTCATGCAGTTTAGTTGTAAACGATGTATGAAAAATGTGAGTTGTAGTATGTAAAGCGTCAATGAAATCGTTGATCATTAATGTTTTGCAAGGACATTAATATGTGTGCCGAAAAAGGAAGCAAACCAACCCTAGACGATTTTATGCCGATTCCTATCGACTGGGACACAAACGCACTCTTCCGTAGGGGTCCATGACCAAGAGTGGGGCTCGCCAAAACCCATTAGATCTAAGCCTTTGTTCCTTGGTCCAATCTGGATTAATGGTGCTTATAGTAAGGCCCTAATTCGCACATGATCTATGGTGTTTCATTACCTAACTTTAACATACCCTGAACATGTATCCTCCCCGATAGTTGTAAAGTTTGTAAAACATTTAAATGAATAGGGGAACATGAACTCACTGTATTGCGTCCTGAAAATAGATGTAAATAAGATCTCACGCGCGGTCGTCCTGAATAGCGTGGCGACCTACAAACGTTCTTATTTTTGTTAGACACTTCGGTCTTTGAAAAGAACTTGAGTACAAGTCTTGTGTCTTGAGTATATGTAGGACTTGTATGTCTTTACTGTTCATTAACTGTGTATTCGATGAATGAGTTGTATAGTCGGATCTCGTCCGCTGAATCTCGTGTCTTGTATGTATCACTTGTATAGTTGTGTTTCCAATAATAGTGGCCAAGCCCATGTTTTCAAGTTATTGGGCTTAAATAGTGCTGGGCCTTAAATAGTGTTGGGCCTCAAATAGTGTTGGGCTTCAATAGTGTTGGGCCTCAAATAGTGTTGGGCCTCAAATAGTGTTGGGCCTCAATAGTGTTGGGCTTCAATAGTGTTGGGCCTCAAATAGTGTTGGGCTTCAATAGTGTTGGGCCTCAAATAGTGTTGGGCCTCAAATAGTGTTGGGCCTCAATAGTGTTGGGCTTCAATAGTGTTGGGCTTCAATAGTATTGGGCTTAATGTTATTGGGCCTTGGCCCATATGTTTGGTATTGGGCTTAGCCCATGTGTTTTGATAAGTCCATTATGAAATTAAGCCCATTTAGAAAAGTAAGCCCATTTGTATAAACATAGCCCATTTGTATAAAATAGCCCACTAGTAATTATAAGTCTTTCATTTTTATAAAAACATTTTTATAAAAATTTACTAAGTATACTTTTTAGTAAATAAAAACATAATAGTTTTTATAAGTCTCAAGATGTCCGAATTTTGTTAATGGTAACGTAATTTGTGTCCGCGTCGAAAGGTCGCCTAAGCATCGTAGTAACTTCTCAGAATGGCGATATGTTCATAGATTCGCCCGTCGTCCGTTTTGACCATAATTGGTGTCCGATTATTCGGGTCGTCCGTAACCCGTTTTAAGGCAAAATTATATGAAGTCTCGTAGGACTTTTGTTATAAAGTGCTTTGAGTTAAATGTGACATTAGATACATATTCCTACTTTGATATATATAACTAATACCATCAAATAATCACATAGCACATAAGTTGTTAAATCACCAAATATATATTTTCTAAAAAAATATATATTTATAACTAACTTTGTTTTTATAAAAAGAATTCTTTATATCTTTTTAAATCTTGTAAGGGTTTAGCCAAATATGATGGTTTTTGTTAACATAATGATTTATAAAAAAAAAATGGCCATATAACCCTTGTATTAATCCTTTAGCCATGTTTAATAAACATATCATTTTCTTTTCCAAAACATCAACAATTTACTCAACATCTTCACTAAAAACTTATGAGACTTTTATAACATGAAATTATCAAGATGATATCCAAATCATGTAGGGTTTTAACCATGATTATTTCATATGCTAACAAGTTCAAAAACCAAGTTTAATTTTAGTTTTAACAACTTTTATAAAAATCTCTAGTTGTATGTTACTTTTTATAATCTTGTGAGAGTATTGTTTTTAACCAAAAACTTTATATATTTTCACAAGATCAATAGTTATGATCATCCATTAATCCTTTATGTTAAAAACCCTTTAACATAAACATGCATAATTTTTAGATCATAACTTATAACATCTTCTAATAATTTATTTGCATCATAAACATCATAACAAGACTAAATAAGCATATATCAAGTCTTAGATCATAATATAAACAATCATAATTATATCATGATTTTTATTCTTTGCTTCTTTGTATTTTCTTCATGTATATTATGTATGATTTTCTTGGTTATTATTAGCAATAATAACAATCATAAACTTAATACTTTTGTAAAAAAAAAATAGATAAAGAAGCTTACTTCTAGCACTAGGCTAGGGATGATCTTAGAAGATTATAAGAACTAAGAAGATGATAATCTTGATGGTAGAACACTTTTGTATGGATGAAAACCCTTCCTTTTACTTCCAAAAGCTTTAGATCACCTTATGTTACTTGGAAATCCATGTTGATCATGAAGGAGATGATAAAAATAAATGGGTTTTTGGATGGTGTTCTTGGTGAAAATATGAAGATTGAAAGAGTTCTTATGTGTGTGAAAGATAAGGTGAAAAGTGATGATAATGTGGTTAGTAAATAATAAGACTAAGTGTTATAATCATTCACCAATTACATCCACTTGCAAAATGTGAAAATATCTAGTTACTTAGTTAGTAAGTTGTTAATTAATCACCAACATCATCCACTTGTAACACCACTTGTAATTATAGAAAATATCTAGTTATTTTGCATGTGAAATATGGGTGTGGGACCCACATAAAACGTTCACACATGGGGGGGGGGGGTCTTGAATTGTTGAAATGTTATTAAGTGTGTAAAGTGTTAGAAACTTTTAGCAAAGTTTAGGTGTTTTGGTGTTTAAATGTTTCAAGTGTATAAATGTGTTAAGAAGGTGTTAAGTGACCATTACAAGTCTAATATGATCTAAATAATATTAGATGGTCACTAAAAAAAAGATCCGACATTGTTCGGATATTCGTTTCGAATTGTTTTGGTTAGACGTTATTTGAACGCTAAGTTGTGTAACTTGTATGAATTGATGTAGTTATTGGTTCGGATGATACCCGAAAGTATCCTCATATGAATTATATGTTAAATAATATTTTTACATGTCGTAAAAATATTACAAAACTGATTTCTGCAGAATTTCTGCGGAAAAGTATAGAAATCGTCTCTTTTAGTGCTTTTCGGCAGTTTTCGGTGCTACCGGACATTGGTAGTATATTAAACCAAACCCTTGCATTTCCATATAGGGTTTAATATATAATTGATGTTGGACTATCGTCCGAGTCCTAAATATGTCAATTTAGATGTTTTCTGCGGATCCGGAGTTTTCGTCAGCACTCTAGTTCACTAGGCACTACTCTAGTTGTTTCGGTGAATTGTTTGCACTATTTCAAATGTACCCAATAAAAGTGAATCATGTGCATCATAATTGAATATTACATAAGTATTCTAAGATGTATATTATGTAGTACGCAGTTCGAGTATTCGAAATGCATAAAAATGTAGCTAAAGTGAGTACTTTAAGTGTAAGAAAGTTACCGAAAAGTGGCAGTTGTCACAGGAGCAACCTATCTGTAGAAGCTGTAACAAAAAGCATTCAGGAAAATGCCGTTTTAGGAAAACATCCTACTGTAACTTCTGCAAGATGGCCGGACATACAGAGGAAGAGTGTAGAAGGAAAACTACTGTTTGTTTCAATTGCGGAGAAACAGGACACATCAAACCATATTGCCCTAAACTAACCAAAGCACCTGACAACAAGGCCAGAACAACAGACGGAGCTAAGAAGAACGCGCGAGCATTCGTACTTACTACACAAGAAGCGGAAATAATTCCAGACATAGTCGCTGATATGTAGTATCTAAGTTAAGTTATTATTTGACCCTAGTACAAATAAAAGTTTATAAATAAATACATTCTGTCAAGAATTTCATCTATTCAAAACCATAACAGAATTGTTTGGTTTTCACTTTCACTAAATCATTTATTTAGTCATGATCACCTTGCGGTGACGTTTTCACAAAATTTGAAGCTTGTGCTAAATCTCGTTGCATACGGGTTTAATTATTCTATTGAATCCGTTTTGCTGGTTTATTCTATAAAATCAATCTTAACACAATTATGTGCTAAGATTATGATACACAATTCCATTTCATATTTCAGTGTATCTCTTAAAAGATTTTTATATCAACAATCGAGCGTTTCGTAATCCTTATTGTTTTATCATCTTTGATCGAAAAACATTATTCAAATCCTACTAGATTTATTCGAAACATTCGGATTTACTTCATTTGATTTAAAGCATGGTGAAATTCATTTCATTCACCACTATTATTTTTCCTATGACACCTTGTGGTGGCATTTTCTTTAATTTGAATCTTGAGATATTCTCATTTTCACTCCTGATGAACGAATTTTAATTTCTGTTGGTTCATCATCCTAAACAGTCTTAATACAATTATGTGTTAAGATAAGTGTACACAAATTCATATCATATCCCGGTGTACCTCTTAACGTTTCTTTCATCCTTTATCGAAAAATTCTAAAAATTTCATTTGGTCTTATCATTTGAAAATCCTATTCGAACTGAATATCCAAAATTACTTCATTAGAGCTTTCAGTTGATTACACGGTGAAATTGTTCAGTCACCGTAATTATTGAATTATTTCAATCCTTACGACACCTTGTGGCGTCGTTATAAACTTGTAGCTTGAGCTAATCATAAGCATACGAATCTTTCAAAATCACGTATGTATTTCGTTTGACTCATCATTCGAAAGTAGTCTTGATGCAATTATGTATTAAGACAATGATACACTAAACTCTATTATAATCCAGTGTATCCTTGCAAATTCAATAATGTCAACACACTGATTTTTCTCTTATGATTCGATAGTTGACTAAATAATTTTGTGCTTCTATTTCATTTTGAACTTGTTGATTCTAAGTCTTCTTCAGTTGCCAATCAAAGTAAGCTTTCTTTTGACAAAAGAATTTTTATTTGATTCTAAAAAATTCTTCATATTCATTCTAAATATCTAATTGATCATATATCTTTTGACTTGAAAATAGTCACATTGGAAATTATATCATTTCATCTCATTCGTTTGACATTGATTTCTTGAACGAATTCAGTTGACCCTTTGAAAATCCTACCTATTGTACAAAATTCGATTCTGTGTCATCTACCTTAATATTGTTTTTATTGATTAGAATATAACATAAGTCTAAAAGAAATATCATAACCCAAATACACTTGGAAGCTGAAACCTGAGATGAAGAAAATATATTCCTACTTATTCCAGCAAATCTCGAGGACGAGATTTTTATTAAGGTGGGGAGAATGTAACGACTCTCATTAAAAGTCATAATTATTAAATTAATTTGACCAATAGGAAACCCTAATTGAGACACCCAAGTGATTCTGTGCAAACCCTAAGATTTTCATAATTTTCAGAATCAGGATTAGGGCCCCTAAAACTCAGGGGGGGCATTCCCTACTTGATGATTATCTATAATTGCGTGCTCAGGAAGTTGAAATTTAAAATATCGTCGACTCATCAAGGCTGGAAACACACGTGGCCACCTTATAGCCATTTTGTTAACCTTACGGACCGTAACCTTGATAACCTTACGGACCGTAAGCTAGCATACGGACCGCAACATTGGCAGCCTTACGGTCCGTAAGCTTGTCCAATTTCGTGTATAAATAGCAGCGTTTGGCACTTGCTTTCTGGTGTTCAAACGACGAGAGAATTCATAAAATTCTTCGAGTTGTTGTCTGTTTACTTCAATTAACACACACGAATCTTCAATTAAGTATAGCGGGGTGCTGCAGAACAGGGTATTAACTTAATCGCTATTACGATTCATTGTCCGATCGATCCATATATCCAATGGATGTTTAAGTGCCGCCCACATTAGGGTTATACTTTATCGTTCGTCATTAATTTGACGGATTGTCGTTAATTCGATAGGTAAAGTATTATACTTTGTCGTTCGTCGTTAATTCGACGAATCATCGTTAATTCGATGGATGAAGTATTGCACTTTGTCATTTGTTGTGAGAATATGATCTCGTGAGTTATCGTAAAATGCTATATTAAGTTACTTACCTAGTTCGTGTGCATTAGGTTAAAAAGGTTAATCAATAGGCTAAGCTCTGCTCAAATTAAATCTGCAATATATCAAGGATTATCTGTAAACTAAGCTTTGCCCGTAGAAATCTGCAATGTGAGTTCATTTCTCTTTTCTCACAGTTTGTGAGTCTATTATATTTTCTCACAAGTTTTATCACCTTTTTGTGAAATAATTATAATTACAAAGATTTTACAGAATCCTAAATGATTACCAGTTATACTTACAGTAATTAAGTTTTTATATTAACTGCTGGTATAAAAGATTTTATATATTATTTGATTCTTATTATTATTTTCCAGAAAGTTAGTTAATATTATCATGATTACGATAACATTGGAAATTATGCATTTTACTAAGATTATATTTTAGTCTTAGTCACGTTAAAATATTAAATAATGATATTACAATTATTTAATTAACATATTTGATAAGTATAGTAATTTGACATAAATTGAGATATGTCATTTTTCTGGATTAAATGGTTTTATGCCAAAAGTAATATATTTGACAAAGAAATGTCACGGGACATCATTATGTCCGAAGACACTGGTTGAGAGAATGATCAACAGTAATATAATCTGAGTTACTAGTTGAAAGAATGATCAACAGTGACATGACCAAAAGCACTAGTTGAAAGAATGATCAACAGTGATATGACCAGAATCATTAATTGAAAGAATAATCAATATTGATATGATTATAGTCACAGGAATCGCCTAGTGACAGATAAATTGAATAATAGTCAAATACATTTATTTGATGAATTCACTATCGGACTAAAGTGAAGTCAATAATTGATATAATTACTGTCACATTGGAACTGTCATTATTTGACAAATACTGAGTGAATTGGGTAAATATAAAAACCTTAATACTGTAAGGTATAACAATATGTTTATAAAATGGAATGAATTCACTCAGTGTTATCGCTGACAAAACCTTTTTCAAACATTTTCAGGTAAGTGGAATAAGAGCTGGATACGACACTGAAAAGGCTTCAAGAAGTGGCTTATTTTATTTTATCAAATTAAGAAACATTGTAAACAAAAATTCACATTATAAAACATGGGTTTATCCCATTTCTTTAAATAAAATCCGGTGTTTTCTAAACTCTGATATTTTTCCTAACTCACGGTCCTGATGAAATTTCCGCTGCAACGTTTTTAAAAACCGGTACCGCTGGACTGTTCACGGCACCCGATTCCGTCCAGGGTGGGTCGGGGGTCGTGACACAAGTCGTCGATCCTTGGTAAAGGTTACCGGTTCTTTATGGTTAACTTGTTCAGTTCTCGGTAATCCATACACATCCGAAAGGTTCCGTATTTCTTCTTGACAAATAGCACCGGAGCTCCCCAAGGTGAGAAACTCGGTCTATTGAATCCTTTGTCAAATAATTCCTGAAGCTTAGTAGATAATTCCTGCATCTTCGAGGGTGCGAGTCTATATGAAGCTTTCGCCACCGGTGTAGCTCCTGGCACAAGATCGGTACTGAATTCGACTTGTCGCTGCGGAGGTAGTCCCAGCAAGTCTTCTGGAAAGACTTCAGGGTATTCCCTTACCACAGGGATGTCCTCCACCTTGCGCTACTCGGCCTTCTTGTCGACCACATGGGCAAGAAAGGCGATGCATCCTGTTCTCAGACTCTTCCGAGCCTTCATACAGTTGTTGATCAGCAACTGTGTACCGTGTTTCTCTCCGTGCACCAAAAGATGTTCTCTTGTCAAACAGGGGGGGAAAGGATAATAGTTTTCGCAGCACAACTACTTCTGCTCGGTTGTCGGCCAACCAGTCTATGCCAGAAGTTAAGTCGTAACAACCTAGTTGAATGAGTGAAAGGTCGTTACTGAATTTTCGTGCTCCAAGTTCGAATGTGCATCCTTTGATGTCTTTCCTGGCTTGTCTAATTTACCATTGGCCAATCCTATTGAATGAGAGGACGTCTAGTTTACTTGACTCGGCCAAGCATACTTTGAATTTTATGGGGATGTAGCTAATACCAACACCGGTATTAAACAACACGGATGCAACATGTCGGTTGATAGGAACGTATCGGCGACCCTTAATGACTTCTCATGACTCCGCTAATTACTCATTAGCTAACTTGATAGAGAAAGACATGTTTAACCTACATCACTCTAATTCGTGTATATGCTTAGTATCTAAAGACACTAAGTTAAGCCGACGTTGATATCCAAAGAATCGATACATGATGGTTGTAGAGTAGAGCATACCCCTAGACTTGCTTATTCATTAGCTTGGTTCATCCTTAGCCATCCATGCTCGTAGTGACCTCCTTGCCACAGTAAAAACCACCTCATTCATTCTTAAATATCACTAACTCATTAGTTTCTGTTTTGTGCCCAGTCTCACCACACTGTTACTCTTGTCACTTTTGCAAGTGCCCTCATGATGAAAGTTTCACCTATCTCATTCCGAATTTTGACAAGTTATTAGCATACTTCTTAATGCGAGCATCGATTATGGCAGTAATTGCCTTCGCTTTGCTTGTCACGGGACTTCTCTTTCTCTTAACACCCTCCTTGGGCAATCCCCCATCCTCACCACATCCTTGGTGAGACTAACTGAGAGTTACTTGAAAATAAATCTAGGTAGGGTGACATGATGTGATCATGATTCGGATCTCAGGGCTAAACCCCAAATGTAGCGCTCAGTGCCTTTGGATTCGAGTATTATCCAATATGCAATCAGTCCTTGACAGATTGTAGAGGCGTCGGGGTAACTAACAACATTAGCTCTAATCATGATCGAGTTCTAGAGCTCGGTTCCCAAACTTGGAATTTTTCCACTAGCGAGCAATACTCTTCTCGCTTAAGATTCTTGAGTTCTTCCCACAATAACCTCTTTGTTGTATTACTCCCTATAGTTTGCACTTGGAGATTCCACCAAGTTGATGCCTCATTCAACCGAAGGCTATTCGTTTACCAAAACGTTTACTTAGGAGTACATTTATTGGTAAGGTTAACTGACTTCCTTGTCTTTATCTAGAGGATAGAACTCACCGCACCTTCTGTATCAAAGAGGTCTCGCGGCTTATAATCCGGAAAAGCCTTAGGATTAAAATCTAGTGTGATTGCATCTCCAAGTGTGGCATTGCCACTCATTCTCATCCCATCGGGATTTGAACCACTTGAACTACCGGTACCATCAGTACCATCACTAGTGTCGACTCGACAACCTCATGTTGTTCCATATGACCTCTAGTTCAACTTTAATAGTAGGGCGCTGATTAACTGACCCTCTTCTATACGTAGATTTTCTTGTCGACGCCACGTTGTTTCCGATAAATAGTATCATTGGGTCTAGGATTTTATTTGGACAGATATAGCCTATCGTGCGCCTAAGAATTAAGAATGTGATTGGTCATGGAAACCTCAAGACAGCGTTGCTCCGGTGTGTTTAAACAATGATATTCATGAATAAATGCATTCCAAAATGCATAGTACCTCTTGAGTGTATTAGCCATGTGCCTAAATGGGAAAAGAAGTAATTCGTTGAGGAGGAGAAACCAAACGGTCGTCTCTAATTTTTACAACGTGTATCCCATACTTCCTGGATCTCGATCGCCTAAAGTGGGAAAAATCCTTCGCCGCACTAGTCCGTGTGACGAATACGTTGATACTCCTTGAGCTCCACGAGCTTCGAAAAAATTGTTATAATTTCCGTAGATGTCGAATAATACAATGAAGGGGTTGTAGCTTGGCTCATGCCATAGTATCCCTTGGAATAAGACAAATGTCAAACGACAGAGTTTAATGTAATCATCTCCGATAACTAAGATAAGGTAAGGTGTCATAGACACCAAAGAACCAGCCCATGTACAAGAATTTCGAGAATGTTGAGGAAAAATCCTCCATGAGTGGCTAACGAGTTTTGTTTGCTTTCGATGACTAGTCTCAGACGACTCGTGTTATAGTTCGAATGTTAAGTGCAAACAATACGTGTAGTCTTCCTGTATCATAGAGTGTTATAGTAACCATTCTGGTTAGTGTTCTACAAGATAGAAATTTGAACAACTTAAGAACTTCGAGTCTATTCCTTATAGACTAAACATGTATTGATCCATATCCGTTACTTATGATTGAGCTCGCGTGATAGATCCTCATGTTATCGTGACACAATGAAAACCTTTTGTCATTTTTGTCAAACTTTTGAAATCATTTGTGTATTGTTATCGACTTTGTTTTCATGTGAGAGCCCTTGGTGATTGTAGACCAAACTTTATAAAAGTTTGTCCCCGGTTCACTACAATCGGAGCTCTGATACCAATCTGTCACACCCTGCTAGTAGCGGAAGCGTATTGTGTGTGACGTAAGAAAGGTAATCATTGCATCCAAATGTATTAACAACATGAACCAACAACGATGCCATAGATATATAAATTCCGACGGAGATTTTCATATTTTCCCAAAAGTAGTTTCAAGTACCATACATGTTCACAACATTAGACATAACATAGTTATCAGATTGTTTTACACATCACAAAAGATAGTTTTAACATAAAACTTAGTAAGGTTTTTTTTCCTATATACCCATACGAAGTTGGGATATAGAATACAAACCCTTCACAAGTGGCAATCGTTGTCATTTGTTTTCCCGAATCCCATAGTGAATCACCGGCTCAAGACCTGTTTCCTGAAATACATGTAGTTTTAAAAAGTCAACAAAAAGTTGAGCGAGTTCATGCAGTATTTGTTATAATATGAAATCTCATAAATGTTATCTTGTAATCATGGTATGTTCTGATTCATTCATGGAGTCTGTAAAGGATTTATCAGTGGGTAGTGAGCCCCCTGACATAATGTACCATAAGTAAATAACCAAACCGAGAACACTTTGTCATCATTTGGGATCACAAAAGCACTCCAGGGTATACCAACCAGGAGTGGGGCGTGCCTCAAGCCCAATAGATCTACACATTTTGCACCTTGGTCACTATGTGATTAATGGTTACTAATGTTATCACCCTACTTATGCACATTGATCATGTTATCTTCTACTCCGTAACTAACATACCAATAGTTTTAGCATGTATTTCCCCTCGATGTTTTTGAAAACAAAACATTGAAATCAGTGAAAGGAGGGACATGAACTCACAAATTTGCGTTCCGTGTAATATGATATCGAAGTGAGCGTCCGTACGTGTCAATAACCTACATGTGTTCTAATCTCGTTAGACACTAGGTCTTTCGGACCTCGTACAAGTTGTTCATCTTGAATTCTTCATTATGTTCTCATTTGTTATCTTTGGAACAACTTTGTATTTTAGAGCGTTGATAGTTTACTCGCTCAAATGTTATGTGTATACATATATTCTATACATATTGAATTCATAAGCGTATTCATGTATTCTATGTGTATTGACTTATGTGTGATCGGCTTTGTTCTTCACACGTCCTCGTGCAGTGCACGCATGTCATTGAGCCTTTGCTCATGTCATTGGGCCGAGCCCATGTCATCTATGTTATCGTATCTAACCCATGTTATAATGTTATTGGGCCAAGCCCATGTCATTGGGCCGAGCCCATGTTATATTGCCATTGGGCCCTAGCCCATGTATTAAGGACTTTGGCCTGGCCCATTACCATCTTTGATAGGCCCAACTCTAACTTCATGAGTCCATTAACATAATCTTGCAATTTTTACCAAAATGTTACCAAGTAGCAAACTTTAAATAAATTCATTTTTCCTATGAAAAATACTTGGTAATTTTTTTATAGTTTTCGACTTTCCGGATTCTTGTTATTGGTCACTTATATATGTCATCGTTTAACGTCCAAAATATGTTATTTTAGACTCGACTTTGTAGTAACTTGTTCACGATGTCGATACGCCCAATTTGTCATCATCATGTGTTATGTATTTCCGTTTCGACCATTCTATTTAATTGTCCGATTTTACTAGCATTTCTTGGACCATGTAGGAACATGTATGTGTATTTATTTTGATCACCCTTTAGGTATCTAATACATACACATATATAGCACACATTGCAAGCACCTAGCAAGTTTCCGAAAATATATAATTTTTCTTTCCAAAAATTATATTTACACATTGTTATATTTTTACCCATTTATTTTTGTAAAAATATAAGTTTAAGTTCATAAGAACTTCTTGAATATTTAAACTTTAAATATTCCCATCAAAGTTTCCATAATGACGTTTAAGACCACTAATCGCGTTTAACATTGTTAATCACCCTTTAATCCCCTCTTAAATAGCGATTAGATTTTTAGAAAAATTCGCCATAGTTTCCCCTAAACTATGACGTTTCCCACGTTACAAAAACGCGTTTAAATCAATAATCAATTCACTAAATCACCATTATTCACCAAGTTCCTTTTAAACATGTTTATATGTTAACATACTCCCACATTTCATGAACTTTCATAATATACTTTTTATACATAAAAAATTAGACTTTTTAAGGTAATTTTTCATAATAACAAGTTGTTTAATTTATTTTGTAAAAACAAAGTTCACTAACTTCCCAAGATTAAGTTTTAAACCTATTTAAACCCTTGTTCCTTTATGAAATCCAAAAATTATATGATTAGTTCATGAAATGAGTATGATGATCTTTCTTAATTTGAACATAACCATGTTTAAACCACATATTTATGTTCATCATAATAAAATGAACACAAATATAAAATACTACATGAAACTAACAACATGATCATCATAAGTATAAGCTTTAACTTACTAATATGAAGGTGATGATCTTACATGATTTAAACATAGTAATGTTTAAATCATATTTTTGTGTTCATCATACTAATATTATCATGCTTGTAAGTTACTACAACTTACAAGCTTCAAGATCATCATGTCTTCATTTTTCCATGAACTTGTTCTAGCATAAACAACATGATCATTATAAATTTCATGAACAATCAACATAAATATAACAAGTAAACACATAATAATAGTTATATTTAGTGATCTTTATGTTTATGTTTAGGGTTTTTGATTATGTTTATCTTAAATTTCAAGAACAACAACTTGTACTTCCATGATTAACTGGTAAAATAAAGCATAAATATTGTGTTTAGAAGACTCACAATCTTGCAAGCGATTAAACAAGAAGAATAGAAGAAAATAAGCTCCAAGAAGACTCCTAGTAAAGCTCCATGCTTATCCCATGAATAAGTGATCTTGTAAGGCTAATTTTTAGTGTAAATAAGATGGTTACTAGAGCTTGAAGGTGGGTAGTTTGGGGGACTATGGCTGCCGAGTTTAGAGGTGCACAAGGAAGTGTTTTGAGTTTGATTTTTTTTTTTTTGGTGTGAAAAATAATGATAAGTAATGGTTATGATGTATGGTTATATCAACATATTTTCCCAAAATCATGATTCATATCTTACTCTCCATACTTTCTATCATCTTTCATCAACAACTTAAGCAAGTGGTGGGTCTAGTGGGACCCACCAAAACCGTAACCAAGCATGGGGGGGGGTAAGTGTAACATTTTGTCCTAATAGTCCTTAATTATTATATATTTTGGTAATTAAGAGGTGTAGGGTGATTAGGGTTTTAAGTACATCATTAGTGGGGTAATTAGTGATTCGGAACCAAAATATTTATTAACTAGTTTACTTAACTTGTAAAATCATGTTTTGATACTTAGAATGCTTTTCGTTTCGTCGTCGGCTCGTTTACGGTACTTTTATGTCGTACCGACAAGAAATTCCGTGGGTTGTCAAACTACATCCGAAAGATGTATGGTGTGATTCCGAGTCTTAAATTTAGCTTAACTAGTTCGCTAGATTCGTCGTTTGCTTGTTTCATGACGAAATCGTCGCCTACTAGTTCATTGGTTCGCTAACGAACTATTTTAGCACGAAGCGATGTAATACCGGAAACTTGTGATTATGAACATTCCGTTGATATCATCTTACTGTTTTAGTGTGCTTTTAATCAATTGGCATTATTCCGAAGTCCCGGAAATGCTTTGTTATAGGTTCGGACGCGTTAAAAATGCTATATTTTAAGCCGAAACGGACGTTTTTGAGGTTAGGGCGTTATACCGGAAAGTCTTGTTTCTTTGCAAGATGTGTTTTTGTAATAATCTTTTCTTATGTAAATGGACTCAGTTATGTTATCCGAGTGTCGTTTTTCATTGTTTCGGTCTGATTTCATGGTTTGCTGGCATGAATAGTGTAACGTGAATAGTGCACGCAACACTTTCTACCAACACTTTTAGGACATTGTTTGCTTGGGTTCGCAATGTGGCGAAAACCAACATATGTTTTAGCATTGTTTTCCTTGTCCTAACTCTGTTATCTAGTTTACGACACCGTTACGTAATCAAATTACACTAAATGCATGAGATTATGTAAATAAAATAGTGATTAGTTTGTACGGAATTTCTGGTTAATTGCCATTTGTCACATTACTACTAGCTCAAGGCTAGGGATGAACACAAGATGAAGATGCTGATGAATGTGGTGGTTAATAGCTTGTGAGAGAGGTCCTTCCACTTCCAAAGGCTCCTAGATCCTTTGTTAAGCTCCTTACACCTTTGTATGATTAGAAAATGGATGAAAGTGAAATGAAAGTGGTGGTGGTGTGTGGCCTTATTCTCGGCCGAAGGTAGAGGGAGAGGAAGAGAGAGTTGAGTGTTGGTGAGTTGTGATGAGAATGAAGTTGTGGGACTTGTGGTTTGTTATAAATCTTCCAACATAGGTTTACCTATTGTGCAATATGTTCATAAAGAGGTAACATGATCTTATAAAATATACAAATAAAATCCAAGGGGTGGGCCACCCTTGGTGACCGTAAATAGGAGGGGGGGTCTAGATTAGCCTGTAAAGATTAGTTAGTTATCTAGTTGAAATCTAATGTTTAAGTTAGGGTGTTTAGTTGTTATGATGTTATATAGTGTGTTATGATGTTCGGGGACCATAAATAGCTTAGAAATGATAAAACAATGCTTCTAGTAAAAATTTGGTGTTTCGGGTAGTGTCCGATTGTTCGGTTGGTTACCGGTTCGTTAAGGTGCTAAACTATGCAGTTTAGTGTGCTTTATGTTACCTTTTGTGACAGTTGTGATTCCCGACACTTAGGAAAGTATTCTGGACCATTTAACCATATTACTGCATGATATGTAGTTGTTTAAAAGCTGATTTTTGCTGAATTCAGCAGTTTATGTGAGTTTTAGGCACTTTCCGGCTCATTCTATGTCTCAATACCATGTCTGTCTATGTACTGAACTCCGTCAGCATTTCTCTAATTTGTATGATAACTATGCTAACTTTGTTTCGTGCATCAATTGAATCAATAAGTGTTGCATGCAATAATGATTTGACATTTTGCAATATATGATGCAGATGTATGTATGATAACAGTAATCAGAAACATTCATGTCATAAACTTTAAATCAGCACAGTCATTAAAGCATTAATCATTGTCTAATGATTTTGCGGATATATGCAAATTTGACAATTGTCACATTCTCCCCCTGTTAAGAAAATTTCATCCCGAAATTTTAAGCTACGCTATTAGCCGTAGGGGAGTCAGGGAACAAATGTTGATATTTTGCTTTCATACGATCTTCACACTCCCAGGTAAACTCTGGGCCGTGACGTGCATTCCATCGAACCTTGAAAAGCATAACACTATTCCTCCGAGTCTTGTTAACCTTCCAATCTGTAACCTCAACGGGTTCTTTAGTGAAGTGGAGTGTGTCGTCAATGTGTACTTCATCCGCAGGGATGACCACTGTCTCTTGAGTTGGACTTTTCTTCAGATTAGATACATGAAATGTATCGTGAACACCATTTAGTTCCGCTGGTAGCTCCAACTTGTACGCTACTGTACCAACCCTTTCCAGAATCCTTAATGGCCCGATATAACGTGGGTTTAACTTACCACGCTTCCCAAAGCATGCTACACCTTTCCAAGGTGAGACTTTTAACAAAACCATATCACCCACTTCAAATTCCAAGGGTTTTCGCCATTGATCCGCATAACTCTTCTGTCGATCACAAGCCGCCTTAATGCGTTCTCGGATTTGTATGATCTTATCGGTTGTTTCCTGGACCAGTTCAGGACCAACCATCTGTCTGTCACCTGCATCTGCCCAGCATAATGGCGATCAGCACTTGCGTCCATAGAGAGCCTCGAACAGTGCAGCTTGGATGCTTGTATGGTAGCTGTAGTTATAGGAAAACTCAACCAGAGGCAGATGAGTATCCCAACTGCCACCTAAATCCATTACCCAAGCACGTAGCATATCTTCTAGCATCTAAATAGTTCTCTCGCTCTATCCATTCGTCTGCGGGTGAAAGGTTGTACTCAGATTCAACTGAGAACCAAAAGCTTCTTGAAAGGATTGTCAAATCCTTGACACAAACCGTCCATCTCTGTCCGATATAATCGAGATAGGCACTCCATGACGTGCTACTATCTCCCTTAGGTAAAGCTCAGCTAGCTTACCAGTGTTATCCTTTTCTCTGATCGGTAAGAAGTGCGCAGACTTTGTTAATCGATCTACGATTACCCAAATCGTATCATGGCCTCTAGGAGTCCTGGGTAACTTTGTTATGAAATCCATTGAAATCTGCTCCCACTTCCACATGGGTATTTCCGGCTGTTGCAGAAAACCTGAAGGCTTCTGATGCTCGGCCTTCACCTTGGCACAAGTTAAGCACTTCCCAACATAAATAGCAACATCACTTTTAAGTCTTGGCCACCAATAGTAATCCTTTAGATCTTGGTACATCTTGTCCGATCCTGGATGGATCGAGTACCTCGGTTTATGAGCTTCATCGAAAATAACCTCTCTAATACCACCGAAAAGCGGAACCAAAATGCGTCCCATGAAATACAAGGTTCCTTCCTCGTTGGGTACTAACTTTTTCTCCATTCCTCGGAGATATTCAGCCTTAATGTTCTCTTTCTTAAGAGCTTCTTTTTGTGCAGCACGAATATGCAACGTGAGGTCCGTCTGAATAATCATCTCTAAAGCCCTAACCTTTATGGGCTTGATCATTTTTTTCCGAATTAAGGCATCTACTACCACATTCGCCTTTCCTGGATGAGACTTGATATCGCAGTCATAATCATTTAATAACTCAACCCATCATCGCTGTCTCATGTTAAGCTCTTTCTAATCGAATATGTTCTGAAGGCTCTTGTGATCCATAAAAATAGTACATCGAGTACCATACAGATAATGTCGCCAGATCTTCAAAGCAAATACCACTGCGCCTAACTCCAAATCATGTGTGGTATAGTTTTTCTCATGGACCTTCAGTTGGCGTGAAGCATAAGCGATAACCTTCTGTCGTTGCATTAGCACACAACCCAAACCCTGACGCGAGGCGTCACAATAGACCACGAAGTCGTCGGTGCCTTTGGGTAGGGATAATATAGGTGTATCGCATAGCTTATTCTTGAGCAGCTGAAAAGCTTCTTCTTGCTTGTCTCCTGATTCATACTTCCTATCCTTTTGAGTAAGGGAGGTCAATGGTTGAGCTATCTTGGAAAATCCTCTATGAACCTGCGATAATAGCCTGCTAAACCCAAAAAAATGTCGGATCTCGGTTGGCGTCTTCGGAGTTTCCCAATTCTTGATTGCCTCGATCTTGGTAGGATCCACATGAATACCATTCTCATTTACCACGTGACCGAGGAACTGTACTTCGTGTGTCCAAAACTCGCACTTAGAGAACTTAGCGTAGAGCTTCTCCTTCTTTAGCAGTTCTAGGATGGCTCTGAGGTGTTGCTCATGATCTTCCTTTGTCCGCGAATAAATCAAAATATCATCAATAAATACGATCACGAATTTATCGAGATATGGCTTGCAAACCCGATTCATCAAATCCATAAACATTGCCGGCGCATTTGTCAACCCAAACGGCATCACAAGAAACTCGTAATGTCCATAACGAGTTTTGAAGGCAGTCTTCGGTATACTCTCTTCCTGAATCCGCAGCTGGTAATAACCTGATCGAAGATCAATCTTGGAATAGTAGCTTGATCCCTGAAGTTGGTCGAATAAATCATCAATCCTCGGCAAAGGATACCGATTCTTGATGGTTAACTTGTGTAGCTCCCGGTAATAGATGCACATACGAAAACTACCGTCCTTCTTCTTAACGAACAGCACTGGAGCTCCCCAAGGCGAGAAGCTAGGCCTTATGAATCCCTTATCTAGTAACTCCTGAAGCTACGTTGACAACTCTTGCATCTCCGAAGGCGCAAGTCGATAAGGTGCCTTGGCTACAGGTGCGACGCCTTGAACCAAGTCAATGTGGATCTCGACTTGTCGTTGGGGAGGTAATCCTGGCAAGTCTTCGGGGAAGACTTCAGGATTTTCAATTACCACAGGGATATCTTCTAGCTTTGGCTCTTCGGCTTCCTTATCCACAACGTAAGCCAAAAAGGAAACACACCCTTTACGCAAAAACTTATGTGCCTTCAAACAACTAATAATCTGCAGAGGCGTATCATGCTTCTCCCCGTGTATCACAATCATCTCTTCACTCGCCATCGGGATGCGAATAATCTTCTCATGGCATATAATCTCTGCACAGTTACTCGACAACCAATCCATCCCAACAACAAAGTCGAAGCTTCCTAATTCAACTGGCAGGAGATCTATCGAAAACTCACGCTCTCCAAGCTCTATAACACAACCTCTAATCACCTCGTTGACTTCTACTAGCTTTCCATTAGCTAGTTCTATCGAGTACGGGATGTCTAACTTACTTGCTACTAAACCAAGTATATTCTTAAACTCTAGAGCTATGAAGCTATAATCGACACCGGTATCAAATAGCACAGATGCAAAATGTTGATTAATAGGGAATGTACCAGTAACCACATTCGGAACCTGGCGAGCTTCCCTAGCTCCAATGTTGAACACTCTTCCACGAGCTTGGTTATTCTTTGAGCAATCCCACTTAAAATGCCCCATTTCACCACAACCAAAGCAACCTTGGCCGCGTCCATTGTCATTTCTGTTTCCGCCGTGATTGTTGTTTCCACCATGGTTACCGTTACCAGCTTTATTTCCAAAACCACCACGATTACCATTGCCACCAAAATTTCCATTTCCTCCTTGGTTGCGATTCCCAGTCTGATTCCCATTACCACCGCAGTTTCCATTCCCATTACCACCAGATCCTCCATTCCTTCATTCTGTACCATACCAGCACGCCTCCTAGGCATGCCCTACCTTGCCACAGTTCTCACATTTCCCATACCTACATCGTCCTGTGTGATGATGCTGACAAATATCACACTTGGGCAGAGTGCCCATATACCCTTTTCCTTTGGGTTCAGTGTTTGCAGCACCAGTCCTGACCTCGGCTGGCGGGTTAGCATCTCTTCTCTTGTTAGCACTGTTGTTGTTCACTTGAGTACCCTTCTTAAAGTTAGTGAACTTTCTTTTGTTTTCCCCAGACGAATCCACATGATTCTCTTTCTTCTTTGCGTCAGAAATCGAGAACTTGCCCAACCTGACTGCTTCTTCAGTAAGTGCTACGCTCAAGTCAATCGCCTCGGAAATGGTTGGAGGCTTAGAAGCAGTCACCATGCTCAGAATCTGAGGTGCCAAGCCCCAGATGAAACGTTCTATCCTCTTGAACTCTGGTTCTACCAAGTAAGGAACCACGTGAGACAAATCATGAAATCTCTGCACATACTCAGCTATCTTTGGACCTTCCATTTTCAAATTCCAAAATTTAGTTTCCAACTTCTGGATTTCGGCTCGGGTACAATACTTCTTTTACATCAGTTCTTTCAATTCATCCCACATCAAAGCATACGCCACAGCCTCACCCAAAGTTTGAACCTGAAGGTTCCACCATGACAGAGCTCCATCTAGAAACAGTCCAGAAATGTACGTGACTTGATGCTCTGGTGCACATTGACTCATTCGCAAACCAGAATTTGTCTTCTCAGCCCATGTCACAAAAGCTACGACACCCCCGGTGCCATCGAAATTCAGAGGCTTGCAGTCCAAAAACTGCTTATAGGTACAGCCTGTACATAAGCAACATCATTCACAGAAAGCGTTAGCAAAGCACACTTGGAAATGTCCAAACGTATTGTATTGTGTCTTAGGTGACTTAAACATTACCGTTAGGTGGGTTATCCCCTGAGGTACCTCCGCCGTGTTCAAAGTGAAGGGCCTCATGTTGTGCGATGGCCTGTGAGATGCGCTCTTATAATTCTGCCTCGGTCGTGGGCAGTTGATTGTTCCTTCGAGGAGGCATTCTCCTTCTAATAAGAAGATTTGATAGGTTAGGTCTTATTTGTTAAGTAAATAAGTAATTGTCTAGAGGTCGTATGTATATATGTATAAACAATAATCATATCAAACAATCATACAACAACACAATCATCGTATAAATTTGTAACCCAACAATGTGTTTAGTGAGAACATGACGATTGAGCTTTCATTAATTACCGACCACAGTTACATTGTTTACAAGTGTATCACATCAAAAGGACATAGGGTCACACCACCCTTGTCCAATGAGTCTGTCAATGTACAAAAATCACATGGTCAAAAGTGGCCTTCAAAAGTCTTCACAATCTCGGCTCAATAGTGGTGCTAACCAAAAACCAACTATGCTGATGGCAGAGGTGGAGGAGGAGGAAAGAAAAGCAAGCTGCGAACATGCGCAAGCTCCTCCTCGAGCTCGTATACACGGCGAAGTAAGTAACTGATCTGCTGCTCGACAGTAAGGAAACGAGCATCAAAACCTGGAAAAGGTGTAAGAGCAGCAGGTGGATGTGCAAAAAGAGACGGTGATGGATGTGGAGGAACAAAAGTAGTCTGTCAGGGACAGGGTGGGGGACGTGGAGTCAGCTCAAGCTCCCAAACTCTGTGACTCAAAACCTCAAACTGAAGCTGATGCGATAAAAGTAACTCATCCTGTGTGTAGCCAACAAAATGGGAGGGATGATAGAGTATGGTGGGAACCATCGGAGTGGCTCGTCAAGCGGTGTAGAAGTGAAGGGAGCAAACGGTGCAGTCTAAGGAATCTGAGGAAAAGCTGCCAAAGAAAAAGGATCATAATGCGGGTGCTGGCCTGAAGTACCTTCCCCTGGACGGGGTGCAGGGATGTCCTGAAGGAAAACAACCGGTAATTCAGTGCGATGGACATCAGACTCTACAGGAGGGAGAGGAGCAACATCAGCGGGTGCGGGTGGAGGAATTAATGGCTCAATAACTAGAAGATCAACAGGTGCGGGAATTAGGTTAGGAATAAGAGGTGCAATATCTGGTAAACCAAATGGGACATGGTCAGGATCGGGAATCAGCTCAGGATCAACAGGTGCAACATCAGGCTGACCAAAATGAATAGGGTCCGGCTCAGGGATATGCGGGGGATCATGTGGAGGAGATGGTGCAACAGACATAGCAGTGTCATCGTCAAAATCGGTAGCATAACGCTGCAGTCCTGCCGCCTGCAAGGCTGAGGATGTCACAGACTTAAAGGAGTCTGAAACAAAGTGCAAACTAGAATCAGAAGATATCTCAATGATAGGAACAGCAAGAGGTGGGACAGCTACCACATCCTCATCTATCTCCCCATCACCCTGGGTGTCAACTGGAGGACCATCTACAAACAAATCGACATCGTCATCGAATAAATCATCGAAATGCCAGTCCTCGGGAGGAATGACCACGAGAGGAACAGGATCGAGGATCGGAGCCACGATGTGCTCACCATCGGGATGACCAATGATGAGGTGATCATGGACTGGAATAGGAATGATAAAAGGATCCTCGTCAGGGAAACCATCAGCAAGAGGTAAATGATCGCCAAAGTCAGGCAACGCGAACGGTTGGAAGTCGTCCTCATCCTCGGATAGCATGTCAGGATCACTCTCAGTGTCTGGCGTAAATATCTCTGGCTCAGGTGCAATCTCGCCATCTGAGACAATGGCCATAGGGTCATGGGTACCAGATACCCCACTCTCGGAAGACGACATGATGCCTGTAACATAACAATCATAACATGTGCACATATATTAACCACTATCACTTAGTATGCAATCAAGACAGATATCACTCAATCATGTGTTCACATTACCCTTCATGAAACTTTTTCTATATTTCCTAGTTTATCCCTTGCAGACTAAACCACCAATGTGACCTTGCATTGTGTTTCCTTGCCTTTCCTTTTATAAAACGTTTCTTCCATGGATCTGGGCATTTTGTGTATGCAATGAAAAATATGTTGTAAAAATATTTTCGTGAGAGCCCTAATGATTGTAGTCTAGACTCGAGAAAGAATCCTAGTTCGCTACACTCGAAGTTCTGATACCAAACTGCCACACCCTGACTTTTGCGGAAGCATGATTATGTGTGACTTGCTTAATATCATTGCATTCAACCATAACAAACAACTATATGATAAAACCAAGATGTTCATCCATTAGAAAGTTTCAAACATTACAGAAAACATTATTTTAAATCCAAACACAGACTTCAAGTTTCGAATACATCACAAACAAAGTTTTAAGTTCCATATAGTACTTCACAAAAGACACCAACAAACTAGGCTTTGAGCCATGTATCTTATCCAAGATAAAATACATAACTCAAACCCTTCAACACTGGATGACATTTTTTCTTAAAGACACAACTTGAAAACTTCAGCGCCCGCCAGATCCATAATTAGTTTCCTGAAATACATGTAGTTTGAAAACATCAACAGAAGTTGAGCGAGTTCATGTGTTTTGTATGTGAGCTCGTAATAATCTTTGTAACCATAGTATGTATGTATTTGTAAATCCCGGTATGAAAGCAACAAGGAACAGATCAATTAATGATTTGCAAGGTCATTAATATGTGTGCAACGGTGTAGGAAGGCTCAATCCTTTGCATATTTCGTACCGGGCCTCCCGGCTGGAACGACATAATCACCACATGCGGTCAACTCGCGGACCCATGGGTGGGGCTCGCAACACCCAAATAGATCTATCACTCATGCCCCTCGGTCCTTAACAAGGATTAATGGTCTAAAGATAACGCCTACCCATTCAAATGATCTAACAGTATTTTCCTTAGCTAAACTCTTTCGAGTTTCATAGTGTCAAGAACAAGTATCATGTGTGCTAAATGATTATTTTTGCTCGTATGTCTATTTTCAAGTCCTTGGACTTCGAATCCGTAAACCCTAATGTAAACATCCCTTGAAACTCCAAATCGAACACAACCAATCTCCTAGTCTCAACAACTTCGTCGCATTGGATAATCGGAAAGAATATGCAATTTTATGAGTACACTTGATCCATTTTTCCTTTTAAATACACTTTGGGTGCAACATGTTTTACTTGTTAGAATGCACGATTCACAAACATGCTTTATTCATTCAATCCTTATACATGCTTTGTTATGCTTAGGTTCATGCTAGAATCCATACTACTTGTTAACCCGCCTTAACAATTATAGCGCTATAGGAGTAGTACAACACCCGACCGGGTTTTTGTTAAGTTATGATCTTTACGGTCTCGATATTGCTATATCGAGGGATGCTATTATTCATTCTTTACGGTCTCGATATTGCTATATCAAGGGATTCTATTATTCTTGTAGACACTTGGGTTTGACTTTTAGTTATGCATGATAGTTTGACCTTGTATACCAAATTACAATGTTGGATTGAAAATACTTTTATTCATATGTCACGAGTCTAAAACTAGTCTACTCGCCAATACTTTTGTATTGAACTATGCTTTTAAAACACGTTGCAGGTTTAACGATGATGTTGGTGATGCATGGAATCTAGTAGGATGCATAGATACACACTTTAAATTTTGTACTCCTATTGTATTGTATTTCATTATTCATGTTGTTGTATTTGCTTCAAATCCTGGTAATTGACTCTTTAGAAATGGAATGAAATTTATTATTTAAATACTTGTCACAATTATTAGTGTTATGATGTCTCGAGCAATCTATTTCATCTCACTTCGATGTTTCCGCCATTGGTTGGGGTGTGACATGAGTGCCTTCCTATGAAGGCAGTGCCTTCGTATGAAGCCGAGCTTCGCACAGAACAGTCCAGCTCACATTCGTGGCTGTTCTTGGCATTTGGAGCTGTGTTTTCGTCTGAATAAGATGTGTTTTCGAGTCCTATTCGAGATGGTTTCGACACAACTTTGTCCCACTATCCAGTGAACGAAATATGTGTTGGTTTTGGTCTGTTTTGTGTAAAAATCGAGTTTAAAAGGGTTTTTAAAAGGTTTTCACTTAGATCTAACACTTGGTGAGTGTGAAATCTGCATATTTCTAACTTGGGAAGCTGAAGCTAGGCCCAATACACTCGGTTACGTGTAGATCAGTGATAAAATAGGAAGATTTGATGAAAAAAGATGAAGGTTTTTCATGAAAAAGATGAAGTTTAGATGGAAAAGATGTAGATCTTCATAAAAGATGAAAGTTTTTGTAAAAAGAAAGAAGTTTGGATGAAAACGGAGTGGAAAATTGTAGTGGAAAACATTGTGTAATTATGTAAAAATGATAAATCTTCCTTGAAAACAGTTGGACAGCAATTCAGCAGCGTTTTAGATGAAATTGAAGCAATGAATGAAATGGAGAAGTGTGGTTGCTATTTATAGAGGAGGTGGGATCGCACAGGGGCTTTCGTTCGAAGCTGGCAGCCTTCGTACGAGGCTGGCTGGCTTCGTTCGAAGTTGTTTTGTGCAATTAGTTTTTCTTTTCGCGTGTGGGAGCTCGTTAGGTGCGTTTTGTTGCGTTAGTTAATGTAAGTACTTAAAGTATTTTAGTGAGATGTTAAGTGTTGCGTTGCGTTTCGGTGTGATAAATCGAGTTGTGCGAGTAGCGTTTGAGCGATGTAATCAACACATATAACATATTAAACAAATAAACACACAATATCACAAATAAAATAAATAATTCCGCGTTTCGAGTTTGCATTGGGTTTGCGTTGCGAAAGCGTTTAAGTAAATAAGTGTTTAAATGCAATAAAGTGCGATAAATAAGTGATTTAAAATGCGTTTATAGTTCAATCCATTGGCGATCATTGAATCTCGGAGTACAAGTGTTTATGATTGAAATGACGGTAAAAAGGAACAACCAAAATACGGGTTGTTACAGCAATGCTTACATCTGTGCTCCGTTTCATTTGCCTTTTCATCTAATTTTGTGAACAGAAGTTGGTTTAGATTTCCAGATAGAGTATCCTCCTCATCTTTGATCCTTTCTTTATAAGCTTTAAGCCAACCCACGATATCATCATAGTCGATGGTCTTCAAGTCCAACACCTGTTCTATTGAAGCCACCGTATAAATGAACTGTTTTGACAATCCATTGAGAAACTTCTTGACTAACTTGGTTTTTTCTATAACCGAGCCAAGTGAGGCGGCTTTAGAGGCATACCCAGACAGCTTGTTAGCAAACTCGTCTATAGCACTTTGATCCTCTATCTTTAGATTTTCAAACTCATCCATTAAACTCTGAAGTCTCGCCTCTTTGATCGGATTGCACCCAGATGGCAGGTCTTTAGAACATCTCACATCTCCTTTGTTGTTTTGAGATTTCTAACTTGCAAATTCTGCTGTTCGGGTATTGCTTGAAACATTAGAGCGATTGCAATATTATTCTTTTTGGCAACCACACTCGTACCTGGTTCGATTTGCTCCCACATCCCATGAACATTGAAAATAACCCTCATTCTCATAGCTCACACCGTGTAGTTTGTTGAAGATAACACTAGACATTGAAGAGCCAAAGTGTTATTCTCGTTAATGCTAACTAGCGCCAGATTATCCGGTTGAGAGATAATTACTTAAAATAGTAAATATTGTTTTCCTTTATTAAAAAAATATCAAACTTAACCTTTTTCTTTTGTTCGAAAACAAGTGAAAGCAAATTATCCTTTTGTTTACTTTAGATTTGTGATTCTTGAAATTGAAAGTCCCAATGTAGCCTCCTTGGAACGTGAATGACCGTTTTGCCGAATGATGATAACCAAACCTTGGTTAATCACCGATTTTGCCACTACTTTCAAAACCAAACCCTTCTTTTTACCAATTTGACGCCGACGTTTCGGAACCAATTGCTGATGTCGTCAAACACTTAACAACCTAACGATTATGAGAAACCTTTTAAATTGATAAACTGCTCTAATACCAATTGTTGGAAATCATACCTTCTTCAATATAATCAAATAATTATTTAACAAGAAAAAACTCTTTAATTAAAAACTGAATGTACATAAACCCTATTTGATATCTATTTATACTATTTATACTAGACAACCCCCTTGGAGAACAAGTAACCAACTCCTATAAGGAAACCAAATAAAATAAAACTACCATACATATTAAATATTCCACCTAAAATAAACTAAACATTTAGCATCCTCCAACTTTTGAGTTATGACAAGATTAGTCCCAAAACACAAATTCATGTGATTGTGTTATGAAATTGGATGACGGGATGTCTTATGTGAATAAGACCATAAGTATATATCTATTAAATAATGTACGAAAGGAATAATGCCACGCAACTTCCTAGCACCATTCTTTAGAGCCACATTCTGATTATCGCAACTCTACAGTTGTTATCCACACATCTTCAGCAGATGTCCACCGTCTCACGTGTTGCGTAATTGTTCTTCATCAACGAGACCAAGAAAAACAACTTCAAAAGAATTTATATTTAATATACTTTCAGTGTAACAAAAAAAATCCTAAATAATATATAACAAAGTGATTATTCACTACTACATACACTCATACAAAAGAAAAGGCCACATAATTTTGTGAAGCAAATAAATCGTCAGAAAGTCACCGTGGAAAATTGTTTTAGTTTAAACCTATAAGAAAGAATTATAACCTTCCATCAGTTATGAAAATATCAGGTAAGAGCTCAATCATACTATCATCAATAAAATAGAAAATCGTACAACCAGTCTCCTATATATGGACAATGGAATAGGAGATATAGACTAAGCACTAACCAACTCCCATGAATCTAAGTGTCTAACTAACTCACTTGCCTAAGAAACTCACAACATATACATACACTAGTATGCTCCCAGATGTACTGCAAAGTACATATGTTTATAGTGTATATTTTGGTCAGTTTTTGGCTATTTTGAGTCTAGTTTAGGTTAGAATTTCGATACTGCTGACGTTAAGCTATGATTTCATGTCCCGTTGCTTAAAGTGATGAAAAACGAGTCAAAACGAGCAGTTTGGAGGAAAAACGGGATTCAAATGCGAGTCGGATAGCTGAATAAGCAAGAAAATAATAAAATTGCATATAGGGGGCATCGCCGTACGCCTAGCCCTAAGGGGGTACCCGTCGCGTAGCACCTAGCCCCCAAATTCGTAGAAAACTTGCTTTTCAGTTAGGTTTTGTGGAGATGTCCGGGTATATATACGAAATGAAGCTGCCGTCAACAGGGTTACGAATTTGTGAAGTCTGAAAGCTTATTTTGGAGATTGAAGTGCTGCGTTTGAAGAGCTTGGATCACGGGAATCATTGGTTCGAGTTCGGTTTGAAGATTCAAGACTTGCACGGGTTCTTTAGTTCCTTGTTTGTTTGATTTCTCTCTTGAAAAACTTGTAAGCATGAATTCTTGTTTGAACAACTTTGTTTTGATTTCATTGATTAACATGCTTGGCTAAACGTTTAAACCGCCTAGACTACGATGAATGGATTTGAATAAAGTTTGAACCTTTTTAGTTAATTGCATTTGTTTATGGATTAATTGTGTTTAGTAAGAGGTTTGGTTTATTAATTTGGTGTGTATGCGTACTTTAATTTGGTTAATTATTATCAATTGCTTCGTGTGAATCTAGGTGGTTGTCTGCTACGGAATAGGTTCATGCTAGATCTTTGACCTTGTGTCTTTGACCTTTAGGGTGAATTGGCCAATAAACCTTAGAAGTGATAGTTAATACTTCGCTAGATTTCAGTATTCTACTAGTCCTAATAGCTGGAAGGTGCAGGGCTATTGGTAGGTCTTACCCGGCGAATTGCTTTAGACAGTCTTTGGAAAAAGTCATGCCTTAGTTGCCCCGTCGGTTTATTAGTCTATCAAGTCAAGTTAAGAAACTCAAACTACCCTAGATCTATAATTGGAAAAGAGTAGGTCAATATTAGGGTACTTACACAATAATTAGATAACTGGAAGGAAGTCTTATAACCGGTAGAATTAACGGCCTAGGTAGTGCCATAAGTTCCACCTCGAGAAGGGTTGAGGGGCTTAGTTGATGTCTTAATAGGTTTAGTATCACAAGATCCCGGTTCCATAAAACATGCGGTTAACTTAATTGGTAAATTCTTAAAATTAATCTAGGATTCTAGTCTAGGTGGTCTTCTTCATCATCTAAGAACAGTCTTCATATTAGTTTAGTCTCGTGGTTCGATATCTAGACTTTCTTAGGTCATACTACAGTGATCGGTACACTTGCCGATTGTGTGGTTTAGGTCGAGTCTAGATTTAAAGCTTTTTAGTGTCTAGCTTAGAGAGTCTAAAGTAGTTAATTTTAGTAGTCGGTTTAGCACACATCAAGATTTTGGCGCCGTTGCCGGGGACTCTTGGCAATTGCGCTTATTAGCTTTGATAGACTTTATTGACATATACGAGCTACGTGTTTTGTTTTATTTTATTTTGAGTCTTTTATTTTTATTTTTATTTTGAGTCTTAGTAACTAGTGTCTGTTTTTCTTATATTTAGGTTTTTGCTTGTAGTGGATGCCACATCTGCGCTCGCACGGACCGCCGCCGAAGCCACCAGTCACAGAGTCATCATCTCGATTGGGCCAAGGCCCGCAGGTTAGTACTTCATCCTCTTCTAATTTCCCAAACTTCGATACCACCCCGTTGCCCACCCACCTCCCTCACCACACCATTCACCTAAAGTTTCCCCACCCGATAGTCCCACTTCTAGCACCTCTAGCGCCCTAGATAACATAAACTTAGAACAAATGGCCAATGCAAGACAGACCGTCCATCAACAAGCCACCAAACGCTTCACCGGTCTTGCTTCACCCATCACCGTTCCACCCATAGTAAACGAAAACTCATGGCAGATTCCATCGTATGCCATGCAAGCCATCACCAATAACATCTAGTTTCACGGTCGCGAGGACGAGGACACCCCCGCCCACGTGAACCGTTTCTCTCGTATGCTTGCTACTTTTAGCCTTCATGGAGCCCCAAACGATGCTACCTATTTACAGCTCTTTCCCTTTTCACTAGCCGGCCGTGCGGATACTTGGTTAGATTCTCAGCCAACCGGTACTTTTACCACTTGGGAGGGCCTCCGTACAACCTTTTTGAACAAATACTTTCCACCCGCTAAAGCCTCACATCTTCGCGATCAAATTCACTCATTCCACATGGAGCCCGACTAGCCCTATTACCTTGCTTGGGAGCGATTTCAAAACCTTGTCGCTCGATGCTCCCAGTATGGTCTTTCTGATTGGGCCCTTTGCGAGAAATTTTATAACGGTCTCACCCAAGAGACTCGTGATCGTTTTGACACTAATGCGGGAGGTCATATGATGGGAATTCTTACTATTGCCGAGTGTTTAGAGCGTTTTGAGCGCTTTGCCCAATCTCAATCTCAATCGCGAGCTGATCGACGGTATCAAAGTGGCAATTCAAATACTACTACTAGTGCACCCACTCGTGGGGTGAGCCATATCACTATGGACCGTAGTATAGCCGCCGTGTTGGAAAACGTCACTAGAGAGCTCAAGGAGATTAAGGCAAAGGTTCATAAATGTGAGTTTTGTCGAGGGGGTCACGCTACGAATGCGTGTCCATTGTTAGTGGATGAGGAGCAGGTCGATTTCGTGGGAGGGGGTCAAGGTAGAGGTCAACCTAGTGGGTTTGGTAGTAATTTTAATTCGGGTTAGCGTAATAATAATAATTTCAATAATAATTTTCGTTCCAATGGTAACGCCCCTGGTTTCCAATTAGCTCAAAATCCAAACAGGGGACAGGGTTCATTCTTTGGTGGGGGTTCAAATGGGGAGTTCAATAAGAGGTTCAATGGGCAGGTCAGGGATGGGGGGTCAAGTAGTCAGGTTCAACGAGTTCAGGGTTCAAATAGTGATTTAAGGGGTAGTCTTGAGAGGATAGAGGCCATGATGAGCCAGTTAGTCGTTAAGGACCAAACCACCCAAAAGATCCTTACTGAACATGACCTTATACTTAAGAACCACCAAGCCTCTTTCCAAGACCTTCAAAGGGTCGTAGGTGACATGTCTAGGAAGCTTGAGGAGAGATTACCCGGTCAATTTGTGGGTAACACCCAACCGAACCCTAACGCCCATGCCAAAGCCATTACCACTCGTAGTGGCAAAACCGTAGGGAACCCGAGAGTTGAGGAGAGAGTGGTAGAGGAGGATGAGGAGATTGTAGATGAAGAAATCAAGATGGAGGCTCCCGGCAAAGTGCAATCGAGGCTAGGCCCAGCAAGTACCGCACAGCCCGGTGAGCCTCAAGGTGAGAAGAGAGTAGAGAAACCACCCATAGACATTAGGCCTTCTCCACTCGTAGATCATGCGCGTCTCCCGTTTCCTACACGTCTTAGGAACCAAAAGTACTCCAAGGAATACGGGCAATTCCTAGATATCTTCAAGCAATTGAAGATTAATTTACCTTTCATTGAAGCACTCCAATCTATGCCCAGGTACGCGAAGTTCTTAAAGGACCTTCTTAGAAACAAGGAGAAGTTGGGAGAGTTGTCGAATGTTCCATTGAATGGAGGGTGCTCCGCAGTCGTTTTGAATAAGCTTCCAGAGAAGCTCACCGATCCCGGTATTTTCACTATTCCGTGTCTATTTGGTAGTAACACCACTACTCGAGCCTTAGCCGACCTAGGTGCTAGCATCAATTTGATGCCCTTTTCTCTCTACGAGAAGCTAGACTTAGGCGAACTTTCACCTACCCGTATGACATTGTCTTTAGCTGATCGATCCGTGAAATACCCGAGGGTTATAGTCGATAATTTTCTTGTTAAGGTCGACAAGTTTGTTTTTCCCGTTGATTTCGTCATTCTTGATATGGAAGCGGATGAGAGAGTTCCTATCATACTTGGTCGTCCGTTTTTGCGTACCGCTAAGCCCTCATAGATGTCTTCGATGGTAAGATCACACTTAGGGTCGGTGAGGAGAGAGTCACCTTTGAGATCGATCGTTCCATGAACCACCCGAGTGGTTCCGATGACTATAGTGGTCCTTTCCATTCCGTCTATTTCTTGAACTCATTCATCTCATGCGTTGACCGTTGTCTAGAGTACATTAGTGGAGCCTACATACTAGGAGGAGAGAATGTTGAGGAGGAGTCGTTGAGGTTGGATGAAGTAGAAGATGAGGGGATTCCTTTGATTCCCGAAGTGCTAGCCGTTAGTGATGACACCACCCAACCCCCACCCTTAGAGCTTAAGGTCCTTCCATCTCATTTAGAATATGTTTTTCTAGGGGAGGGTTCCGAGCTACCCGTTATCATCTCATCGAAGTTGGAGGATGGAGAGATGTTGAGGTTGTTGGAAGTGTTGAAGGCCAACAAAGAGGCCATTGCATGGAGGTTGTCCGACATTAAGGGCATAAGCCCTTCTTATTGCACTCACCGGATTCTCATGGAGGACGATTTCAAACCGGTGGTGCAACCCCAAAGGCGCCTCAACCCCAATATGCAAGAGGAAGTGAAGAAGGAGGTTCTTAAACTCCTAGATGCTAGGATGATATATCCCATCTCGGATTCGCCATGGGTTAGTCCCACTCAGGTTATCCCTAAGAAGGGAGGGATGACCGTTGTCATGAATTTAAAGAATGAGCTTATCCCTTCCCGTACGTTCACGGGTTGGCGAGTGTGCATCGACTACCGTAAGTTGAATGATGCCACCCGAAAGGACCCCTTCCCATTGCCCTTTATCTATCAGATGTTGGAGCGTCTCGCGGGCCAACAATTCTATTGTTTTCTCGACGGTTTTTCTGGTTACTTCCAGATCCACATCGCACTGAGGATCAGGATAAGACCACCTTCACATGCCCCTATGGCACTTACGCGTACCGACACATGCCATTTGGGCTGTGTAACGCTCCAGGTACCTTTCAGCGGTGCATGGTTGCCATATTCCAGGATATTATTGAGAGTTCCATGGAGGTTTTCGTGGATGATTTTTCGGTTTATGGTAACTCGTTCCATGAGTGTTTGAAGAATCTCGAGAGGATGTTGAAGAGGTGTGTTGAGACGAAACTGATGTTGAATTGGGAGAAGTGTCACTTCATGGTGACTGAGGGTATTGTTTTAGGGCATAAGATTTCGCGGGATGGTATAGAGGTGGATCGTGCGAAGTTATATACCATTAGCAGGTTGCCTCCACCCACTAGCGTTAAGTCGATTCGGAGTTTTCTTGGTCATGTGAGCTTCTATAGATGCTTCATTAAGGACTTCTCTAAGATCACTCGCCCCATGACCCGTCTCCTAGAGAAGGATGTTCCATTTGTCTTTGACGAGGAGTGTCTTAAGGCCTTCAACTTTTTGAAGGAACAGCTTGTTAGTGCACCTATTCTTATCTCGCCTGATTGGAGCTTGCCATTTGAGCTCATGTGTGATGCGAGTGACTATGCCGTTGGGGAGGAAAAAGAAAGGACAAGCACTTCCACCCCATTTACTACGCGAGCAAAACGTTAAATGATGTTCAAGAGAACTACACCACCACGGAGAAAGAACTCTTAGCCGTAGTTTTTGCGTTCGACAAGTTCCGCTCATTCCTCGTGCTCTCCAAGACCATAGTTTTCACCGACCACTCCGCGTTGCGTTTTCTTTTCCAAAAGAAAGACGCCAAACCCCGACTTATTCGGTGGATTCTATTGCTTTCCGAGTTTGACATCGAAATTAGAGATAAGAGAGCGGCCGAAAACATAGCAACCGATCATCTTTCACATTTAGAAGACCCGAAGAGAGAGGAGATTCGTGAGGAGGAGATAGGAGATACATTTCCTCACGAGTCGATTGAGTTTGTAGAGGCCAAGAAGGAGGGATTGCCATGGTTTTGTGATTTGACGAATTACCTTTCGAGTGGTAATATTGTTAAGGGAATGACCACACAACAGAAAAGGAAGTTCCTTAGTGAGTCAAAGAAGTATGTGTGGGATGATTCGTTTCACTTTAGGATAGGAGGAGATAGGATACTTAGGCGATGTGTATCGCGAGATGAGGGTTTGAATATCCTTAAACATGTGCTTGAAGGTCTAACGGGAGGCCATCATGGTGCATATGCCACCGCACAAAAGGTGTTCGATTGTGGATTTTATTGGCCTAATGTACTTCGTGATGCCGTTGAGTTCGTGAAAACATGTGATGCTTGTCAACGAACCGGTAACATTTCAGCCAAAGATGAGATGCCTCAAAACCCAATCCAAGTGTTGGAGGTTTTTGATGTTTGGGGCATAGATTTCATGGGACCCTTTCCCATCTCAAAAGGGAATCGTTACATACTTGTGGCAATAGACTACGTGTCTAAGTGGGTTGAGACTCAAGCTCTTCCTACAAATAAAGCCCGAGTAGTATTGAGTTTCCTCAAGAAACTCTTTTCCCGCTTCGGTACACCTAAGGCTTTAATCAGTGACCGGGGTACTCACTTTTGCAATGCATTGATGGAAAAGTTGCTTGCACGCTACGGAGTCACTCATTGTTTGTCTACCGCGTACCATCCACAGACGAGTGGTCAAGTGGAGAACGCGAATCGTGGTATCAAACGTATTTTAGAGAAAATCGTCAGAAAGAATAGAAAGGATTGGTCAGAAAAACTTGACGATGCATTGTGGGTGTTTCGAACCACCTACAAAACGCCTTTAGGAAGCACACCATTTATGATCGTCTATGGAAAAGCTTGTCATCTTCCCGTAGAGCTAGAACACCGAGCACTTTGGGCCTTAAAAACCGTTAACCTTGATATGGCCGAAGCCGCTAGGAAACGTTTCTTTCAAATCCATGAACTTGAGGATCTTAGGGACGCGGCTTATGCTCGATCTTTGGGCATTAAAGAGAAAACGAAAGCCCTACATGATCGTAAGTTAAGGAAGATCAAAGAATTTAGCAAGGGTGATAGAGTGCTTCTCTACAATTCGAGATTGAAGTTGTTTGCGGGGAAGTTGATGTCAAAGTGGTCAGGGCCGTATATGGTTCATTATGTGTTTCCGTATGGAGCAGTTGAGATTATGGATGAGTCCGATGGCCGGAGTTGGAAGGTAAATGGCCACCATTTGAAGCACTATATTGGAGGAGCGATAGATAAGAATGAGATGGAGGAAACTCCTCTCGAAATTCCACCAAAAGCCGCCACTTAGTGTTTGGGTGAAAATCCACGTGTACATTTTGTATCGTTTGTGTAAGAGTGGTCATTTGAGTTATTTTTGCTTTCTAACAGTATTTTGGTAGATTGTCGGTCTTTGTTTTATGTCGTTGAGAATTTCACAGGTTTCATCACCGCTATGGAACGAAGAAAGCATGAGAAAAGAGGTCCTAGGTATGTTTGTTTAACACTTAGAAAAATTTTTGGGAGTTTTGGATAGCTGGGAAAGTGTTTGAAAAAATTTCTAAGGCATGAAAGCTCCAAATTTTCGAAACATTCTGTGAAAAATGGACCTAGACGTAGCGTCTAGGCCCGTCGCGCTACACCTAGGCCTAAGGCCAATTTTTAATTGATTTGGAGGCGCCGCCGTACGCGACGCCCCCCCCCCCCCCTCTGACACTTACGTGTAGCGCGAGGCCCCCCCCCCCCCTAACCGGTTCAATTCGTTTTTTTTTTGCCTTTCTTGCTGCATAACACTTCATCTTTCTCTTATTACGAACCCTAGCCGCAAATTTCACTCTTTCCACCATAACTCACTCATTTTTCCACCAAATCACCCCATTTTTCTTCCTACATCACCACAATCACTTTCCCTACAATTCCGACCATCAATTTCACCCGAAATCGCGATAACCTTTCACGTTTTCGACAAGTTTGAGCACCACAAGTGCAAGGCCAAATTTTTCTTGCTAAATCCGACTCCAAGGTATGTTTTCTGTGATTTCTCGTTAGTAGGTAACTTTATTTTTCATTTGTATTGTCGGGTTAGTCATATTTTAGGTCTAGCGTTTGGGTGTTTCGTTAAAGTTGTGATTTTTGATGCTTTGATGCTTTAATAATGTTAGTAGGTTGTGGTTGGGTTTGTATGGGTTGATTATACATAATGGGGTTTGCGGATTGTTCAGGTTGGTTTATTTGCGGGTGTTTGAGATTTGTGGGGTATGTTTGGACATCTAGGCCACGTGTTTGAGCTTTGTGGGGTTTGTTTGGCTAACACTAAGAGGTTTTTGTTAAAAAAAAAAATAGGTCTTTGAACTGATTTTTGCAAATCTAATTAGTTGTCTAAATGAGCTTTTTATTGCACAAAACGTCACCTTGTGGTTTCAAAGTTTCAAACTCTCACTTGTTTAGCCTAAATGTTGGGATATTTTGGCACTTATGCTTAATTGAGGACAATTAACGTGCCGGGAGGAGATAGTGTACATTGAGTCTTGAGTCATTCGAGTCATCGAGTCTAGTTAGTTTACTTAGAGTTAGTACTTAGAGTTAATTGTCGGGTTTACTAATATGCATGTACAAGTTCACAACATTTTGCCCGTACTCAATCTCCATTCGGGCAAAGTTTGTGTTTGACTTACGCTTTTGTAAACGGTAACCCATGTTTTTCTTCAATTTTATTTTCGGTTTTAGTCGCGAACGTAATGCTATACGGCTGTTTCCAAATCTCCAAATTCTAAAAAAATAAAAAAAATTAGATTTTAAAAATTTAAAAATTAGTTTTTTTGTTTGTGTGATTCGTATCGCTTAAATCTTTCGTGTTTTGCAGGAACATATCAGGTGAGGGCTCGTCCAGTAACCCAAAGAAAAGGAAGATCAAATATCGAGTACGAGATCGGAGAGTTTATGCTCGAGTTGAAAGGCTAGTTGATCACCCAATCTTGGATTTTGAAGAAGACAGTGAAGAAAGGGAAAAGCTAGTGAAATTTGTGAAAACTAATCTCCTGGAACATCGCACAATTGATTGGGAATGGTTGCAAGGCATGGGGGTTAGTGACCGTGTAGCGGACTTGGTTGGGCCGAGACTGAGAGCGGTAATGGATTGCCGTTGGCCACAGCATACAGAGCTGACACTTGAGTTTCATTGTACTTTTCATCACAAAGAGGGTACATTTGCTGAGAAGAATGCGGTTTCATTTTCATTGGGCAGAAATCTGTATGAGATGAGCATTGCTGAGTTTGGAGTAGCTTTGGGTTTCTACACTGAGCAAGATGTGCGGACAGATGACTTTGTTAATGGGTTGAGAGGCGTATACAATCATTTGTGACCAAATTGCTTGGGTCCGGAGTGGTTGGCTAGATTCTGGGAGACGATTTCGACTGCACCGTTCTTCGGCACGAACCTTATCTCATCGGATCATGATCTGATCCATAGGTATATTCTAAAGGTGTTGGCGACTACGATTATGGCAAGAAGGTCGGGTGAGAACAAGGCTAACTAGTTAGATATCTTTGCTTTAATGTGTATGGTTGAGAAGCGGAATTGGAATTTGGTGAGTTTCTTCGCATGGTCTTGTAATCGGCCTCGCAGAGGGGGAAACCGGGCGGCGATGGATCTTGGCCCGTACATTACTAGGTTAGCGACTAATTTGGGTGCTTTCACGAAATATAAGTTGGAGCAGATGAGAGAGAATGTTCCAACAACTTACTGGAGTGTTGGGGATCTACAGTTAGCGGGTATTTTGTCATATTCGGATCCGCCAGAATGGGAGTTCAGACAGGGTGCACAGGTTCAGCCGCCAGTAGGTACTGAAGAGACCTCGGTAGAGACATGAGATTCCAGCTCAGCAGCACCCACTTCGCCATGCCCAACAGCCACGACCCGACCCGACCCATTCACTCATGAAGCTGCTTACGACCTTAACCAGCAGCATTTCGATCAGCTAGAGGAAAGAATGAGAGTTGATCATCAGTGGACGATGCAGAGCCACCACCGCCAGGATGACATGCTTAGGTATATGATGTCAGGTATGCATCTAGATGTGCCTCCACCTTTTTTTGGATTACTTCCACTACCAGTTTATGGCGGTGAGCAGCAGGATCCGTATGTCTATGGACAGTATCTGGGGTATGATCAGTGGGGTGGATAGAGTGGTTATGGTTATGGTAGCCAGTATGGATGGCAGCAGGCAGGAGATTCAGGTGTGCAGCATATGGATGAGGAGGGAGACGACGAGTGATGAAGATGGATTGAAGCGGCATATATCCTTTTATGACTATTTTATTTTATGCTGCTTTAATAGTTCGATTGGGTTGTATTAGTAAGACAATATGTTTTTATTTTTCTTTTGAACTTCAGATGCTGGTACTATGGATGTTTGGTAGTAGTTTGTTTGGTATGGTATGTTTGCTTTAGGTTGATGATTGGAGCCGCTTTCCGTTCGTGTGAGAGAGAGTTTTGGTATTGTTTGCTGAGTACGTTCGGTATTGGAGGGCACTTATGGAATTGACTGGCACGTTGACAGTCTCATATTTTTCGAGCTAAGTCTTTTTCATTGCAGAGTTTTGTATTTCTTTTTGTTTTTCTTTTGTTTTTATTTCGTAGGTAGTTTCTAGTTTTGTTTGTTGAGTCTTGTTCTACTCTTGCATTAGGGACAATGCAAATCTCGAGTGTGGGGATGGGACATTAGAGTCGTAGTGTAATTGCTTTTTATGGATTAGAAAAAAGAGAAAAAAACTGGAAAAAAAAAACAAAGAAAAGGTCTTTTGAATTTGAGTTTGCAAATAAAGACGGAAAATGATAGAATAGATGGGTTTTTATTCGGGTTATAATAATAATATGAGATAAAAATAGTCGTGCTTATGTCTAGTTTGGGATATGTGAATAGGCCCGGTCTGGTTCTAGGTTCCTTTGATCTAATATACCTTAATTGTCGGTTTGCTAGTGGGTGCTCACCTGGGAAAAATGGGAAATTGAAACTGCCTATAATAGTATAAGGAACACCGTTATAAGTTAAAATCGTTAGAATTTTTAGTCATGAAAAAAAATAGAAAAGAAGAAAAATTTGAGCTAGAAACTGAATGAAAGTAGCACAGGCCTATGTAGTCTTGGTTGGGGATAGCGACTCTACAACCGGAATGCCTCTAGGATGTGTGAAATCAAAATTGCAAAGAAAACAATTACCGACGCCTATGTAATCCGAGTTGGGGATAGCGACTTTACAGCCGGAATACCTCTGGGTTAGGTAAAGCAACGTCTAGGCTCGGAAAAAAAAGAAAAAAAAGAGATGAGAAAAAAATATATTTGATTTTAAATTCTCTTGATTTTGATATAAAACGGTTAGGAATTGGTCCAGTGATTGTTCCTTTTGTTCCATAAGCTTGAGGCGAGATTAGATGGATTGTGGATTCTAGTGTGAGACCCTAGGTAGACTGACCACATTTGAACTAAACTTGCATGATAAGGGCTTAGAACCGGGTTCGGGATTAAAGGGACAAATATATTTGCAATCGTGGCTAACATAAGTGTCGACTTTAATAAATATAAATAGTTTTTAACCCGATTATTTGCTAATCTATGATTCCGTTTGCATATATCTTTTTCGAGGACGAAAAAATGCTAAGTGTAGGGATGTTTGATGTACTGCAAAGTACATATCTTTATAGTGTATATTTTGGTTAGTTTTTGGCTATTTTGAGTCTAGTTTAGGTTAGAATTTCGATACTGCTGACGTTAAGCTATGATTTCAGGTCCCGTTGCTTAAAGTGATGAAAACGAGTCAAAACGAGCAGTTTGGAGGAAAAACAGGATTCGAATGCGAGTCGGATAGCTGAATAAGCAAGAACATAATAAAATTGCGGATAGGGGGCGCCGCCGTACGCCTAGCCCTAAGGGGGTACCCGTCGCGTAGCACCTAGCCCCCAAATTCGCAGAAAACTTGTTTTTCAGTTAGGTTTTGTGGAGATGTTCGGGTGTATATACGAAACGGAGCTACCGTCAAGAGGGTTACGAATTTGTGAAGTCTGAAAGCTTATTTTGGAGATTGAAGTGCTGCGTTTGAAGAGCTTGGATCACAGGAATCATTGGTTCGAGTTTGGTTTGAAGATTGAAGACTTGCACGGGTTCTTTAGTTCCTTGTTTCTTTGATTTCTCTCTTGAAAAACTTGTAACCATGAATTCTTGTTTGAACAACTTTGTTTTGCTTTCATTGATTAACATGCTTGGCTAAACGTTTAAACCGCCTAGACTACGATGAATGGATTTGAATAAAGTTTGAACCTTTTTAGTTAATTGCATGTGTTTATGGATTAATTGTGTTTTGTAAGAGGTTTTGTTTATTAAGTTGGTGTGTATGCGTACTTTAATTTGGTTAATTATTATCAATTGCTTCGTGTGAATCTAGGTGGTTGTCTGCTACGGAATAGGTTCATGCTAGATCTTTGACCTTGTGTCTTTGACCTTTAGGGCGAATTGGTCAATAAACCTTAGAAGTGATAGTTAATAATTTGCTAGATTTCAGTATTCTACTAGTCCTAATAACTGGAAGGTGTAGGGCTATTGTTAGGTCTTACCTGGCGAATTACTTTAGACAATCTTTGGAAAAATCGTGCCTTAGTTGCCCCATCGGTTTATTAGTCTATCAAGTCAAGTTATGAAACTCAAACTACCCTAGATCTATAATTGGAAAACAGTAGGTCAATATTAGGGTACTTACACAATAATTAGATAACTGGAATGAAGTCTAATAACCGGTAGAATTAACGGCCTAGGTAGTGCCATAAGTTTCACCTCGAGAAGGGTTGAGGGGCTTAGTTGGTGTCTTAATAGGTTTAGTATCACAAGATCCCGGTTCCATAAAACATGCGGTTAACTTAATTGGTAAATTCTTAAAATCAATCCAGGATTCTAGTCTAGGTGGTCTTCTTCATCATCTAAGAACAGTCTTCATATTAGTTCGTATTAGCATGGTTCTAGTTAATAATTAGTTTAATAGATTTCCTTATATTTTCAGTAACACCCCCCCCCCCAAACAATTAAACAGTTTGAGTCATGTCTGTCAGAGTTTATTAGAGTCTAGTTAGCGTGATTAGTAGAGTCTCGTGGTTCGATATCCGGACTTCCTTAGGTCATACTACAGTGATCGGTACACTTGCCGATTGTGTGGTTTAGGTCGAGTCTAGATTTAAAACTTTTTAGTGTCTAGCTTAGAGAGTCTAAAGTAGTTAATTTTAGTTGTCTTTTTAGCACACATCACTCCCTCAAGCTAAACAAGTCGCAACAACGTGAAGCTTGGACCGAAGAGTGTCAAAACGAGAGGATGATAGCCCTTTAGTCAAAAAATCCGCGAGCTAAACAAAAATGGGCACACATCGAACACAGAGTCTGTGCTAACACCATATCACAAATAAAATGCAAATCAATCTCCAAGTGTTTCATGCGCTGATGAAACACAGGGTATTATTGCAAGATACATAATATTGTCACACCAAGGAGCAGGTGAGCAAGAGCAAGAAATATGGAGCTCACTCAATAATGACATAACCAAGCGAATCGCAGCAGCAGTGTGAGCTAAGGCATGATACTTAGCCTAGGTGCTAGAATGGGCAATGGTATGTTGTTTCTTGAAGATCTAAGTGGTGAGGTTAGGTCCAAGAAAAAAACATGATATCTTGTGGTCCACCAACGATCATTAGGGCATCCAACCCAATCAATATCAAAATAAGCATGTATATTAAGACTATTAGATCGTCGAATAGCACATTGCTTTCTTTCCACCCTTGGTGTCCATTATTCGGATGAATTCAAAAACATCAAAATTCAATTTGACCCAAATCTAAATTACGTATTTGAAACGTTGAATCTGATTAGCAACCGAACAAAATTTTGAATTCGATTTACAAATTTTAATTTTTGAACCGGCCCATATATTTTAATCAAGATTTTATATATAAGTCTTACTTTTTGTATTAAAAATACATATAATTACAGAGTTGAGTCATCCTACTTATTCTCCTAAATCTAGGAAGGCTATGATGGCACAATAGATCACAAAATATAACACAATGCCTAGAAAAAAATACATAGTGAATCACAAAAAATGACCAAAAAAACACAATGCCAAATGAAACGACACAATGAACCAAAACAAAAATTCTAAAATCAACAAGCTGATAATCCAAAAGTGAAAACCTATGTGACAATCGGTAAATCCGAGACATTATACGTACATCTGATTAATCATGTTTTGTATTAATTACGTTCATTTAGATTATTTATTGCTAACTAAGTCTATGAAACCTAACAAAGTTCAAGTAAATGCATGGGTTTGCCTTTGGTAACCATTAAATATCACCTTATCACATAATGGTAAAATTTTATGAAATGAATGTTGGTGATTATCCGGTTAACTGTTTATAACTAAAATTATTTCAATATATGACTAGAACATTAAATCAGTGGCATTAGTATGTGCTTTGATGTGAATAATAGATCAAAATATAATACGGATATATTAATATCGTCTTTTCTAGTTTTCTCGCGTATATGTTAGTTTTGACACAAATTAACATCTACATTTGTCATTATTCCACCAAACAATTTGTAATTGTGTGATTAACGTTTATCTATTGTTAAATATGCCGTAATTAGTGTAATTGGATGAAAACTCGATATAAATCACCAATTCATATCAAACCTCACTAGATTGGGACTTTAGGGGTCAGGATTTAATATAATAGTAATACTTTAAACACCTTGGTCCCCCCTGTTGGGTTTTTCACATGTTTATCAAAGTAATTTTATCCGAATAAAATTAAAACGTAGTGGAATATATTATTTAAAACATGTTACTTACAAGATATAAAACCCATTTTATATGTAAAACCCAATACCCGGATCCATATACGAACATGCATGCTATCAAAATTAAAACACAACCATAGGGTGTTTAGAATACTACCTTCCAAGGAGTAAATGATATGAAGAAGATGATGCTTCTTGAACGGTTGCCTTCAAGTGTAGAAGACCTCAAGCTTGTATACCCCAAGCCTTCCAACAAACACTTTGATTTTAGCTAGGATTTTATACACTTATGAACTCACTAAAATTTCCATCTAGATCAACCACCATGGCATAAAATATGAGGGGGGGTTATGGATTTCTTGCACTTGATTTATCAACTTGAAAAACCCTTCTTGATCAACCATACATAACCCGATTTTGGAGAGTTCTTACAGTTGATTTATCAACTTGAAAAACCCTCTTGATCAAGCATGTCATGGCCGAAATTGAGAGCATCCTCTCTAGAGTTTTTCTTGTTTTTCAAAAATTAATTTGTCATACAAAATCTTAAAAGGTATGAGAGAGAATGGCCACCCACATCACCCAATAAGAATTCATGCAAATATGACAACTTGCATGCAATCTTATTGGACCAACATTATGTCTTGGGAAGACATGTGGGGGGGGGGCCCACCTTGGTTTTTTTATAAAAAAATTTCAAAATTTCTTTTATAAACAATTTAAGTCTTGGTTAATGTTATAACTTTTATGAAATATAACATCTTATGTTTACAAGACTTATGCAACCTATATTATGTTATTTAACCTATTAAATAACAAAATAAAATTTTCCTTCAAAAATAAATTATCCATATAATTTATTAGTTTGTCAAGTGCAATTATTTAGAAAACCAATTTCTAAATATTCTAAGTGTTAATATTTATTTGTTTGATCATATCACAAATAAATATTATAGGTGTTTATCTAGCTTTATTTGGGTATGACTCGACTTGGATCATAACGTACTAGCCACATTAATTAATATGTGTCTTGGGCATACAGAGTCCAACAATCTCCCACTTGCACAAGATACATAGAAGATTGATGCAAGTAGTAAAGACCACCTAACTATAGTTTACTACCCCTAATACATATGAATATATGTCTCATTCAATAACATTATCCCCTTCAAGTCCCTTACTTGAAATGTTTTAGGTGAATTTATCATTTATCCTTTCGTTACAGATGTCATGTCAAATCCAGAGACATAGAGTGATCACTTTCTGTTGATTTAACTTTAGCAGGCCTTAGACATCTTTCTCTCAACGAATAAGAGGAACAAATCCCTTCTTGACTACATACGTCTCTCACAATCACCTTGTACCACACCTGAGCCTAGCCTTATGTACTGTCATATTACTGACAGCGAAAAATTAAGTCAAGGTACAATATTTGGTGAATATCAAGACCCAATGTGTATCTCAGGTTAGAGGATACTATGATATTCTCCTTTACTCAAAATTTACTTATGATCAATCACAAATGATTCCATACAGTAATATTTGAGAGCGAGTCAGTCCAATATTTGTATCCGACAAATATCTATGAACCTTGGCAGCAACACTTTGCTCTATATTCATATACCTAATGAATATCCACCAATCCAAGTTCATAATAGTCTTATATTCATATTTGTTCCCAAAAGTATGATCAACTACGAACATTTAGAATAAGTAACTTATTCACGGATTTAAACATGCTAAAATGGAACATTACTCAAAATACCATAAAGAGTTATAATAACAGTTGTTCCAATATCCAAATATAAAATAGATCAAATCCAATCACTAGAATATCGAAGTCCTAAGGCACAAGTATGACCCTTCATGCTTTGCCCGTTCAAGGAGCTTCATGAGTGGATCCGCAAAATTTTGATCAGTGTGAACTTTTGGGAATACATATCTTTCCCTTTTTCAACTTCATCCTTTATGTAGTTGAAACTCCACTCAATGTGCCTAGTCTTTCGATGTACGCAAGGTTCCTTGATTTAAGCGATCGCACCATCGTCATCACAAAGATCTCTAGGGGTCCTGAATGGTAGGGACTACCCCTAGATCGGAAATAATTCAAGTGGTAGATCCATATGAATTATCTCAATCAATGAAGCGGCGATGTATTCTGATTTTGTAGTGGACAATGCTACCCTGATTGTGATCGAGAACCATCTCGATCAGTTTGGAAACTCGTATCCATGTAACCTTTTACAACGAGTTCTTTTCACCAGATCCATATATTAGAAATGTATCCTTAGTCCTTCTAAGGTATTTCAATATATTTTTAACAGTCACCCAATGACCGTTACTCGCTAGTATCTACTCGTCATGCTTAAAGCGCATAACTTATCCGGTCTAGAGCATATCATTACAAATATAATGAATCCTATAGCTGACGCATATGGGATTCCTTTCATTCTTTCCTACTCATCCTTTGAGCTTAGACATTGAAACACTTTCAATATTGTCCCCCTTTTGAACAGGTACCAAACCTTTCATAAAGTTCTAAATCTTGATCCTTTTCAAGATTTTGTCAATGTATGCACTTTGGTATAAACCTAACAAGTGCCTTGATCTATCCCTATAGATCTTTATTCCTAAAATATAGGCGGCTTCTCCAAGATCCTTAATGGAAAAACAACTTCCAAGCCAGGTTTTTACACCTTCCATGATTGGAATGTCATTTCCAAATAGTAGAATGTCATCGATATACAATACTTAGAAAGTAATAATGCTCCCACTAGCCTTCTTATACACACAAGCTCCATCGACGTTCTTGATGAATCTATATTCCTAATCTCTTCATCAAGACAGTGATTCTGACCTCTAGATGCTTGTTTCAATCCATAGATTGATATATTTAACTTGCATACTTTGTTAGGATGTTTTGGATCGACAAAACCTTCAGGCTGAACCATATAGACATCTTCCTCAAGATATCCATCTAGGAAAGCTGTTTTGACATCCATTTGCCAAATCTCATAATCATATTATGCAGGTATGGCAAATAATATCCTAATTGACTTTAGCATCGCCACAGGCGAGAAGGTCTCATCATGATCAACCCTTTGAGTTTGAGTGAAACCTTTTGCTGCAAGTCTCGCTTTATAAGTGTCCAAGTTACCATGCATATCGATTTCCTTCCTGAAAACCCACTTACTTCCAACTACTTTGGAGTTAAAAGGTGCTACAACCAATTCCCATATTTGGTTGTCATACATGGACTGCATCTTTACGTTCATGGCTTCAAGCCATTTGTCATAATCGAATTTTGACATTGCATTATGGTATGTGGTTGATTCACCTGAATCTACCACGTAGCATTCATCCATCAAAAATCCATATCTTTTAGGGACTAATTCTACCAGATCTGCGAATGTTTTGTGTACTTTGATCAACCACTTGATCATTTTCAACAACCTCTTGTTGAGTGCTAGTTTTACCCAAACGTGTATCGGCTTGTGGTTCCTTGTCCTCATCAAGTTCCACTGTTCTACTAATTCCTTCCACAGGGAACTTAGCTTCCAAGAACTCAGCCTTTCGAGCAACAAATACCTTTTGCTCTGTTGGATCATAGAAATAATATCCTATACCTTCTTTAGGATATCCTACAAAGATACACTTAGTGGATCGTATTTCCAATTTATTTGGGGTGTATTGCTTCACATAAACTTCACAACCCATACCTTTAAATATGTTAATGATGGAGCCCTTCCATGCCATATTTCGAAAGGTGTCTTATCCACTTTCTTGGTTTGGGGCCATACGGGCCGCGGAGAGCAAAGCGTAACCTCAAAATGATAGAGATAATGTGCTCCTAGCCATCATAGATCGAACCATCTCCAAATAGAGTTCGATTCCTTCTCTATCAGAACGAAGAACTTCGACTGAGTTGTGTTGGGATTGAACCCTACCAGAGGAACAAATAATTAAAGCCAAAATCGGATCACAACAGTGGATTCACAATAAGCAGTTGTTTACATTAGACTTTCCCCTTGAAAGTGATTATAACAACTGATGGTTCTCTATTCACTGTCCGTATACAACTGCTGCTACCCTTTAAACTGCTGATATAGCCCTGAAGAAGTAAACACTGCTGATGCAATCTACTGATGACAAAGCACTGCCCACTCAAGGACTGATCAACTTTGAGGAAAGCACTGATGAAAGGAGAAAGCAGTAGTTTAGTGTGTCTTTTGTTTTGTATAGTATCAGTGGTTAGGATAACATTGTTTGTATAGGAACAATGGTTACAGGTTGTTAGGCTGTTAGACGTCACTTTCATGGAGACGTCAGCTGAGATGCCTCAGTGGTTTGGTCTGCCTATAAATGGAGCAGTACTGTGTACTGTTACATTTGATTGACTGAGTGAGTTCTTCTCCTAATGTTTAATCCTCTCATCTTGTGTGCAATCAACCATTGGAGTATCAGGCTGAGGGGGAGTTTAGTTTGTAAGCTTGCTTTGTAATCTTTTGATTTGCTTTGTAACCTTTCGATTGATGAAAAGCTTGTGTTTATTAAAAACTATTTTCCTCCTTGATTGTGTTTACAAAGTGTGTGTTCATTTTCGTTGCATATCTCATTGAATCATGCTTATTAATTGTTCATTTATTACAAACAAACACAATCATAAGAGACTCCGATCCTAACAATTGGTATTAGAGCTTGGACAGTCAAATTCGATCTAACAGTCAATTTGACATAACAGTTCAGCTCAAAATTCATTGATACTAAGGTTGATTGTACTTGGTTGAAAAACAGAGTAATGAGAAATCACGTTCAAAGTGACTACTCAAAGGCTCTGTAAAACAACCAAGATGTCATAGGACACACAAACTTCACATAACGAGTGATTTCATACATAAACCACCTACAGTTTTCAGATCTGAAAATATATCTGATAACTATGGTAATATTATTTACGAAAATTGATTTCAATTGTAGTTATGAAGTTTTTGCTGTTTCCATCATGCTAAGGTATGAACCTCAGGTCAACAAGAACCTATGTTCATAAAAACATTAGTGTTTTTGTTTACACAAAAAGAGGGAAATTAAAACTTTAGTCATTTAGATCTTGTGTATTGAAAAACTGATTGAGAATCCTTCAAAAGGATCAAAATCAATTCTGTCAAGAATACATTAAGAAAATCAGCAGTCAAAAATGTCCAGATCATGGGTAATGTGAAATTTGGCATAAGCATGTGCAGAAATGACCAAATCTCTCAAAACATTGCTACAAAATGATTCTGAAATAAGTATTCCTTCAATAAATACCTCCCAGTGAGTATTTCAGTACCTATGTATGGGAAGGGTAAAAAGAGAAGAAGAAAATTACAAAAACTCAAAAGTGTGTTTATCTCAAAACTTTTGAAGTAAAGAGTATAAATATAAAACACTTAAGAGTACAAAAAATAGGGTGGAAAATGGTCATCAAGCAACGGTGTGCATTCATTGGTACAGGGAAGTTCAGGTAAAAATTAGTATCACCAGTGATTAAACTTAAAAGAGGACTAGACAAGTTTTGCAGAATCATCACATGGAAACAAACGTATGTGAACATGTCTCCTCATTTTTGCAATCAACTGACAAGAAAATGATACCAAATAGTGGTCAAAATGTATTTACAATTTCATACCACTGTTGTCAAACCATTGACCATTTTCATAAACTTGAGATTGATATGATTATGAGTTTTATTGGAAAATATACCAGATCCTCTTTATGTTGTTTTCAGAAAATCCTTTAATTATTTTTCTGGAAAATGATTTTTTTTTTCAAATAAAGCAGGATATATTATTCTTTATTTTTTTTAAGAATAATATATTTTGTACTTTTACTGGTTTTTGTTTGTAAAAGCTTCAATCTCCTGTCTGGATATAGAACCTTTATTTTTGGTGATATTATCCTCAAAACAGATCAAAAGGAAATGGTACATGTGTGAAGGTCATGTCTAACTCAAATTTGTTTTTAACACTGTTCAAAGTTTGATTGCCAACAGACCCTAAAATACTTGGGTTCTCATGTTCTAATTAAAATATTATGACACAAAAATGAGTAACGTTAGTTAAAAGGGTTTTAATCATCTAGGATACTAAACCACTGTCAGGAATTTATAAAAGCTTCAAAATGTGTAATTGACATGTGGCAAAACCTTGAATGCAAATTCACATAAAAGCTGCTGACATGTTGAACTTGACAATTTGCATCTAAAATGTATTTTGTTAAAGATAGCATCCGTGCAGACATTTCAGAATCAACATCAACAGATGTTAGAGATGATATTGTGATTTCACAAGATAAAATCATTCCTTTCATCAGAACTGCAGATGCTCAAAATACTTGTCAAAAGCTTATCCACTGATGCACCAACAGTTGCTGATATACTAGTCTTTCAAATCTTTATATTACCCCTAACCACTGCTTTGCTCAAACGCCTGTTTCCTAAATATTGTCCACTGCTGAAAGTCAACCCCTGTTCTCTCATTTCTTTGGTAAACACTGTTGTTCAAAATCAGTGTTCTATCCACTGATATGATATCTACTGATAGTGAAAAATCATCCACTGTTATCACATTATTACCGTTGTAATCACTGATGACTGCTTCATCAGTGGCTCTCAAAACAATTGTCCTCCATAAAACATCTCTTCATCAGAGGTTGACACGTGGTCAGTTTTTAGCCTTCAGATCTTTGTAACCGCTACCACATCAGCGTTCATTCTTTTCCCTAAATAAAACCCTGATCAAAACCCCAAACAGGGTTTTACAATGTCGAATTGAATTCCAAAAATCTCTTCTCAAAGCAGTTTCCCACTTTCCATCTCAAATCATTCTTCGTTCATCCTCATCAAAATGACGAAGTCAAAATCAAAATCAAAATCATCTTCATCTCCCAAAGAAGCCACACAAATGGCCGTTGAACCTATTGAAATCCCATACAAATCCCCTCACAACTATCTGGGTCTACTCACAAAACCCACCAACAATCACACCTTCGATTCCATCATCGACATTATGTCTGCGTCAAAGTACAAAACTTTGCTTACAACAGATGCTCCAATATACCAACAAACCCGGAGAGAGTTTTGGAAAAATGCTACGCTTGAAAAACAAGACGATAAAGTCATAGCCATCAACTCCTCCATACAGGGTAAAGCGATTCAAATTACTCCACAATCCATTTCGGAAGTCTTTAAACTCGATGATCTTAAAGGTAAAACATCTTTTCCCAAAAACGAGTTGAAAACTGATTTTCTGAAAAGGGGGTATGCAGAATAAACAAAAAGAGATACCTTACAAAAAAGGTTTCTTTCCCTCTGCACCTAGATTTTTATTCCACACACTTTTGATGTGTGTTTCAAATAAAACAACTGCTTTTAATGAAATACCATTGAAGATCCAATGTCTGGGTTATGCTATTTTAAATAGTGAAAATTATAACTATTCCCAGGAGATCTTTGATGATTTGGTGAAAAATGTTGATAACAAAGCATTTCTACTTTTTCCAAGATTTCTAAGCTACTATTTTAAACAAAAATTTGGAAAAGAAAATGAAAATTTGCTTGAACAAGGTGTTTATTTTCAAATAAAAGGTCTAACACCTGAAACATTCACTAGAATGTTAACCCCTTTAAAAACAAAAGCAGAGGTGCATGAGCAGAATTTAGCAGCTACCACTGCTCCTCAGACATCTGCTGCTGAGCCCACTACTCCAGGTGATCATAGCAGCACCACCACTACTTTGAAACCCACACCTGCCATCACCAAAAAGGCCAAAAAGAAATTATCCAAAAAGCCCACCAAACCCTCTAAAAAGGCAACTCTGGAAGATGAGATCCCAGAGCTAATGTCAGTGACAACACAAATGTCACCACAAACCACTGCTGCTACTTCCTCACAGAAGATGGAAGAAAGATCTCCACCACTGCCTCAAACTCCTCCTGCATCCTCACAAAAGGATCAGGTTGTAAGCACAGGGACCCCACATTATGAAGCTCTGGATCCAATTGGTTCCATCTTCCTCAGTCCTGATCCCAAGGACATGTCTCTTTCAACACCCATACCCTCACCAATCACATTACCACAATCCATAATACCCTTGTTGCATGCAGTTGCTATAGCTCAGACACAAACCAGTTCCTCTCTATCACCTATCACTGAGAGTACACTCCCACAAGTGACTGGGTTTGATGCTACTACCCCTGCTATCCCAGCAACAACTGAGGAGGTTACACCCCTTGAGTTACAAGTAACTCTTGGTGGTAGTTCAAGTGGAGCAGCAACTACAAGTGATGGATCAACAGATCTACATTTGGCCAGTTGTTTCATTAGTAAGACTCCCTTGAAGGCAATTTCTTCTATAGCACCTCTGGTAACCACCAATGAGTTTGTTTTAACCACTGGTACCCTCAAAATTTTATCAAGTGTTGAAGAGAGAAGACCCCTGAACCAAGAACAAGGGGCATCAATGGATGATTTTTGGGCTTCGTGTCCTAAGTCACACATTGATACAACCACTGCTGGTGGGGAATCAGATGATCCCATTAACTTGGGTGATGATTTAAAATATCAGGAATTGACGAACCGAGTTGAAAATCTTGAAACATCAGTTACTTAAATAAAAGATATGGTGCAACAGCTGTTAAAAGCTCAAAAAGCACAATCCACTGCTGTTCCAGCTCAAGCACCTGCACAACCTGCACCTGCAGCAAATGAGCTATGGAATGTATTTCAACCCCTGCTTGAAAAACAAAAAAATGGCTGATCAGCAGCATGAAATACATGTACAAATGCTGACAAACATGGTGGAGTCAAGATTTAAAGATACTAAAGCAGACATCAAAGCTATCAAGGCTCATATACAAAGCACCACTGGAAAAGTCCCTCCCACTATCCTCTTCATGGATAACCCCCTTCCAGATAATGCCAAAAAGGGGGAGAAAATCAAGCAGTTGAAGAAGAAGGGAATTGAGGATGGTGTTTATATTGAACCAGAAAAAGATAGCCAGACTAAAGCTGCCATAACAACACATACTACTTCACCACACACCACCACAACCACTTCCCTACCACCATCATCATCTATAATCACATCACCACCATTACCTCTTGCGATAACGCAGAAGACAACAGATGTTACAACATCTGCTGTAATGACAACAGTGGTTGCAGCACCAGTTGTTTTAACACTTGTTAGTTAGACACTTTCCACCACTCAAACCACTACTACTAATCCACCCAAGACATCATCAGCCTCTCCTACAATAAAAAGGAGAAGGATTTTCATTCCTGATGATGATTCTCCATCACCACCAAAAACAACTTCACCACCTTCAACCCCTGCTCAAAAGCAGAAGACATCTACTGACACATCAGTAGGTGTAATGACAACAGAGGTCGAAACACTAGTTGTTTCAACAACTGTTAGTCAGCCACCATCCACCACTACCTTCACTTAACTTCAAGCCATCTTCATTACAATAACCAAATCACCCAAAAGCACTCCTTCACTGGAGAAAATTTACTCCAGAAAAAGAAAAACAACTCAGGCAGGTGATGACAAATATGATCCTATGGCTGCAAAATATCCACTGGAACCTGAAGCTGTAAAAAATGAGATGAGACAATTCTACACTGAGGATGATCCTTCAAAATGAAGATTTCCTTCTCTCATAGGCTTCATAATCCCAGAAAATTTGGATGAATATCTCGAGATTAAAGCAAGGCAAACTAAGATAAGAGCCAAACTTGAATGCAAAGACCAAGGTGACAAAGCCATTTCAGAAAAAATGGAATTCTTGCTCACTAAAGTCAAACAGATGGAAGACTATGCAAGAGATCTGAGCAAAGAAATGTCAAATTTACCACCCAAAGCAGATCTACGAAAAGAAATGAGAAACGAATATCTTGCATACATTATGAAAGAAAAATTATATCCAGCTGAAGAAAAACAATTCGAAGAATGGCCAATAGTTGCATTAAAGCATGAGGCAAACAGAATTGAAAGAATCAAAAATGATCCAAGCAAGAAGAAGACAGCTCCAAACTGGAGCAAATACAAAAAGCTCAGCTGATCTTACATCTGAGTATAAAAGAAAGAAGCAGGAGTTGGTGGATGCAAAGGTGGATACTGCTAAAGCCATAGCAAAATGGACAAAGCAGTATACAGATGAAGCTTATGAAAGGCTTAAGAAAAGGAGGATAACAGTTTCGGACACTCCAAAGAAGCCTGACTACAAAAAGCCAAAGCAGCAGATCAAAACCTCTGAACCACTGATCACATCGGGAGATACCTCAATCATTGTGAAAAACCAAGAAAAAGAGAAACTGTTGACTACTGAAGAAGAAAAAGAAAAAGAAGCTGAGTACTTTAAAGAATCCATCAATAAAATGGCTTTGAATGAAGACAGATCAGCAAATCTTCAAGACCTTGCCAAAAAGGTTCTGAACAAATTATCATCACCAAACACATCAGCAGATATCTCAGACATTGAGTTAGATCAACAAAAGAGACAAGAGCAGATTGACAAAGAAGTTGCAGAAGACATAGCTGCAGCAAATGAAGTCATAGAAAAGGCTTTCAAACAAATGTCTGAAAACTCTGAACTAGCAAAAGTTCAGGATACTGCTCTACAAATCTTTACAAGGCCAAAATCTCTCAACTCATCTACAAATAAACCTCTCCCAAGAAACCCATTGGGTTCAAAAATACTAACATGGATGTCTGATCAAAAGACCCATGTATTGACCCTGTTCTGATCCAATGGAGAAGTGAAGTACATATCAAGGAAACAAGCACTAAGCCTTGGTGTTGAAGATCTACAAGATCTCCTTGAACTTACACTGTGTAGGGATGCGGATGATTCAAGTTCCAAGGATTTTGAAGAAGAATTTAAAAGACAAGCTAAGGAACTTCTGATGAGAAAATAAAGATCCAGAATAATGAAGGGTTTTGGCATTATCTGTTCCAGGGGGAGATTGTTGGGATTGAACCCTACCAGAGGAACAGATAATTAAAGCCAAAACCGGATCACAACAGTGGATTCACAATAAGCAGCTGTTTACATTAGACTTTCCCCTTGAAAGTGATTATAACAACTGATGGTTCTCTACTCACTGTCCGTATACAACTACTGCTACCCTTTAAACTGCTGATATAGCCCTTAAGAAGTAAACACTACTGATGCAATCTACTGATGACAAAGCACTGCCCACTCAAGGACTGATCAACTTTGAGGAAAGCACTGATGAAAGGAGAAAGCAGTAGTTTAGCGTGTCTTTTGTTTTGTATACTATCAGTGGTTAGGATAACAGTGTTTGTATAGGAACAGTGGTTACAGGTTGTTAGGCTGTTATACGTCGCTTTTATGGTGACGTCAGCTGAGATGCCTCAGTGGTTTGGTCTGCCTATAAATGGAGCAGTACTCTGTACTGTTACATTTGATTGACTGAGCGAGTTCTTCTCCTCATGTTTAATCCTTTCATCTTGTGTGCAATCAACCATTGGAGTATCAGGCTGAGGGGGAGTTTAGTTTGTAAGCTTGCTTTGTAATCTTTTGATTTGCTTTGTAACCTTTCGATTGATGAAAAGCTTATGTTTATTAAAAATTATTTTCCTCCTTGATTGTGTTTACAAAGTTTGTGTTCATTTCCGCTGCATATCTCATTGAATCATGCTTATTAATTATTCATTTATTACAAACAAACACAATCATAAGAGACTCCGATCCTAACAATTGATTTAGTACTTTACCTTTTGAAGATTTTGAACGTTTCAAAACTTCATCTTTGTGTCTCAGCATGTACACATAACCATAACTACTATAGTTGTCGGTAAAAGTAATGAAGTATCTTTCACCATTCCTAGTCATTGGCTTAAAAGGATCACATACATCCGAATGTATGATACCTAATAAATCTTTTACCCTTTCCCACTAAAGGATATATCAGTCATTTTACCTTTTAAACAATATTCGCATATATCAAATGAACCAATTTCATTTGTTTCCAAAAGACCATTCTTTTGAAGTGTTTGTATGTGATTCTGTTTGTATGACCAAGGCGATAATGCCAAAGATAGGTCTCATTCAAATCCATTTTGAGTTTCTTGGTGATTGCTTGGTACATTGAACTATCAAATGATGTATTATTATGAACCAATTCATAAATACCATTTGAAGGCATAGGTTTAAAGTAAAACATGTCATTCATCGAAATATAAATGTCATTGTTTACAAACTTTAAATCAAAACCATATTGTCTTATAAGGGAAACTTGAATAATGTTCCTAGTCAAACTAGGATCATTAAAATCATTTAAAACAATTTCCAAACCATTTGGAAGTTTCAAAACATAGTCTCATCGGGCTACAACTTGAACTTTCACTCCATTGCCCATGAAGAGACTAATGTCTCCCTTCTTTTAATGCTTATTTCTTTTGAACCCTTTTTCAACAAATTGGAAACATGAGTTCCACATCCGGTATCTAATACCCATGTGTTTGAAGAAATAACAGTAAGGTCAATATGTTTCATAAAGATTGTACCTGAGGTTTGCCTAGCATCCCTCTTGTTTTTCAACTCTTTGAGATAGGTTGGACAATTCCTTTTCAAATGTCCTATCTCACCATACTCAAAGTATGGATCGTTCGTGGCAACCTTTGCCTTTCGTTCTTTTGGTTTCGGTGGTTTTGCTTTAGCCTTTCTATTCTTTTTCCCTTTGAAGTGCCCGTTTCCATTTGCAACATTTGCTTTGGTGTTGGGGTGATGCCCTTTCTTGTTGCCACCCTCATTGATCGTTAAAATGGATAAAGCCCTTTTATCCATATTGAGCCTTTCTAGGTGATCAATGTGGCTTTTCATCTTAAGTACATAAGATGAGACCGATTGGGTTTCCTCTATCTGACATGCATGAAGTGCTCGAACCGTTTCGAAGCGTTTTACCCTTGCTTATTGTAGGAACAATTCCCTCAATTGGGTAATCATGTCGTATACTCATGATGTTCAAAATCCTTTTGAATCTCGGGAATCATAATTCCTAACATGAGGCAAGAAGCTTACATAGAATCCCCGGTATTCTTAATCCAATCGTTATAGGCATCCTCTTCTTCCATAAGATGTTCATCGGGAATAGGATCGTTCAACACATAGGATATCTTCTCTTACTTAAGAACGATTCTTAAGTTTCGATATTAGTCCATGAAGTGTTATGATTGAGACGATCCTTTTCAAGTATTGTTTTTAGTGGTAGGTTACGGACGGTTTGGATAATATTGTTAGCGGCCATCTACAAAATTTAACAAGGTTCAATTTTAGTATTTTCGATATTATTATATTTTAATCATTAATACCCTTTTATGTCTCATAGACAATTAATAATTAAAATATAGAATCCAACGTTACATTTAAATATTGGTTAGGTGACCTTTATCCCATTATTTAAATTAACAAGGTAGTCAACGTTTGACAATTGCAACCCTTTGCAACTTCTAGCCATATGGGATCGGTTAAACATCTTTATGTTTAGTTGGCATGTTTAATCCCATCAACACCTTTTATTCGCCATGCTTCGGTGACCCTAAGTTCATGGTTTCCAAATCAAGTCGTCCAACTTACACACACATGTGAGTTTATACACATAAGTGGTTAGGTGACCTTTATCCCACAAACATGGTAAACCCACCTCGAATATACAAGTTCCCTCAAATGTGGTTAGGTGACCTTTATCCCACAATAAGAGTTCCCAAGTGATTCGAGTGTTGTATAAAAGGATGGTGTTTGACTTGTTTTATAAAAGGGATTTTTGAGTTTTTCAGAATTCTAGTTTAGAAAACTTTACGTACCATACATTTGCATGCATTCAAATCCTTGGTACTTTTGTGAAAACAAATTTTCAAGGTTCTTTTTAATAAAACCCATTTTATTATAAAATCATTAATTTTTAACAACCTTTTATTAACCTTTTTAATGATTTTTAAAGAACCAATTTTAAGCTTGTTGTTGATTATTAATTGTTAAGCATGCATATCCAAATATCATCTAAACAATCATAAATAAAACAACCACACAAGCACAACATACATAACAATAGGTGCATAACCATAGCCAACTATTTTGACCACACTTGTTAGCCGAAACAAGTGTGCCAAAAGGTCCTTCTTGGGGTGAATATTGACACGAATAAATGTGTCATTGAACTCCCATTTGATCCCGCATCCAAATGCTTCAAGTCTTCTTCTTGTGTTGTGATTTCTCCACTTTATTTGAGCTTCCAAATGTCTTTTATATTCAGCTCCAAACTCCTTTGGAGTTTAAAAATGTGTTTTGGTTATCGGGCTAAAATCCCGTTAAGAACTATGAAGTCCTTTAGGCCCGAAATTAGCCAAAACCAAAACCGCATTTTTTTTGTGTGCATCTTCTTTTACAAAAAAAATTATCCTAATACATTTTTCTAGTAAAAATAAAATGCACCTAATCTATTTATTTACATACCAAATGAAAATAAATAAATTACATATTCTTACAAATGGAAGAACAAAATAAATAATTATTACAACCCATTGAAACAATTAAATACAAATCACAAACACAAACATTCAACATATTCACACAAGGTCATGGCTAGGTTATGAACACCAAAATATATATCCACAAATATATAAAATTCAAGAAGCAAATATGGTTTCCTTTTTACAACCAACTTTTCGGTCAAGAATGAAAAATTGAAAAAGTGGGTTTTTGTCCAAACAAAACAATCATCCAAATGACATAATTTTTCAAGATACTTTTATGCATGTATGAAAATAATCTTGAAAAACAAAAGGAGAACCATGATGAAAAATTTCGGCCATAGGGTTTAACCAAACCCGAAACCCGAAAATTTCATATCCTATGAAGCATGCACTCATATAAGCAGCTCTTGATGCCATTGTTGGGTTTTTCACATGTTTATCAAAGTAAATTTATCTGAATAAAATTAAAACGTAGCGGAATATATTATTTAAAACATGTTACTTACAAGATATAAAATCCATTTTATATGTAAAACCCAATACCCGGATCCATATACGAACATGCATGCTATCAAAATTAAAACATTGCCATAGGGTGTTTAGAATACTACCTTCCAAGGAGTAAAGGATATGAAGAAGATGATGCTTCTTGAACGGTTGCCTTCAAGTGTAGAAGACCTCAACCTTGTATACCCCAAGCCTTCCAACAAACACTTTGATTTTAGCTAGGATTTTATTCACTTATGAACTCACTAAAATTTCCATCTAGATCAACCACCATGGCCGAAAATATGAGGGGAGGTTATGGAGTTCTTGCACTTGATTTATCAACTTGAAAAACCCTTCTTGATCAACCATACATAACCCGATTTTGGAGAGTTCTTACACTTTATTTATTAACTTGAAAAACCCTCTTGATCAAGCATGTCATGGCCGAAATTGAGAGCATACTCTCTAGAGTTTTTCTTGTTTTTCAAAAATTAATTTGTCATACAAAATCTTAAAAGGTATGAGAGAGAATGGCCACCCACATCACCCAGTGAGAATTCATGCAAATATGACAACTTGCATGCTATCTTATTGGACCAACATTATGTCTTAGGAAGACATGTGGGGGGGGGGGGGGGGCACCTTGGTTTTTTTATAAAAAAAATTCAATATTTCTTTTATAAACAATTTAAGTCTTGGTTAATGTTATAACTTTTATGAAATATAACATCTTATGTTTACAAGACTTATGCAACATTTATTATGTTATTTAACCCATTAAATAACAAAATAAAATTTTGTCTCAAAAATAAATTATCCATATAATTTATTAGTTTGTCAAGTGCAATTATTTAGAAAACCAATTTCTAAATATTCTAAGTGTTAATATTTATTTGTTTGATCATATCACAAATAAATATTATAAGTGTTTGTCTAGCTTGTATTTGGGTATGACTCGACTTGGATCATAACGTACTAGCCACATTAATTTAATATGTGTCTTGGGCATACAGAGTCCAACACCCCCCCTCAAGGCATGGTATTTTTGGCCAAAGCCTTCCTAAGGATCCCCACACCATTCTATGTTGCTTCTTTGACCTTCCATACATGCATACTTATCTTGGAAATGATAAGACGATGATTAGTTGTTTGGAAGAACTTGATTTAAACTACATGTATGCTTCATTCTTCATTTACACCTTTGAAAGCACAAGAAAAATCTATTTCCCTCATAATTTTCGGCCAAGAACACCCAAGTTCATCCATCCATTTTCAAACAACAAAACACTAAATCTAAGTTAAGATCATCCAAGTTTTGAGGTATATTGAAGGCTTGGAGCTATACCTCAAAACCTAAGCAAAATCGATCTTCATGCTTATGAAATCTTCCTTAGCTTATCTAGTGATAAAAACCTAGTCTCATGTTTGTTTATCTTGTAAATATGTCTATATTGTGCAAGATGGTTCACCAAATGAGAGTTGATGGTGTTTTGTCAAAACAAACTAATCTAGTGTTAAAATGGAAGATTTTGGAAGGTGGATGATGTTAGTCCCAAAAACTGGATCTATCAATGATATCAAACAAGCCTATTGATTGTGCGGAATCCAATCAATAGGTGATTCAAGAATAAACAAGAAGAATAACACGATCTAACGGTTTCAATGCACACTTGTATTGATTTCCATGTCTAGTACATAAACCCTAACCTGCCTCTTGTGATTTCTCTATGAGTTGTAAGTGATAGGCTTACCTAGAAATAAAACAAAACATGTTTATGTACTCTAGGTGGCCCCGTGCCCCACAAGGGCATACCTAGCCCACATGGCCTTAGGCATGGCCCAATTCACCTTTCAAGGTCGAAATCCTAATATAAACTAACCTGATAAAGCCCAACTCGTAACCATAGCTTGCTGTGTATATTCTATACATCAGTCTCACACTTTTAGGCCTAACAGATACGTGTATTGTGAAGCGTGTATGTTTATGTGTGTGTGTTTGTGATACATGTTTAAGTATCTCAAAAGCGTTTGTGTGTTGCATGTTGTTGGGTGATAATCATGTGACTTGATGGATGTTGTAAGTATTTATTTTTCATTAAAATATGGGTGTATAAATGTGTATGTTCGGTCATGGGATGTATAGATGTGTATGATGATATTATGTTCTTGAAAACTTGTATAAAATACTAAGATTATTATGTTTTGTGGCGAATCTTGATTGTTGTTGTTTTGATCATGTTAAGTGCATGTATATGCTTGATTATGTATGTTAAGATGATTTTGGTTGTTAGATGTCTTAACATGTCTAATATGGTAAAGTGGGTAAATTAAAGTAGGTGATTTTGTATGAAAATCAAGTATGGTAAGTGTTATGTTGGATCATTACGGGTTGTTGTGATAATTTTGATGATAAAAAAGCACTTGGTAAATTTATGGGTGAAAATGGTATCTTCATAACTTGTGGATTTCAAAAAGTATAAGTGTAGTGAATTATTGATAAATAAACATATGGTTATGCTTGATGATGGAATATGTTTATTGGGCTAATTGTTGGTTGTGAATTGCATTGAAATTGTATAAGTGTTGGATGTTAGGATTATATATGTAGATATATAATTTAACATGTGTTTAAATAAAAGGTTTTGGGGGAAAGACATGCTTGTTTTATGCTAAGTCATACGGTTTTATGAAAAGCATAAAAGGGTTTACAAAAAATGCAAAGTTTATAGTATACATGTTTTCATTTACATTGTACAATAATTGCAAATGAAGTCTATCGTATCAATTATGTGCGCATAAGTTGTTGTTGATTGTGAACTCGTAAAGTCCTTGTGTTAGTTTGTTACTGTAACCATTAGTCCGTTGAGACCGCGGAACTGTCGAATAGGTCTATTGGGATTAACAATCCCTACTTTGGGTTGGTTGGAACAGTAGAGCGCAATTGTATCCTAGTTGTTTCACATCGTCGAGTGCGAACGATGTGAGTAAGAAGTAATGTTTGGCTGTCATGGTTTGGTTATGGGCTTAAGTAGGCACATACATAAGTGCCCTAGCTAGACAAATTGATTTGATTATCATCAGTGGCGAAACTTGAAAATTTCCACCGTGGGGTCGAAAGTCACCGAACCTAAAAATTCTATATAAGTATTTTTTTTTTAAATTGGGGTCGAAAACATATATACCTAAAAAAATTCTATGCGAAACGTACATACATAACACTACTGAGCGAAAAGTACAGGGGGTCGGGCGCCCCTCCAGCCCCCTTGAAAGCTGCGTCACTGATTATCATGATTTTCATGGCTACACATATTACTTTTTATTAACATACATGAGTTTTCGTGGGTGTCCAAGGGAAAAGTACTTGTGTCAAGTTTTCCAAGGGGACATGGTTCAAGTACTGCATGAAAATGGTTGGTGAGGTGTTTCCTCAAATGGTTATTAGATTTTTATACAAATATTACACATGAAAATGGTTGGTGAAGTGTTTCCTTAAATAGTTATTAGATTTTCATACAAAGGTTTTACATAAAATGTGACAACTGTCAAAAATTCGAGTATCCGTACAATTAATTAACCATGATTAGTGCTTAATGACTGTGCTAAATTTGCAATTAACTGATTTCTGATTTCTGCCATATACATACATGTGCATCATACATTGTTTAATGTCATACCAACATTGCATGAAAGCTTTATTGCCTCAAATGATGCATTAAGTACAGTTAGCACAGTTATCTTATAAATCAGGAAAATGCTGACAGAACTCAGCACATAGACAGACAGTACATTGAGACGCATAATGAGCCAGAAACCAAGTATTACGCTAGTGTAGTGTGCAGGAAAGTAAGGATCACAAAACTGCCTTTCTAGTGATAGTTTAAGTGCCAGAAAGTGCCTAAAATTCACCCAAAGTGCTGAATTCAGCAAAATTCAGCAAAAATCAGCATTTTAACAATCATTGTAGGCTTCTACATCTTCCTCGTCAGGTTCATCAGGAACAGGATCGTCCAACACATAGGATATCTTCTCTTGCTTGAGAACAATTCTCAAGTTTCGAAACCAATCCATGAAGTTGTTATGGTTGAGATGATCCTTTTCAAGGATGGTTCTTAGTGATAGGTTACGGACGGTTTGGGTAATTGGGTTTGCATTGTTAGCGGCCATCTACAAAATTTAACAAAGTTCAATTTTAGTATTTTCGATATTATTAAAATTTTAATCATTAATACCCTTTTATGTCTCATAGACAATTAATAATTAAAATCTAGAATCCAACGTTATATTTAAATATTGGTTAGGTGACCTTTATCCCATTATTTAAATTAACAAGGTAGTCAACGTTTGACGATTGCAACCCTTTGCAACTCCTAGCCATATGGGATCGGTTAAACATCTTTATGTTTAGTTGGTATGTTTAATCCCATCAACACCTTTGTTCCCCATGCTTCGGTGACCCTAAGTTCATGGTTTCCAAATCAAGTCATCCAACTTACACACACATGCGAGTTTACACATATAAGTGGTTAGGTGACCTTTATCCCACAAACATGGTAACCCCACCTCAAATACACAAGTTCCCTCAAATGTGGTTAGGTGACCTTTATTCCACAAAGAGCTCCCAAGTGATTCGAGTGTTGTATAAAAGGATGGTGTTTGACTTGTTTTGTAAAAGGGATTTATTTTTCAAAATTCTAGTTTAGAAAATTTTTATGTACCATATATTTGCATGCATTCAAATCAATGGTACTTTAGTGAAAACCAATTTTCAATGTTCTTATAATAAAACCTATTTTATTATAAAATCATTAACTTTAAATAAAACCTATTATTGACCATTTTAATGATTTTGTTAAGAACCAATTTTAAGCTTGTTACGGATCATTTGTTGTTAAGCATGCATATCCAAATATCATCCAAACAACCATATATAAAATAACCATACAAGCACAACACATATAACAAAAAGGTGCATAACCATAGCCAACTATTTTGACCACACTTGTTAGCCGAAACAAGCGTGTCAAAAGGTCCTTCCTAAAGGGTGAATATTGACACAAATAATGTGTCGTTGAACTCCCACTTGATCCCGCATCCAAATGCTTCAAGTCTTCTTCTTGTGTTGTGATTTCTTCACATTTTTTGGGCTTCCAAATGTCTTTTATATTCAGCTCCAAACTCCTTTGGACTTCAAAAATGTGTTTTGGTTATCGGGCTAAAATCCCGTTAAGAACTATGAAATCCTTTATGCCCGAAATTGGGAAAAACCAAAACCGCATTTTTTTGTGCATCTTCTTTTACAAAAGGTATTCTAATACATTTTTTCTAGTAAAATAAAATGCACCTAATCTATTTACTTACATACCAAATGAAAATAAATAAATTACATATTTTTACAAATGGAAGAACAAAATAAATAATTATTACAACCCATTGAATAATTAAATACAAATCACAAACACAAACATTCAACATATTCACACATGGCTAGGTTATGTACACCAAAATATATATATCCAAATATATATAAAATTCAAGAGCAAAAATGGTTTCCTTTTTCAACCTACATTTTCGGTCAAGAATGAAAAAAAACCGAAAAATGTGGGTTTTTGTCCAAACAAAACAAATAATCCACATGACATAATTTTTTTTCAAGATTCCTTTATGCATGTAGGAATTAAATCTTGAAAAAACAAAGGAAAACCATGGATAAAAATTTCGGCCATAGGGTTTCTACAAACCCGAAAACCCGAAAATTTTAAATCCGATGAAGCATGCACTCATATAAGCGGCTCTAGATGCCATTGATGGGTTTTTCACATGTTTATCAAAGCTAATTTTATCCAAATAAAATTAAAACGCAGCGGAATATATATTTAAAACATGTTACTTTACAAGATTTAAAACCATTTTTAAATGCAAAACCCAATAATCGGATCCATATATGACATGCATACTATCAAAATGCAACCATAGGGTGTTTTAGAATACTACCATTCCAAGAGCAAGGTGATATGAAGAAGATAATATTCTTGAATGGAAATCTTCAAAGAAGATGTGACAACCTGAACTTTCAAGGTCAGTATCTTATCGTCATGTAATCCTGTTTCTTGTTATTCCTTTTCATATCCTTTACGACAATAGAACTTAGTAAATATTTGTGACGGTAATATTATTGCTAAGCATTTAATATATATGTTTGTGTGAATTGGGCCGAACTCTGTGTCGTGTATATGGTTGGGCCGCACTCCAGACTATTGAAGCCCACCCTTAATCTCTAATGTATTTCGGCTGAATTGGGCTCATGTCTATTATCACGGCCCAAAGTAGGAACCGCCCAAACATGTACTAAATTATATATACGTAACATGATAATTAAACCAAAAACTCAAACAAAAACACTACCCTTCTCTTAAGAATACGCATGGCAGTAGCAGACCCCCCCCCCCCCTCGAGGCATTCTCCTTTTGGATTAAGCATTCAGGTTAGTGAGACCATATTTATATTGATCCCTGTGTGATGGTCTTGTTTATGTGCAAACTGATTTAACAAATTTTACATATATGTTGACGTATGTTGATGTTGTGTTCTTGAGGGTGCTAGATTAACATAGTGTGTGTATGTATGTTATTATTGTGATGATTAACTGTGGGCCGATTAAGCATGGTTATGAATGGTAGTGTATATATGAGGAGTAAATAGATTCGAGAAGGATGTATGGGATCGGCTGTATGGCGTGTTGAATTAGGGTAACATATAAATGTTTGTTAATCTTAATCGTAAATAAGTTTAAACCATAGCATAAAAACTCAGTTTATGGAGTATGTTTGTTGATTATTATGTTACGTGGAATTAGGAATTTGTTATGATCATGTCGATGGTTGTTGGGCATGTAAATAATTGGTGTTATATATGATATTGCATGTTAATAATTGGTATTATTTATATGAGGAGGGGGTGATTGTAAACTTTAGAAACAACCCAATTGTTGAATTGATTTCATAACTTTAATAAAGAACTGTGTAACCTATAAATGATAAATAAGATTGTGGATTATATTTGTTATTGAATGGGCCGCACACAATTATCGAACACATATATTTAATTTAGTTTAGTAATTATGGACCACACAATGTTGTTAAATCACTGATTAAATGGGCTGCAACTTTTAATTTGAATGCAGTAGTGGGCCGAAGTGTTAATATATATGGGCTTAGTTAACAATGATGAAATATACATGTTTGTGTTATGGGCCGAGGCGGGTTAGATGCTTGGGCTGGACTTGGGCCGAGAAGCCCAAGTGTTGGCATTGTTTGTTGGGCCGGATACTTTGGATGAGACTTATTTTCCTTCGGGCTGATAGTAGATTGGACCATAGGCTTATCAAGCTGAACTTGATTTATGAATTATTATATAGTATGCTTACAGATTAAACTGGTGTATGGGTTGAAGAGTGTCTTTACTAGTATGTTGTGTGTGTCATTATGATAAATGAACCCGTAATGTGGAAAATACGTATTAGCCGAATCTGCGTTATAACTGGTGTGATATTATGTGCCAAGCTTGTTCATTACTTGCATAATAAAGTTATGTGATTTATGTGTGTAAAATAACTGATTGGAAGCGGAACCATACTAGGATTGGATTGATCAAACTGTGAACACATACTTTAATCTTACCAAGTAAACCGAGGTGAGTTCACACTTTTCACAAGGCATGGGATTCCCAAGGGTTGGGAATGGGTAAAGGATTTAAACTGAAACTGCGTGATCTCCTGGTTTGGAACACGTACACACCCTCTTTATTGAAGGGTAACAACATGTGATAAGGAAATGATTTGGAACCTACGTAATCTCCTGGTTTGGGGATTACGTACACACCCTCTTTATTGAAGGGTGACAACACGGATACTAGACCAAAACTCTCTATCATGAAGTCCCTCATTTTATATCGACTTAATCGCGGGGCCAATGGCGAGTGGGTCATTAGTTAGATAGCGCTATTTAGGTTTGACAAGCCTCACACCGTGCCGCAGAGGACGGGCGTGAACTAATGGATCTGGGCACTAGTCAATGATGATAGACATTGACGTCAGGGCACCAACTTACTTTAGTCAGTGGTCGATATGGTAAACGGGTCTAGTGGTTCACATGGGGAAGCCCCCACTAGTTATGGATATGTTTGGGAAACGGGGAAACTGGTTAACTTATGGTTTACAAACGAACTCATGGTTTTTGAAACAACTTATAAATGAACACCAACTGTGAACTCGCTCAACTTTGTTGTTTACTCGTTGTTACATGCCTTGCAGGTCGTTAGGTGCTTTTGGAGCTTGCACAGGGAGGAGTGGTCGTTGTGGGACATGGACTGTTGAGTTCCATGTTAAACATTTAAACTTTATGAAACTTATTACTTATGTTTGGGTTTTACATTTTTTGCTTCCGCTGTTAACTTAAAGCTGGTTACTTTCTTTTGAACACCAATTATATTGTGGTTGGTTTTATTTACTTAATTACGTTGTTCAATAAGATTGGTGGCTTGATCCTGGTGAGTCACGCCTCCATGCGGTGATACTCCGCTTGTGGATTTTGGGGGTGTGACAGATTGGTATCAGAGCCATTGGTTATAGTGAACTTGGTTTTTAAAAGGTAAAAGCTTTTTGACAAAACCAAACTAGAACCTATACAGTTCTCAACGATCCACAACGACGCTTCGCTCCACGTGTAAGGCTCAACACTATAGGTGATATGATTTAGATTTATATTACCTACTTGTTATGCATGGTATGCTTTGGTTAACGTAGCAACTATTGTTAAAAACCCATGTGTGCTTACTCTCTTCTGTCACTCCACAGCTACACATTGCCATGACACTTTTCTCACTCATGCTCTCTTTATTGTGAAGATCATGAGTGGACGTGTCAACCTAACTCAAGCCCAGCTGACGACTCTAATCAATGAACAAGTTGCTGCAGCACTCGCAGCCACTCAAGCAGGAGGTACAACCTGCTATTGCAACTTACCCTAGGAACTCTAAGATCCTACTCTCGTGGACCAACACTTGTGCTTAACTTTGTCTCTTCTTACTCTCACGACAGGTCAACATGCTCAGCCTCATGTGTGTACTTTCAAAACTTTTATGGACTGCCGACCTACTACTTTCAACGGCACTGAAGGAGCTGTAGGCCTCCTCCACTGGTTCGAGAAGCTCGAATCTGTCTTCGAGATGTGTGAATGCCCTGAGGCTCGTAGGGTGAAGTATGCTACTGGTACTCTCGAAGGTGTAGCGCTCACGTGGTGGAATGCTCAGGTTCAAATGCTAGGGTTGGTCACTGCTAATGCCACCCCATGGAATGATTTCAAAGATTTAATCAAAGAGGAATACTGCAATCGTGATGACATCCACAAGTTGGAAGTGGAGTTCTACAACTTAAAGATGACGGGGTCTGAAATAGAGGCATATACGAAGAGATCAAATGAGCTGGCTATCTTGTGTCCTACTATGGTAGATCCTCCTATCAAACGTATCGAGCTGTACCTCAAAGGTTTAGTGCCAGAGATCCAGAGTTATGTGACTGCAGCGAACCTCGCCACTATCCAGCAAGTTATTAGTTTGGCTCATCGTCTCACTAATTAGGCAGTCAAGCAGAACAGGCTACCCAAGCGTATTGGTACTACTACTACTTTTGATGCCCCCAGCGATAACAAACGCAAATGGGATGGAGTCTCAAGCAAGGGTTCAACATCAGCTCAGTCTCAGTCTCAGCAGCGAAAGACTGATGACTACAAGAGCCCTGGTCAACAATCTTCTGGTAGTCAAGGGCAGAGTGGGTACAAGGGGAACCACCTCAAATGCAATCATTGTGGTTTCCATCATAGCGGACCGTGTACTAAGGGCACTTGTCAGAGGTGTAACAAACCTGGCCATGCGGCCAAGGTTGCAGGAGCCTCTACCCTACAAATCAGCGACGACAGAACCAGCAGCAAGCTCCACAGAATCAGCGTCAGCAGCAGCAGGGTAACAACAAAGGATGCTTTCAGTGTGGTGCTGAAGGTCACTTCAAACACGACTGCCCCCAGCTGAATCAGAAACAGAACAACAACAACAACAATCAGGGAAACGGAAACAATAATGGGGGAAACAATGGTGGCAATGGTACCAGGGGTCGAGCTTTTGTGATTGGTCAGGGTGACACAAGGAACGATCCCAACGTTGTGATGGGTAAGTTTCTACTGGATGATTTCTTTGTTACTGTTTTATTTGATTTGGGTGCCGATACTAGTTATGTGTCTTTAAAAGTTAGTCAAATGCTTAAGCATGCTCCAACACTTTTGAACACCAAGCACATTGTAGAACTAGCGAACGGTAAAAGTTTAGAGGCGACACACATAGTTAAAGGTTGTAATCTCGTCTTAGCTGGTCAGACTTTCTCTATCGACCTTATTCCCATCGCTCTTGGTAGTTTCGACGTCATCATTGGGATGGATTGGTTATCTCAACATCAAGCGGAGATTCTTTGCAAGGAGAAAATCGTCCGTTTTCCCCGTTCAGATGGTGAACCTCTCGTTGTTCGTGGTGACAAGAGTGGTGCTGTGGTGGGCATCATCTCTTTTCTTAAGGCCCAGAAGTGTTTACGACAATGCCATTTTAGCTCTCGTTACTGACACCTCAACGAAAGAAAGAAGATAGAGGACATTCCGATTGTACGCGACTTCCCTGAGGTATTTCCTGAGGAATTACCTGGTCTTCCGCCTCATCGTCAAGTCGAGTTTCAAATCGAACTAGCTCCTGGAGCAGCGCCCATAGCTCGTGCACCTTATCGTTTAGCTCCATCAGAATTGGAAGAACTATCTACTCAACTACAAGAACTCTTGGACAAGGGTTTCATTCGCCCTAGCTCATCGCCCTGGGGAGCTCCAGTCCTATTTGTGAAGAAGAAAGATGGTACCTTCCAAATGTGTATTGACTACCGTTAACTCAACAAGGTGACGGTGAAGAATCTTTATCCTCTCCCGTGTATTGACGACTTATTCGACCAGTTGCAAGGGTCGAGCTTCTACAGAGATCGGGATACCATCAGTTGAGAGTTCAAGACGAGGATATCTCCAAGACAGCATTCAGAACTCGTTATGGGCACTACGAGTTTCTAGTCATGCCTTTCGTATTGACAAACGCACATGCGGTCTTCATGGACCTCATGAATCGAGTGTGCAAACCTTACCTGGATAAGTTCGTTATTGTTTTTATCGACGACATCCTGATTTATTCTAAGAGTCAGGAGGAACACGAACATCATCTACAACTTATTTTGGAACTTCTTCGAGCAGAGCAGCTTTATGCTAAGTTCTCGAAATGCGACTTTTGGCTTCGTGAAGTCCATTTCTTAGGCCACGTGGTAAATGCGGATGGGATTCATGTGGATCTATCCAAGGTTGACTCGATCAAGAACTGGCCTGTGCCCCGTACACCAACAGAAATCCGCCAATTCTTGGGTTTGGCGGGTTACTACAGAGGATTCATCAAGGATTTCTCGAAGATTGCGCAACCTCTCACTTCACTGACTCAGAAGGGTGTCACCTATCGTTGGGGTGATGCACAAGAATCCGTATTTCAGCACTTAAAGGAGAGACTTTGTAGCGCGCCTATTCTTTCGTTACCTGAAGGCACAGACGATTTTGTGGTTTATTGCGACGCGTCCATCCAAGGACTTGGGTGTGTGTTAATGCAACGTGAGAAAGTCATTGCTTATGCATCGCGTCAACTTAAAGTTCACGAAAGGAGCTACACTACACACGATCTGGAGCTGGGAGCTGTCGTTTTCGTACTTAAGATATGGAGACATTACCTGTAAGGTACCAAGTGCACCATTTACACCGATCACAGGAGTCTTGAGCATATCTTCAAGGAAAAAGAGTTAAACATGCGACAACGTCGGTGGGTCAAACTCCTGAATGTTAATGAATGCGCAATCAAGTACCATCCGGGCAAAGCCAATGTTGTGGCCGACGCCCTCAGCCGGAAGGAGTCTAAACCTAAGCGTGTACGTGCGTTACAGCTTACCATTCACTCTAGTCTTCCCGCTCTGATACGAAATGCTCAGGTTGAATCATTGAAGGCAGAAAACATCAGGGTTGAGTCTTTACAAGGATCGAGGAAACGGTTAGAGCAAAAGGAAGACGGCGCTTATTACGTGACAGGGCGCATCTGGGTTCCACTCTATGGTAATCTACGTGAGCTTGTGATGGATGAAGCACACAAGTCTCGTTACTCGGTACATCCTGGTTCGGATAAGATGTACCACGATCTCAAGACTACGTACTGGTGGCCCCACATGAAAGCCAACATAGCAACCTACGTCAGTAAATGCTTGACTTGTGCGAGAGTCAAAATCGAGTACCAGAAACCATCAGGCCTACTTCAACAACAAGAGATACCGACATGGAAATGGGAGCAAATTTCCATGGACTTCGTTACCGGCCTACCTAGATCTCAACGCGGAAATGATACTATTTGGGTGATCGTGGATCGACTGACCAAGTCTGCACATTTTCTGGCTATCAAGGAAACGGATAAGTTTTCTACTCTAGCAGACATCTACCTAAAGGAAGTAGTATCAAGGCACGGGGTGCCAACCTCCATCATTTCTGATCATGACTCACTACATCTGAATTGTGGCAAGCTATGCACAAGTCTTTTGGCTCTCGATTAGACATGAGCATAGCGTATCATCTATAGATGGATGGGCAGTCTGAGCGCACCATCCAAACCCTTAAAGACATGCTTAGGGCATGTGTGATCGACTTTGGTAATGGCTGGGAAAAGCATATCCCGTTAGTGGAGCTTTCGTATAACAACAGTTACCACACCAGTATCCAGGCTGCCCCGTTTGAGGCATTGTACGGGCGAAAATGCCGATCGCCCCTTTGTTGGGCAGAGGTTGGCGACAGCCAAATCACTGGCCCAGAACTTGTAGTAGACATGACAGAAAAGATCGCTCAGATACGACAACGAATGGCGGCAGCTCGTGACCATCAGAAAAGCTACGCTGATAAGCGAAGGAAACCACTCGAGTTCCAGGTTGGGGATCGAGTACTACTTAAAGTCTCACCTTGGAAAGGTGTTGTTTGTTTTGGTCAACGAGGCAAACTCAACCCGCGATATGTCGGACCTTTTGAAATCATCGAGAAAATAGGCAAGGTGGCCTACAAGTTGAATCTACCTGCAGAACTCAGTGGAGTTCACAACGTTTTCCACGTGTCAAATCTGAAGAAGTGTCTGTCAGATGAGACCCTCATAGTTCCTCTCAAGGAACTCACTATCGACGATCAGCTGTGATTCGTCGAGGAACCAGTAGAGATTACTGACCGAGATGTTAAGGTTCTCAAACGTACCAGAATACCTCTTGTTCGAGTTCGTTGGAACTCCCGTCGTGGCCCAGAGTTTACCTGGGAACGAGAAGACCAAATGAAACACAAGTATCCCCAGTTGTTCAAGAAAAGTGCAACCACTACTGAGGCTGAAGCTACTGCGGAATTTCGGGACGAAATTCCAAACCAACGAGGGGATGATGTGACACCCCAGGAAAACCAGGAAAACACCCAACAAAACTAGCTTCCTCAGTAACCACATGCTAAATTTCAGGACGAATTTTCTTTCAAGTTGGGGATGATGTGACAACCTGAACTTTCAAGGTCAGTATCTTATCGTCGTGTAATCCTATTTCTTGTTATTCCTTTTCATATCCTTTACGACAATAGAACTTAGTAAATATTTGTGACGGTAATATTATTGCTAAGCGTTTGATATGTATGTTTGTGTGAATTGGGCCGAACTCTGTGTCGTGTATATGGTTGGGCCGCACTCCAGACTATTGAAGCCCACCCTTAATCTCTAATGTATTTCGGCTGAATTGGGCTCATGTCTATTATCACGGCCCAAAGTAGGAACCACCCAAACATGTACTAAATTATATATACGTAACATGATAATTAAACCAAAAACTCAAACAAAAACCCTACCCTTCTCTTAAGAATACGCACGGCAGTAGCAGACCCCCCCCCCCCCTTCGAGGCATTCTCCTTTTAGATTAAGCATTCAGGTTAGTGAGACCATATTTATATTGATCCCTATGTGATGGTCTTGTTTATGTGCAAACTGATTTAACAAATTTTACATATATGTTGACGTATGTTGATGTTGTGTTCTTGAGGGTGCTAGATTAACATAGTGTGCGTATGTATGTTATTATTGTGATGATTAACTGTGGGCCGATTAAGCATGGTTATGAATGGTAGTGTATATATGAGGAGTAAATAGATTCGAGAAGGTTGTATGGGATCGGCTGTATGGCGTATTGAATTAGGATAATATATAAATGTTTGTTAATCTTAATCGTAAATAAGTTTAAACCATAGCATAAAAACTCAGTTTATGGCGTATGTATGTTGATGATTATGTTACGTGGAATTAGGAATTTGTTATGATCATGTCGATGGCTGTTGGGCATGTAAATAATTGGTGTTGTATTTGATATTGCATGTTAATAATTGGTATTATTTATATGAGGATGGGATGAATGTAAGCTTTACAAACAACCCAATTGTTGAATTGATTTCATAACTTCAATAAAGAACTGTGTAACCTATAAATGATAAATAAGATTGTGGATTATTATTTGTTATTGAATGGGCCGCACACAATTGTCGAACACATATATTTAATTTAGTTTAGTAATTCTGGACCACACAATGTTGTTAAATCACTGAATAAATGGGCTGCAACTTTTAATTTGAATGCAGTAGTTGTTCGAAGTGTTAATATATATGGGCTTAGTTAACAATGATGAAATATACATGTTTGTGTTGTGGGCCGAGGCGGGTTAGATGCTTGGGCTGGACTCGGGCCGAGCAGCCAAGTGTTGGCATTGTTTGTTGGGCCGGATACTTTGGATGAGACTTATTTTCCTTCGGGCCGATAGTAGATTGGACCATAGGTTTATCAAGCCGAACTTGATTTATGAATTATTATACAGTATGCTTACTGATTAAACTGGTGTATGGGATGAAGAATGTCTTTACTAGTATGTTGTGTGTGTCATTATGATAAATGAACCCGTAATGTGGAAAATACGTATTAGCCGAATCTGCGTTATTACTGGTGTGATATTATGTGCCAAGCTTGTTCATTACTTGCATAATAAAGTTATGAGATTTGTGTGTGTAAAATAACTGACTGGAAGTGGAACCATACTAGGATTGGATTGATCAAACTGTGAACACATACTTTAATCTTACTGAGCAAACCGAGGTGAGTTCACACTTTTCACAAGGCATGGGATTCCCAAGGGTTGGGAATGGGTAAAGGATTTAAACTGAAACTGCGTGATCTCATGGTTTGGAACACGTATACACCCTCTTTATTGAAGGGTGACAACATGTGATAAGGAAATGATTTGGAACCTACGTAATCTCCTGGTTTGGGGATTACGTACACACCCTCTTTATTGAAGTGTGACAACACGGATACTAGACCAAAACTCTCTATCATGAAGTCCCTCATTTTATATCGACTTAATCGCCGGGCCAATGGCGAGCGGGTCATTAGTTAGATAGCGCTATTTAGGTTTGACAAGCCTCACACCGTGCCGCAGAGGACGGGCGTGAACTAATGGATCTGGGCACTAGTCAATGATGATATACATTGACGTCAGGGCACCAACTTACTTTAGTTAGTTGTTGATATGGTAAACGGGTCTAGTGGTTCACATGGGGAAGCCCCCACTAGTTATGGATATGTTTGGGAAACGGGGAAACCGGTTAACTTATGGTTTACAAACGAACTCATGGTTTTTGAAACAACTTATAAATGAACACCAACTGTGAACTCGCTCAACTTTGTTGTTGACTCATTGTTACATGCCTTGCAGGTCGTTAGGTGCTTTTGGAGCTTGCACAGGGAGGAGTGGTCGTTGTGGGATATGGACTGTTGAGTTCCATGTTAAACATTTAAACTTTGTGAACTTATTACTTATGTTTGGGTTTTACATTTTTTTCTTCCGCTGTTAACTTAAAGCTGGTTACTTTCTTTTGGACACCAATTATATTGTGGTTGATTTTATTTACTTAATTACGTTGTTCAATATGATTGGTGGCTTGATCCTGGTCAGTCACGCCTCCATGCGGTGATACTCCGCTTGTGGATTTTGGGGGTGTGACAGAAGAAGACCTCAAGCTTGCATACCCCAAGCCTCCAACGAACACCTTATGTTGCTAGGATTTGTACACTTGAAACACACTTGAAAAAATCCCTCTTGATCAACCACCTTTGGCCGAAAATTTTAGAGTGTTTGTGTGTGTTTTTGCACTTGAATCTCTAGTGAGAATAATGGGAGAAGTTGTCACTTATTTTTAAAATCAAGTTGCCTTGATATGAGATAGCTTTGCATGAAAAATTAGTGGGGAAAACCCACCTTGGGAAGACAAGGTGGACGGCCATAGGGCCTCCAATTTTGACCAATCAAAATTTTTCTTCCTTTTCAAATATTAAGTCTTGTATTATATTTATAGATTTTATAAATATAACATCCTATATATATAATACTTTATGCAACAAATCATAAGTTTTATAATGTTATTTAACCCATTAAATAACATGATTAATTATTCTCTCAAAATAAATTATCCATATAATTTATTAGTTTCTCAAGTGCAATTATTTAGAAAACCATTTTCTAAATATTCTAAGTGTTAATATTTATTTATTTGATCGAATCATAAATAAATATCGTAGGTGTTTGTCTAGCTTGTTATTGGGTATGACCCGACTTGGATCATAACGTACTAGCCACATCAATTTAATATGTGTCTTGGGCATACAGAGTCCAACAATCTCCCACTTGCACAAGATACATAGAAGATTGATGCAAGCAGTAAATAACGCCTAACAACGGTTTACTACCCCCAATACGTATGACAAAGTTCCATTCAATAACATTATTCCCTCCAAGTCCCTTACTTGAACATGATTTAGGTGAATCTATCATTTATCCTTTCGTTACAGATGTCATGTCAAATCCAGAGACATAGTGTGATCATTCTCTGTTGATTTAACTTTAGCAGGCCTTAGACATCTTACTCTCAACGAACAAGAGGAACAAATCCCTTCTTGACTACATACGTCTTTCACAATCACCTCGTACCACACCTGAGCTTAGCCTTATGTACTGTCTTATTACAGACAGCGAAGAACTAAGTCAAGGTATAATATTTGGTGAATATCAAGACCCAATATGTATCTCAGGTCAGAGGATACTATGATATTCGCCTTTGCTCAAATTTACTTACGATCAATCACAAATGATTCCATCCTTTAATATTTGAGAGCAGGTCAGTCCAATATTTGTATCTCACAAATATCTATGAACTTTGGCAGCAACACTTTGCTCTATATTCATACCTAATGAATATCCATTAATCCAAGTTCATAATAGTCTTACATTCATATTTGTTCCCACAAGTATAATCGACCACGGACATTTAGAATAATTAATTTATTCACGGATTTAAACATGCTAAAATGGAACATAACTCAAAATACTATAAAAGAATTAAAATAATAATTGTTCCAATATCCAAATACAAAATAGATCAAATCCAATCACTAGAATATCGAAGTCCTAAGGCACAAGTATGACCCTCATGTTTTAGCCGTTCAAGGAGATTCGTGAGTGGATCCGCAATGTTTTGATTGGTGTGAACTCTGCGAATACATATCTTTCCCTTTTCAACTTCATCCCTTATGTAGTTGAATCTCCGCTCAATGTGCCTTGTCTTTTGATGTGCATGAGGTTCCTTGATTTGAGCAATTGCACCCTCGTTATCACAAAAGATCTCTAGGGGGTCTTGAATGGTAGGGACTACCCCTAGGTCGGCAATGAACTTCTTTAACCACGCAGCTTCTTGCGCTGCCAATGAAGCGGCGATGTATTCTGAATCTGTAGTGGACAATGCTACAACATCCTGCTTCGAGCTCTTCCATTAGACTGTAGCTCCATTCAAAATGAAGACATACCCAGATTGTGATCGAGAACCATCTCGATCAGTTTGGAAACTCGCATCCGTGTAGCCCTTTACAACGAGTTCCTCTTCACCAGATCCATATATTAGAAACATATCCTTAGTCCTCCTAAGGTATTTCAATATGCTCTTAACAGCCATCCAATGACTGTTACCTGGATTTTGCTGGTGTCTACTTGTCATGCTTAAAGCGCATGACACGTACGGTCTAGTGCATATCATTGCATACATTATGGATCCTATAGCAGACGCATATGGGATTCCTTTCATTTTTTCTTGCTCATCCTTTGAGCTTGGACATTGAGTTACATTCAATATTGTCCCCTTTTGAATAGGTACCAAACCTTTCTTAGAGTTCTCCATCTTGAACCTTTTCAAGACTTTGTCAATGTATGCACTTTGGTTTAAACATATCAAGCGCCTTGATCTATCCCTATAGATCTTTATTCCTAAAATATAGGCGGCTTCTCCAAGATCTTTAATGGAAAAACATCTTCCAAGCCAGGCTTTTACACCTTCCATGGTTGGAATGTCATTTCCAAATAGTAGAATGTCATCGACATACAATACTAAGAAAGTGACGGTGCTCCCACTAGCTTTCTTATACACACAAGCTTCATCGCCGTTCTTGATGAATCCAAAATTCCTAATTTCTTCATCAAAACGGTGATTCCATCTTCTCGATGCTTGTTTCAATCCATATATTGATTTCTTTAACTTGCACACTTTGTTAGGATGTTTTGGATCGACAAAACCTTCAGGCTGAACCATATAGACATCTTCATCAAGATATCCATTAAGGAAAGCAGTTTTGACATCCATTTGCCAAATCTCATAGTCATAATATGCAGCTATGGCAAATAATATCCTAATCGACTTTAGCATCGCCACGGGCGAAAAGGTCTCATCATAATCAACCCCTTGAGTTTGAGTGAAACCTTTTGTTACAAGTCTCGCTTTATAAGTATCCAAGTTACCATGCATATCCGTTTTCTTCTTGAAAACCCACTTACTTCCAACTACTTTGGAGTTAAAAGGTGGCACAACCAATTCCCATACTTGGTTGTCATACATGGATTGCATCTCTACGTTCATGGCCTCAAGCCATTTGTCGCAATCGGATTTTGACATTGCACCATGGTATGTGGTTGGTTCATCTGAATCTACCACGTAGCATCCATCCATGAAAAATCCATATCTTTCAGGTGGATTACTAATTCTACCAGATCTGCGAACGTTTTGTGTATGTTGATCAACCATTTGATCATCTTCAACAACCTCTTGTTGATTGCTAGTATCAACTAAACGTGTATCGGCTTGTGGTTCTTGATCCTCATCAAGTTCCACTGTTCTACTAGTTCCTTCCATAAGGAACTTATCTTCCAAGAACTTAGCCTTTCGAGCAACAAATACCTTTTGCTCTCTTGGATCGTAGAAATAATATCCTATATCATCTTTAGGATATCCTACGAAGATACACCTAGTGGATCGTACTTCTAACTTGTTTGGGGTGTATTGCTTCATGTAAGCATCACAACCCCATACCTTCAAATATGATAATGATGGAACCGTTCCATGCCATATTTTAAAAGGTGTCTTATCCACTTTCTTGGTTGGGGCCATATTTAATATACGAGCCGCGGAGAGCAAAGCGTAACCCCAAAATGATAGAGGTAATGTGCTTCTAGCCATCATAGATCGAACCATATCTAATAGAGTTCAATTCTTCCTCTCAGATACACCATTATGTTGTGGTGTTCCAGGTGGAGTAAGTTATGAGATGATCCCCCAACTCCTAAGATGATTTTGAAAAGCATCACTAATGTATTCACCTCCTCTATCGGAATGAAGAACTTTGATTGTCTTGGTGAGTTGATTCTCTACTTCGCTTTGGAAGATTTTGAACTGTCACACCCCTTTCTTAGGCGGAAGCACGAGGTGTGATCATGAAAGGTTCTCATTGCATACGAATGGTAAACATACTACATGCTCGTAAAAATAACTTCAAATGCCAATAACATTACATAACTGAAAACATAGATTAAGTGTTTACATCACAAGACAGCATTTTGTTTGATAAGTTTACAGCTTTATTCAAAGATCAACATAAACAACATCGAAGAGCAAGAGTATGACCGCGCGCACATCCACTTTAGTTACCTGAAATACATGTGAGTTTTTGGAAAAACGTCAACATAATGTTGGTGTGAATTCATGCAGTTTTTATATTGAAAGATTGTACACTTTGTTTGAAAACATGGTATGTAATTTGTGTAAATCAAGTATTCCTGTAAGTATCGAGATTGTTAATGGGTTGCAAGGCCATTAACATGTGACACGACATAGGAAGCATCCAAACCATAGGCATTTTTCTAGTTGTCGATTCACGACTGAGAAACAAAAGCACTACTTGGTATTAGTTTTCACCAAGAGTGTGGCTGCCCGAAAACCCATTAGATCTAACCTTTTGTTCTGCGGTCTTGGTATATTATTGATTAATGGTGCTTCTGGTACCCTATTCGTGACACGATTTCAAGTATCATTCCTTAGTTCTTGTATCCAGCATACCATAACACATGTATTTTCCCCAAGTTTAAAAAGTATGTAAAAGTTTAAAAGTGGGGATATAAACTCACTTTTCTGTAAACATTTAGTAACATGTACTTCATCCCCGAAGTTATAAAACTGAAAACAGCTAAAAGAAAAGGGGGAGCATGAACTCACAACTTTGCGTTTCTTGCGCCCTAAAATTCACCGGGTTTGCTTATATAGCGTCGTGACCTATACATGTTTTATTAACGTTAGTCATTAGACTTGTATCGCACAAGTACAAGTCACCATCTTTTATGTATTTGTTCTTTGTGTGTTAAAAATAATTTATATTTTTAACTATGTATCTTACTTATATTATTTTCTCAAAAATCAATATAAGTATTTTGTATTCTTCAACCGAGTTATGTATTTTCGTCCAAAACTTCATTTTAGTTCGTAACTTGTCCGAGTTACATAATCTATTAAGAAATATATTTTCATAAATATATTCTCTTGTATTTGTCTAAGCATGTTGTATGTGTATTTTGTATTTTCACCCCTTATGAGTATTTAGTGTATTTTCAAGTCCTAATACACTATTCACATATAATACATAATACATACACTTAGCACGAAGTTTGGTGATCAATAAATATACATATTTTCCTCAAAAATATACATACTTAATATCAATTTTTTCTTGAAGAAATCATCATTTCTTAATCTTGAAAGTTACTCAAAAATTAGGGAAACCTTGGTAAATATTTTTAGGTGAATTTTTAGGGAATAAGTTTCACCAAAACTTATATTTTTCTAAGTGTCAAAATTTATAGAAATTTTGGCATGGTTTCCCCTAAAAATGGAGGTTTCCCATGTTTTCAAAACATGTGTTTATTTTCTTTTAAATCATCACAACAATCAACAACTCATTCAATACTTACCGAGTGTCAAAATCAAGTATATTACACTATATCATGAACTTGAAGATTTTGTAAAAACTTGTAGTAACTTACCATGTTATTTAGTAGGTTTAGTTATCCTTAAAAACATGGTTATTTGTTTGTAAATCACTTTATTAAAAGATTTAGTCATTTACAACTTGTAAGATGATTTTTCTAAAAATACTTCTCTTGTATTTTTTTTTTTTTTTTTTTGTTACAAACATGTTTCTAGTCTTGTTTAAACACTAAAAATATGACTAGTTTATTTAGAAACCATGACCTTGTAAATCTCATAAATAAACTTGGTTTCTTGAGAAAATTATTTTTGTAATCATCTATTTACAAGATTTGTATTTTGTTTAAATCACCTTTTCATATGAAAACCAATTTCATCATTCAAGTTCATGAAGACATAAAGCATGAAGATCTTGGTCTTTCACAAGATCACCACTTTAACTTACTAGATCATGTGTTTAATCACAATCTAGTAGGTTTCTTATAATGTCTAACATCACTAGCACAAATCATCATTCATCAAGAAGCAAATCATCATCATTTACATGTATTCTTATGTATTTAAGCTTATGTTAAAGTATTATGATCATGTTCTTTTGTGTTCTTGTGATTAAAAATATTCATCATCTTTAACCATCAAAATATGAAGTAACAACAAGTGATAAGAAGCTTACAACTAGCACAACGGCTAGGGAAGAACACAAGATGTTAAGGATGATAAATGGGTTGGTTAATAGCAAAGGAAGAAGGTTCTTCAAGATCCACAAGCTCCACACTTCTCAATCTAGCTTCTAACACCTTGTGAGGACTTGAGATTGCATGAAAGTGGAATGAAGGTGGTGGTGATGTGGTTGGTGGCTCACGGCCGTGGGTAAGGGAGAGAGGAAGAAAAAGAGTGGTGTGGTGATGTGTGTGTGAGAATGATCCTTCACATCTTCTTATAGCCATGCCATATCTTCTCACAATCTTTACAAAATCATATAGAATCCAAGGAAGATCATGGAATATCTTGGCAAGATTTTAGAGGATTTAGCAAGATCTCACAATATCAAGAGTGGGGCCACTATGACCGTCCACTGTATGGGGGGGAAAGTGTAAATTTCAATTACTACTTACATAAATAAGTTAGTTTTCAAGTGTCTTGATTAGGGACATGATGTGTTGTTATGTTATAAGGGGTGTTAAGGTATTCGGGAATCATAACTAGCTCAGAAATAATAAAATAATGCTTCTAGCAATATTTTGGTGTTTCAGGTTGTAACACCTCGTAAAAATCACGTCCAATGATGTATTGACACGTGTAATAAACCCTAATAAAGTCAAACATTGAAATCTAGGGACTAATTTTTCGAAAAATTGAAAACTTTGATTATGAAAGGGACTAGAAGTGTCAACATACCTAAAATAAGTTTCTAAATAACCTCTCACGATGATTATAACCATAAATGAGCCACTTGTTGATCAAGTGTAGCCGTTTGCATAATTAATTGAAAGTTTGCACAATAAAGGGGTTAAAAGCGTCAACATGTTAATTCTTACCTCTGAGTGACCTTTTAACCAATCGGGAGCTTCATGATATTTAATTATACTCTCGGGAATGCCAAAGAATGGCCGTCTAAGGTTTTTTTTGCCTATAAGTAAAGTTACGCGCAACTTTGCAAGTTAGAGGGGCTAAAAGTGTCAATATGTTTAATTATACCTCTGAATGACCTTTTAGCGAACCTGAAGCATCGTGATGTTTAATAATACTTTCAAGAATGCCTAATATAGATTAGATGAGGCTTCAATGCCATTAGATGATGAGATGCGCAAGTTTGCGCAATAGAGGGACCTAAAGCGTCAACTTTTAATTCTACGCCTTTCGGCGACCATTTAAGCGAATGGGAGTGTATTAATATTTAATTATATGCTTGGTAATGCCCATTATGGGCCATGGAAGGCTTGGATATCATTAAACAGCATTTCGCGCTACTTTGCGCAATTAAAGGACTATTTGCGTCAAACGGCAAAAGTATGTCGATTCGTAGGGTATCGGACTCTCCGGAATATGACCATGAGTTAAACATACCCTAATTATCCTTTATATATCTTAGGTATAGGCTTAGAGGTGTTTGGTGCGCAAAAATAAACTTTCAAGTCCACTAGGGACTAAAAGTGTCAAAAAGTGCACCAGTTTGCATTTTCGCGCATATCTTCCGTTCTGTATATCTCCAGACACCCAAAAATTTATGTGAGCATTAAAATATTTTATTTTAGTGATCGCCATGATAAAATTTCATTCGTCGCGTAATTTGGATCGTTTTTCGCATTCGGTCGTGTTTCGTCGTAATTAGACGTACGACGTGACCGTACGGCCAAACGAACCGACATTCAGCATATTTTTGGGCATGTTTTGTGTCCCCCTATGTTCAGGCATTATTGTAGAGCCTTAAAATGGTGTAACGGCCCTCGAATGTATCAGTTATGGCATTTAACATGTACAGGGGCTGATCTGGTCAGTTTTGGAAGTGTAATTATGTTGAAAAACATAACAAGGACTGTTATGGTCATTTCTGGAACATGAATACACCTGATATAATAGCCCAGGGACCAGTTATGTCATTTCTGCATGAAAATGGGGATTTAAAATGCCAAAAATGACCTTATATGCTCACAGGGACCAATTCTGTAAATTCTGGAAGTATGTTTGCTGCTGATTTTGTTGAAACCAGCTGTCATACTCACATAATAGACTCTAGGGGTTGCCCACTGAATTAAAACATGGTTTTATACCTGTCATGATCTGATTATAACATACCTACACTTGTCACGATCCTACGGAGACCCAAACACTATATATAGGAAGTGGGTTTTCTTGTTTAAACACACCACTTTCCAAAATCTGCTCATTACTCTCAACTAGGAGGAGCCTGGACCTTTGGGAACCTTCATTCAGTTCATTGGACCCATTGTAAGTGTCCTTAACCTTCATTAAATCATTTTTGCTTAGTTAATTAGCTTAAAGTCGAACCGTCGTAATTAGAGTTTGACTTCGTGATTAATTAAAATTTGTCCAGTCAAATCTCATATTGAAAGTACCTATGAGTTGGTAATTATGTGGGTAATAAACCCTCAAAAGGGCACTCTCTGATTCCCACTCTAACTAGGTCAATTGTCGGGTCAAAGTTGTTATTAAAAAGTCAACAGAATGCTTATTTTCAAATTAATGCATAATTAACAATGTAGGAGTCATGCAACCAATTTGATCACTAATATAACTTGGTAATTAATGTAAGAACATGTTTAAACATGTTCAACCCGATAATTTTCAGTTTAAACCCGGATCCGAACCAAAAGTCGCATAATTTGACTTTTGCTTTGACTTTCAGTTCTGACCCGTTTATGCATGTTTTAGAATTGCCTTAGAGCTTTATTTGGACCAGGTTTCATATAAGTATAACTCTCTGAGATTATACAACTTGGTTCATTAGTTATCCGATTCATATGCATGTTTCCGTTAAATGCTTAAATATTGACTATTATGCCCTTTTGACTATAAAACGTGATTTTTGAAAAAGTAAAAGAGTAGAAACCTTAGTTACTGATTTATAAACTTGCACCTAAAATTTGACATCAGTTTGAGGTCTAGATTAAGAGTTATGCTCATTAGCATAATTTGAAAGCTTTATGTTAATTAAACGGCGTAATTAGCGTATAGCCTATTTAAACCCACTTTTTTATATCAAACTTTTTACCCACTGATGTAATATAATATTTTGGGATTTTTGAAGATTTTTATTTAATTTTTGGCTGAGCATAACATAGGTCCCTAAGTTTGATTCGGTTAATGTCGGTTTTGCCCTTTTAAGCCATAAAATGAGTTTTACAAATCCTTTTGACCCCAAACCTTTTTCTACTGATTTTATTTGACAAATAAAATATTTTGAGCCTTCTGGAATTATAAAAATATCAGCTTTCCTTTGAAAACCTGGAAATGGCTCCAAATCGCCTTTTTAAGCGTTTTTAACGCATAGTATGTACTAAAACTATATTAAACATATAAGGTTGATACCTACTGATATTTTTAGTATATTTTTATATAATAATAGTAAGTAAAAGTTTTTAAACTCAGGTTTCCAGTTTTGACCTTTTTAGCCTATGTGAAATTACCAAAATACCCCTAGGATGCATAGTTTGGTTTTAAATGATAAATTTCACATATATCTAGTACCCTACTGTTATAACTTATTAAATTAAGTATATTTATTTAATAAATTAGACTTGTAACTTAGATTACTAATTAAACTCTTTTATAACCTTTTAAATGACCAAAATGCCCTTACGAGGCATAGTTTGAGTTTAAATCCATTTCGGGCATAATAGAAGATATCTTACTGATGTCACAACATATTTAAGGCATATTAACTTAGGAAACTTGCATATGACTCATTTGGTTACCCGTAACGCACTTTTCGCGTTCGGAACGGCTTATGTAATTAGTTTGCATATATTAGCCGAAACGGGTCAAACCTTATCATCTTTGTCTCAAAATCCAGAATGTGTTTAGTATACCCATATTATACAAGTCTTCAAACTTGTCGGGTCTAAATCACATTCTGTCCGGTCTTCGCTTAATTGTGCGTTTGAACCGTATCTTCCTTTAAAACTGACCGGTCTAAGCTTAAGCTTAATTAAAGACCCGTTAGGATTCTAATAGGATAATAAAAACCTTTGTTCCAGATTAGGAGCCCAGTAAAAGCCATCTGTACTTGCTGTATTTGACTTATACATTGCTCAGGTAAATACTCTTAACTTATTTTCCCTATACGGGCTTGGGATACGGTATTATAATAATACCGCTTGGTCGGGTGTGTAATCATTTAAATCGGATTGTGATTAATGTAATTACATAACTCGTTTAATATGTATTATTTGGTGTATGGCCTTTGGGGGTTAAATGACCATGTCCCGGATATCCTTGGCATCATTTTACGAAATGGCCACGACCTAAGCACGGGGTGTAGGCGTACACCTGACATATGCATTATGTAAAAACTAGTAATCCACTTAGAGGAATAAATCCTTGTGGGCATTATACCTGTGGCGTGTCAATTAATCTAGACCGGCCCTACAACCGGCCCTAACGGACGACAAATAAGTAAAACTGTATACATGATTATTTAATAATTGTCCCAAGTTATAAAAGATATTTTTGCCGAAGTGCATTCAAATCAATTTTCAAACTCTTTTCAAAATGAGTCAGTTAAGTTGTATTTACCAGTGTAAACTAACGTATTTTCCAAAAAGGTTAAGTGCAAGTGCTACACGTAATAGGCTGGATACTCCAGACATCAATAATCAAGTCTCGCAAAGCTTTAGGTGTCAAAGTTTGTTGAACAGTTTCCTCTTTATTTTGATCCGCCTGTGGATCTGTTTCAACTACACTGTGATACTTTATATTACAATTTATTTATTTGAAATAAACCTATCTTTTGCTTCCGCTGTGCATTTAAATATTGTGTTGTTTGACTATGATGATATCAACTACGTCACGATACTCCCCACCGGGCCCACCGGTAATACGTGAAAATATCGGGGGTGTGACAGGTTGGTATCAGAGCCAACATTGAGTGAATTAAACACTAGCCTTTTGTGTTTAATCTCAATGACACAGTAGCACATTCCTTGACCTTCTGAGTCTAGACTTAACATAGGAACACTCTCATCTCGATTCGGAGAAATTATTGCTTTCAATTCTATACTTTTAATATGTCGCCAAGCAAAGGAGCCGTAATGGAAATCCTCCCCATCCGAAGCCGAGGAATGCGGAGCCTTGTACTGCGACTAGGATTAACGTACAACCAAGGAGAAAACATTCAGAAATAAAGTAAAGAAGAAACTCCTTTTGCTGAAGTTCGTTTCCTTAGTAAGTCCTTATAAGGGCATACTTATCTTTCAGTCCCTTCATGGACAACATCATTTCTTTCAAGTCCCGCTTAAGGCAAACCTGTACTTTTAATTTTGTAATGGAATGATTAAATTTAAAATTTCATTTTAATCATGAAATATGAAATAATTGAGAAAAATAACAATTCTTTTATAAGATCTACCATTATAATAAAATGGCAAAATCTAAAATGGACAAGACCTAGCCCCGGTGTCATTTTAAGACAGGGCCAAGATGGCAGTTCCTCAATTAGATTCAGATCCTTATTAACATCTCAATTTATGACTGTTTTGCGGAAATATTAAAAAGAATTTTAAAGGTAAACCTAGCCTATATGTCATTTCAGACAAGGCCAAGATGGTAGAACCTATTCAAAAGATTCAAATCCTTGTTAACATCTGTAACATGTTAACATTCCTGGCAGATATGGTTCAATAAAATCGCATAAATCATCCTTATACTGGGTTCTCCCGAATTCCTTTCTTATTTGATGAATTAAGCATCCATTAGGGAAGTAATGCTTACGGGCCGTATTCATTGTCATATAAGACAAAAGACAGTCGTAGCCTACAACTCCCTGTCAAGAAAAGGCAATGAACAACGTTCAAGCCTAAATACCTTGATTCTACAAAATCATGGTTTATAATTTAAAGTTGCCCTTGTGACTTGGCCTTTTTGTGCCATAGTTATATTTTAATTAAATTTAGGATAATTATAATGAAGATCCTGAATAAAATAAATATCATTCCTTTCTTGTCTGTATCCATATTAAAAAGAATCTTAAAAGGTACAACCTAGCTTGAATGTCATTAAAGACCTAGCTACGATGGTAAAACCTGTTTAAAAAGAGATTCAGATCCTTGTTAACATCTGAAAACATGTTAACACTCCCAACAACAGTGATGCGATAAAATCACACTTGTCATCTTCATATTGGGAATTTTTTTCCAAACCCCTTATTTAGCGTAAATGATCAAGAGGAATCATGGCTAATAAACGTCGAACATGATGTATACATCAAAACATCCATTTAAGAGGTATGCCTACAGGCAAAGATGTAATTATGACAAAGATAGTTTTTTTTTATTTCATAAACTTCCTGCCAAAAGGCAATGAACTATGAAATTTTTCCGATCCAAAGGAATCATTGATTATGTTTTAAAATTTCCTTAGTGACAAGGCCTCTGTGCCATCGAAAAGTCCTTTGGAATAAGCCTTGTGCTGTATATAAAATGTCGGTACGACATTGACAGTCGTGATTTATGTCCCCTGTCTAATAAATATGAAGGATTATATCCCGTTTAAACACCAAAGATGGTTTATTTAAAAACCTAGGCAAAACATAGTCAAATAAATTTAATACTATCTATTCGCCTATATGGTTGATTTACACCATGGCTATTTAATCATCAAGTTCGATAAATCAACAAATCATTACTACTTGGTTTATAGCCTTCAAAGCTTCACCATGGTTGACTCCTCTAAAGCTCACAATCATCCAGTTGATCAGAATGATGATACAAGACTGAACTTAACGGGCACCGAGTTACAGGCTATGATAGATACAGCTGTAAACAACGCCGTGGAACGGGCATTAAAGGATCATAAGCGCAAGTGCGATAATACCCCAAATAAGGATTGCAAAAAGGGTAAGACCGGTTCAAGCTATAACCAATCCAAGCCAAAGGAGGCAAAACCCAAATGTAAAACATGCGGGAAGAAGCACTTCGGAAAATGTTTCTATGAAAAGACCAGGGGATGTGTCATCTGTAAAGAGATGGATCACAAGACCCATGAATACAAGGACTTGAAGGACGCCACATGCTATGGCTGTGGCGAGAAGAGGCACATAAAGACCCGCTGCCCAAAGAAGGCAACAAAAGGGAAATGCACTTTGGAATCACAAGATAGGCCTTGTGGGATTTGTAAAAAGGAAGGGCACAAGACTTTGGAGTGCCAAGACATAAAGGACGCAACCTGCTATGGTTGCAATGAAGCAGGGCACATCAAGACAAATTGCCCAAATAAAACCAAGAAGCCTGGGGAGGCTAAGAAGACCAAAGCTGGAGGCTCTCAAATGGATACTCAAGAGGCTAGTCAGGATGACAATGTAACAACAGGTACTTTCTTTATCAATAACGCTCATGCTAGAGTATTATTTGATTCAGGTTCAGATAAGTCTTTCATAGACAATAGATTTTGTAAATCATTAAATCTGCATGTTAAAACTCTAAGCGTTAAGTATAAAGTAGAATTGGCCGACAGTACCTCAGAGACTGCTTTAGCAATATTAGATGGATGTTTTATATCCATTAGGAATCATTCTTATCCGCTGCCCTTGTTTCCGTTAAAATAAGAGGAACTCGATATAGTGATAGGAATGGATTGGTCATCTTAAAATCAAGCCCATATTATGTGGGATAAGAAGCAAGTAGTTATCAAGACTCCTTATGGTGAGCCTTTAACAATTCAAGGAGACACTGGGTATGGATTGCCTAGCACTTGCTGAATTTGGTATTTAATACCAAAGCTATGAGTATGGAAAACTCAGAAGAGATAAACAATAGTCGCGATGCTAGAAATGCGACAAATGTTAAAGGTGCATCACATACGGACCTCAATATTTATGGAGTTAATCTCCAAAACTGTAATTAACGCAGCTGTCAGGAAGGCTATGAGAAAAGTCATGAAAAGGTTCAAGAAGCCAGACGCTGCTCGGTTTAAAACACTTGTCGCTGCTTATGAGAAGAGCTATGTTCTTACTTCAAATGCGAAGAATAAACTCAGCAAAGGCATATATGGCAAGGAGCCCATTCCTTTCAGGATGTACTTAAAAGTACTTCGTCCCTTGGAACTCAAGAGACTTCAATAGTAAAAAGGGGCCATCGATTTGCAGGAAATTGTTGGATGAAGTAGAAACCATTAGGTGTATCAGCAGTTATGCTGGAATGGACACGGTGAGGTATGCGTCACAGTCATTCGATGGCAATACCCTTGATTGGTGGGGACATTAATGAAGTCCACAAGAAAGATCCTCCTATACATTATGGGATGGTCCAAGTTTTAAGGACCTTATTAGAAAAAACCTATTATCCGCTTCGAGAAATGGTAAAAGATAGGATAAGAATTTTCTGACTATCACCATAACAGTTCTAGACTGTCGACGGTATGTTACAAATTCTTTTCATAGGCTGAGATAGTGCTCTATTCAGTTTATCCAAGATCTAAGCTTATTGCAAATAATTACTGGTGGTTAGCATCGGCAATAAGAGAGCACATTAAGATTTCAAAGCCTGCTTATTGTAAATCCATTATGGATCTACCTCCGCTACTCACGTTATATAGATTAAGAAATAACCAGTCAAAGTTAAGACTGCCCTAAAATCTGTCAAAGATTTTACAGCTAAGTTTAAAAGGATTAAGAATGGAGGCGTTTAATCCTCCTGATGAATGATTAGAGGCAGTTCACATTAACAATGACACTAGATAAATCCCTTATTGTGATTTTATTACTAGGAGATACGTTTGGTTTCAGGGGCTGCTAAGTCTCTCATAAGACCATAAGTTTAGCAAACTTTTAGAAATTTTTCCGTAAGAACCCCAGATATTTAGTGTAAGGTAAAACTTGCAGGCGAAATCATAAGAACCATTTCTTCTGTTCCTGTCAGAAGCCTTAAGGCGTAAAATTTTTGGAAGTATCCTCTCTCTGGAGGAGGTACGTCAGCATACATAGTTGATATCTCCTTAATCACTATTGATTACGAATACCAGATGGTATGATAAAAGCGCTATATGAGGATTGGTGTATCTTAATATGTTCCATAGATTGCTTCCATGCCTGATCAGTATGGAGGTTTAATGCATGGGACCACAAGGATATTCCGATGGTCATATGGTACTAAAGTCAGCTAATGGTATTCAAAGGAGATATCCAGAATGGAATTGTCCAGGTAAATGTCTTCGATTAAAGAACTCGTGGACATGTAAGATAAATGTGTCACTTATTTTACACAAGCAATACTGGAGCCTGAGATATGGAAAATCTCTATAACCTCCTTGTATATTGATTATCTTCTCCTAAGATTACCCTGTTACCTCCTGAGAGGCAAGTAGAGTTAAGATTTATATCCCATTTAGGGCTGTATTATTTTAAAATCTCCAAGACGGCTAGTACCATCATTGGAAGAATTAAAACCCTTATTAAGTAAGTTTTAAAATAGAGGATTCTTATAGCCTAACTCAATATTCTGAGAATTCGGTATAGTTAATTAAGAAAGACAATTCATTTTGCTTATTTATTAATTACCGCAACCCTAATAGGGCAACAATTAAGAATTGCCATCAGTTGCCCAGGACCTTCGATTTGTTCGACCAACGGCAAGGACTAGCTATTCGTTAAAATTAGATTTAAGCAGTGGTTGGAATAACCATCTCACCTTAAAATAAGCTTTTCCATTATAGTTTTCATATAAGTATCAAGGCTGCTCCTTTGGAAACCTTGTATAGATGAAATGTTAAACATTTATTGTTGGACAAAGATTGGTAAATCCAATTATCAAGATCTGAAAATTGCCTTGGAAACAATGAATAAGATCAAACAAATCCATAACCATCTGTAAGTTGCCAGTATTCGGCAGAGAATCAAGAATTAATGAAAGTAGCAACCCTCCTAAGTTCTTGTTAAAGAATAAGGTTCGACAAAAGGTATCACACAGGAAGGGTGTGCCAATTTGTTAAATTATCAGGCTAGTTAAGCTCTGAATATATATAAAATCATTCAAAAGAATCGAATGTATCAAGATCAAATAGCTTAAAAACTTAAACCTAATTAAGGAGCTTGGCGGAACTCGCAATGCATTACACACTAATGATTTAAGGACGTGTTTCACCAATAAGTCGAGAGGCATTATCGTATAATGATATGCAAATTTATGATATGATGAGAAACCTGTATCGATTGAGGATCGACAGGTTAAGAAGCTCCAAAAAGGATATATGTACCTATTATAGAGGTCAACTTGGGAGCTTGGAGAAGCTCCAGATATGCTATAGAAGTTAAGTCCATTATGTGACAAAAAGTACTTCCAGCGTTTTAGCAAATCTCGAGGTCGAGATTTCTTTTAAGGGGGTGAGGATGTAACACCTCGTAAAAATCACGTCCAATGATGTATTGACACGTGTAATAAACCCTAATAAAGTCAAACAATAAAATCTAGGGACTAATTTTTCGAAAAATTGAAAACTTTGATTATGAAAGGGACTGGAAGTGTCAAGATACCTAAAATAAGTTTCTAAATAACCTCTCACGATGATTATAACCATAAATGAGCCACTTGTTGATCAAGTGTAGCCGTTTGCATAATTAATTGAAAGTTTGCATAATAAAGGGGTTAAAAGCGTCAACATATTAATTCTTACCTCTGAGTGACCTTTTAACCAATCAGGAGCTTCATGATATTTAATTATACTCTCGATAATGCCAAAGAATGGCCGTCTAAGGTTTTTTTTTGCCTATAAGTAAAGTTACGCGCAACTTTGCAAGTTAGAGGGGCTAAAAGTGTCAATATGTTTAATTATACCTCTGAATGACCTTTTAGCGAACCCGAAGCATTGTGATGTTTAATAATACTTTCAAGAATGCCTAATATAGATTAGATAAGGCTTCAATGCCATTAGATGATGAGATGCGCAAGTTTGCGCAATAGAGGGACCTAAAGCGTCAACTTTTAATTCTACGCCTTTCGGCGACCATTTAAGCGAACAGGAGTGTATTAATATTTAAGTATATGCTTGGTAATGCCCATTATGGGCCATGGAAGGCTTGGATATCATTAAACAGCATTTCGCGCTACTTTGCGCAATTAAAGGACTATTTGCATCAAACGGCAAAAGTATGCCGATTCGTAGGGTATCGGACTTTCCGGAATATGAACATGAGTTAAACATACCCTAATTATCCTTTATATAGCTTAGGTATATGCTTAGAGGTGTTTGGTGCGCAAAAATAAACTTTCAAGTCCACCAGGGACTAAAAGTGTCAAAAAGTGCACAAGTTTGCATTTTCGCGCATATCTTCCGTTCTGTATATCTCCAGACACCCAAATATTTATGTGAGCATTAAAATATTTTATTTTAGTGATCGCCATGATAAAATTTCATTCGTCGCGTAATTTGGATCGTTTTTCGCATCCGGTCGTGTTTCGTCGTAATTAGACGTACGACGTGACCTACGGCCAAACGAACCGACATCTGGCATATTTTTGGGCATGTTTTGTGTCCCCTATGTTCAGGCATTATTGTAGAGCCTTAAAAATGGTGTAACGGCCCTCGAATGTATCAGTTATGGCATTTAACATGTACAGGGGCTGATCTGGTCAGTTTTGGAAGTGAAATTATGTTGAAAAACATAACAGGGACTGTTATGGTCATTTCTGGAACATGAATACACCTGATATAACAGCCCAGGGACCAGTTATGTCATTTCTGCATGAAAATGGGGATTTAAAATGCCAAAAATGACCTTATATGCTCACAGGGACCAATTCTGTAAATTCTGGAGGTATGTTTGCTGCTGATTTTGTTGAAACCAGCTGTCATACTCACATAACAGACTCTAGGGGCCGCCCACTGAATTAAAACATGGTTTTATACCTGTCATGATCTGATTATAACATACCTACACTTGTCACGATCCTACGGAGACCCAAACACTATATATAGGAAGTGGGTTTTCTTGTTTAAACACACCACTTTCCAAAATCTGCTCATTACTCTCAACTAGGAGGAGCCTGAACCTTTGGGAACCTTCATTCAGTTCATTGGACCCATTGTAAGTGTCCTTAACCTTCATTAAATCAGTTTTGCTTAGTTAATTAGCTTAAAGTCGAACCGTCGTAATTAGAGTTTGACTTCGTGATTAATTAAAATTTGTCCAGTCAAATCTCAGATTGAAAGTACCTATGAGTTGGTAATTATGTGGGTAATAAACCCTCAAAAGGGAACTCTCTGATTCCCACTCTAACTAGGTCAATTGTCGGGTCAAAGTTGTTATTAAAAAGTCAACAGAATGCTTATTTTCAAATTAATGCATAATTAACAATGTAGGAGTCATGCAACCTGTTTGATCACTAATATAACTTGGTAATTAATGTAAGAACATGTTTAAACATGTTCAACCCGACAATTTTCAGTTTAAACCCGGATCGGAACCGAAAGTCTCATAATTTGACTTTTGCTTTGACTTTCAGTTCTGACCCGTTTATGCATGTTTTAGTATTGCCTTAGAGCTTTATTTGGACCAGGTTTCATATAAGTATAACTCTCTGAGATTATACAACTTGGTTCATTAGTTATCCGATTCATATGCATGTTTCCGTTAAATGCTTAAATATTGACTATTATGCCCTTTTGACTATAAAACATGATTTTTGAAAAAGTAAAAGAGTAGAAACCTTAGTTACTGATTTATAAACTTGCACCTAAAATTTGACATCAGTTTGAGGTCTAGATTAAGAGTTATGCTCATTAGCGTAATTTGAAAGCTTTTTGTTAATTAAACGGCGTAATTTGCGTATAGCCTATTTAAACCCACTTTTTGATATCAAACTTTTTACCCACTGATGTAATATAATATTTTGGGATTTTTGAAGATTTTTATTTAATTTTTGGCTGAGCATAACATAGGTCTCTAAGTTTGATTCGGTTAATGCCGGTTTTGCTCTTTTAAGCCATAAAATGAGTTTTACAAATCCTTTTGACCCCAAACCTTTTTCTACTGATTTTATTTGACAAATAAAATATTTTGAGCCTTCTGGAATTATAAAAATATCAGCTTTCCTTTGAAAACCCGGAAATGGCTCCAAATCGCCTTTTTAAGCGTTTTTAACGCATAGTATGTACTAAAACTATATTAAACATATAAGGTTGATACCTACTAATATTTTTAGTATATTTTTATATAATAACAGTGAGTAAAAGTTTTTAAACTCAGGTTTCCATTTTTGACCTTTTTAGCCTATGTGAAATTACCAAAATACCCCTAGGATGCATAGTTTGGTTTTAAATGATAAATTTCACATATATCTAGTACCCTACTGTTATAACTTATTAAATTAAGTATATTTATTTAATAAATCAGACCTGTAACTCAGATTACTAATTAAACTCTTTTATAACCTTTTAAATGACCAAAATGCCCTTACGAGGCATAGTTTGAGTTTAAATCCATTTCGGGCATAATAGAAGATATCTTACTGATGTCACAACATATTTAAGGCATATTAACTTAGGAAACTTGCATATGACTCATTTGGTTACCCGTTACGCACTTTTCGCGTTCGGAACGGCTTATGTAACTAGTTTGCATATATTAGCCGAAACGGATCAAACCTTATCATCTTTGTCTCAAAATCCAGAATGTGTTTAGTATACCCATATTATACAAGTCTTCAAACTTGTTGGGTCTAAATCACATTTTGTCCGGTCTTCGCTTAATTGTGCGTTTGAACCGTATCTTCCTTTAAAACTGACCGGTCTAAGCTTAAGCTTAATTAAAGACCCGTTAGGATTCTAATAGGATAATAAAAACCTTTGTTCCAGATTAGGAGCCCAGTAAAAGCCATCTATACTTGCTGTATTTGACTTATACATTGCTCAGGTAAATACTCTTAACTTATTTTCCCTATACGGGCTTGGGATACGGTATTATAATAATACCGCTTGGTCGGGTGTGTAATCATTTAAATCGGATTGTGATTAATGTAATTACATAACTCGTTTAATATGTATTATTTGGTGTATGGCCTTTGGGGGTTAAATGACCATGTCCTGGATATCCTTGGCATCATTTTACGAAATGGCCACGACCTAAGCACGGGGTGTAGGCGTACACCTGACAGATGCATTATGTAAAAACTGGTAATCCACTTAGAGGAATAAATCCTTGTGGGCATTATACCTATGGCGTGTCAATTAATCTAGACCGGCCCTACAACCGGCCCTAATGCACGAAAAATAAGTAAAACTGTATACATGATTATTTAATAATTGTCCCAAGTTATAAAAGATATTTTTGCCGAAGTGCATTCAAATCAATTTTCAAACTCTTTTCAAAATGAGTCAGTTAAGTTGTATTTACCAGTGTAAACTGACGTATTTTCCAAAAAGGTTAAGTGCAGGTGCTACACGTAATAGGCTGGATACTCCAGACATCAATAATCAAGTCTCGCAAAGCTTTAGGTGTCAAAGTCTGTTGAACAGTTTCCTCTTTATTTTGATCCGCCTGTGGATCTGTTTCAACTACACTGTGATACTTTATATTACAATTTATTTAGTTGAAATAAACCTATCTTTTGCTTTCGTTGTGCATTTAAATATTGTGTTGTTTGACTATGATGATATCAACTACGTCACGATACTCCCCACCGGGCCCACCGGTAATACGTGGAAATATCGGGGGTGTGACACAGGTAATGTCCGGTTGTTCGGTTAGATGCATGTTCGTTAAAGTGCTAAATTGCACTGTTTAGTGTCCTTTAAGTATCCTTTTGTGACACTTTCAATTCCCGACACTTAGGAGGGTATTCTGGATAATAAAACAAGAATTTTGCATGATATTTATGTGTTAAAAAGCTGATTATAGATGATTTGTGCAGAATTCTGCATTTAAAGTGCGTTTCGGGTGCTTTTTAGTGCATATTCTAGCTTCTGGAAAGTCTAAATGTTAACCCTTGTATATACTCTTGGGTTTTAATGTATTTTTGACGTTGGACCTACTCATGTGCCCCAATTCTATTGTCTGACTGCTTTCTGCAGAATTGTTGACACAATGTGTCTTACCGGTGAGTTTATTAGTATTTCTGATGCAACGCTATCATTAATGCATAAAGCAATATTTGTAGTATGAAACGTGCATTAATTCACATGTACAGTATGAAATCAGATAATGTTGACATTTAAGCACATAATTGCAGTTATTAAATATTAGTTAAATTGTACGGAACTTACCGCTTTTGTGCCAATAGTCACATGAACGTTTCAAAAACTTCATCTTTGTGTCTCAGCAAGTACACATAACCATAACGACTGTAGTCGTCGGTAAAAGTTATGAAGTATCTTTCACCATTCCTAGTCATTGGCTTAAAAGGACCACATACATCCAAATGTATGATACCTAATAAATCTTTTGCCCTTTGGTTGGTGCCACTAAAGGGTTTCTTAGTCATTTTACCTTGTAAAAAAGATTCGCATGTATCTAATGAACCAATTTCATTTGTTTCCAAAAGACCATTCTTTTGAAGTATTTGCATGCGATTTCTGTTTATATGACCAAGACGACAATGCCAAAGATAGGTCTCACTCAAATCCATTTTGAGTTTCTTGGTTTTGCTTGGTACATCGAATTATCATATGATGTATCATCATGAACCAATTCATAAATACCATTTGAAGGCGTAGCTTTAAAATAGAACATGTCATTCATCAAAGCATAAATTTCATTGTTCACAAACTTCAATTCAAATCCATATTGTCTTAAAAGGGAAACAGAAATAATGTTCCTAGTCAAACTAGGAGCATACAAAATATTTTTTAAACAAATTTCCAAACCACTTGGAAGTTTTAAAACATAGTCTCCTTGGGCTTCAACTTGAACTTTCGCTCCATTGCCCATGAAGAGACTAGTGTCTCCCTTCTTGTAATGCTTATTTCTTTTGAACCCCTGCAACGAATTGCAAATATGAGTTCCACATCCGGTATCTAATACCCATGTGTTAGAAGAAATAACATTTAGATCAATATGTATCATAAAGATTGTACCTGAGGTTTGCCCCGCATCCCTCTTGTTTTTCAACTCCTTGAGATAGGTTGGACAATTCCTTTTCCAATGCCCTATCTCTCCACACTCAAAGCATGGATCACTCGTGGCAACTTTTGCCTTCTTCTCTTTTGGTTTTGGTGGTTCTGTTTTAGCCTTTCTTTTTCCCTTCCCTTTGACGTGTCCCTTTCCCTTGGCAACATTTACTTTGGTGTCGGGGTGATGCCCTTTCTTGCCTCCCTCATTGATCATTAGAACGGGTAAAGCCTTTTTACCCATTCCCGCTTCGGCCGTTTTAAGCACTGCATGAAGCTCACCAATGCTCTTGTCCCATCCATTCATGTTGTAGTTCATAACAAAGCTCTCAAATTTCTTTGTTAAAGAGTTGAGGATCAAATCCGTAGCCAACTCTTTAGAGACGGGTACAATTTAGCCTTTCGAGGCGATCAATGTGGCTTTTCATCTTAAGGACATAAGATGATACCGATTGGGTTTCCTCTATTCGAGATGCATGAAGCGCTCGAATTGTTTCGAAGCGTTCTACCCTTGCTTGTTGTAGGAACATTTCCTTCAATTGGGTGATCATGCCGTGTGCCCCATGATGTTCAAAATCCTTTTGGATCTCGGGAATCATAGTTCCCAACATGAGGCATGAGGCTTGCATGGAGTCCTCGGTATACTTAACCCAATCATTGTAGGCTTCTACATCTTCCTCGTCAGGTTCATCAGGAATAGGATCGTCTAACACATAGGATATCTTCTCTTGCTTGAGAACAATTCTCAAGTTTCGAAACCAATCCATGAAGTTGTTATGGTTGAGACGATCCTTTTCAAGGATGGTTCTTAGTGATAGGTTACGGACAGTTTGGGTAATTGGGTTTGCATTATTAGCGGCTATCTACAAAATTTAACAAAGTTCAATTTTAGTATTTTCGATATTATTAAAATTTTAATCATTAATACCCTTTTATGTCTCATAGACAATTAATAATTAAAATCTAGAATCCAACGTTACATTTAAATATTGGTTAGGTGACCTTTATCCCATTATTTAAATTAACAAGGTAGTCAACGTTTGACGATTACAACCCTTTGCAACTCCTAGCCATATGGGATCGGTTAAACATCTTTATGTTTAGTTGGCATGTTTAATCCCATCAACACCTTTGATCCCCATGCTTCGTGACGTGTGTGTATATATACATAATCTTGCAATGAAATTACACACGATTTGGTTTTAAATTTATAAAAGTGATTATTACTTTTACATCAAACCACACACGAAAGACGCAAGTGTACCTCGTCATATATGTAGTAAAGTATCGGTAAGAACCAAGTATCGATCCAAGGAAATGGGCGGAGAAATAATACTAGACCTTTGTCACTAAACTACCGGTAAAAACATAAGTTGTTTGATTTTAATTAAAGTAAAGTAAGCATAAACAAATACTTATAAAAGATAGTAAATGATAGATAAAAAGCCTTGCTTAATACACAACCCAAGTATGTCAACTAAGTCGGTTTTGGCACTACAAGCATTCGGTCAATTTTCCATTTTAAGACAATTAGTATCCCTTTCGGGAATCCTAACATGACAATCATTCGGAAATCTAAAACGATAAACACACTTTAACCACCTAAAACTGTTCTTTAACATGCAATTGATAAATGTCTATGAAAATCTCTTAAAAATAAGTTAGTCATCCGTTAGGAGTTTTCTAACCTCACTTAAACAAGGAAAGCGACACCGATTAACACAATGCAACCACCGAGAAAAGCATAAACTAGATTAAATCACAACCGAGTTCATTTTACAAATCATGCACAAAAATTCACCAAGATAGCAATTTTGGCCTAAACTACTAACTAAGCTAACAAATCATGGCAAGAATTTATAACGACACCATTTAACCCGTTAAGGTCCTTCCGTGACGGCAAGCTTTCTTGATTAACAATAATTACATTTTATTAAATCACTAACCATTTCTAGTATCATGATGCACACATTTTAAGCAAGCTAAACTAGTTAACCAAGTTTAAAGTTTACTAATACAAGATTAATTAAGCTTCATTTTTCAACTATTCTAACTAACCAAGCACCAATCATCCAACACAATTACTTATAATCAAGAAATTAATATCAATAACAAGGTTGCAAACTAATCATCAAAGATAATCATAGAAAATACTTCCAAGTGTCATTACAAACAAAGATTAACATACTAATGGTTATAATCAAGCAAGGGATTGTTGTGTTTTTGCCCAAAGGCTACAATAATACATAAACATTAATCTAAATGCTTGAAAGATTAACAAAATTATGGAAAGATTAGAAAACCAAACCATAAACAAGCATAAGATTAAGAATCTGGAAGATAACGAAGCTAATCGGCACAATGTGGCTTGAATCCGGGTGGAAGCAGAAGCCTCCGGAGCCTGAAAATCGCCAGAATCGCTTCCAAAATGTCCAGAGTTTCGAGCAGAATGTTTCTGCAGGTTTTTTATACAAATTCGGTTTCGCACGGTCGTGCGTCCTGTTGCACGACCGTTCACTTTAAGCAATTATTGGAGTATGGTGCACCATACTGCATGACGTCACAGATCTTGACCAGTCGTAGGTCATGCACGGTCGTTCTTCGTATTGCACGACCGTTCCATTCCGGGATCTTGTTGCACGAGCTGCTGCACGACCGTTCCATTCCGGGGTGCAAATTATGGCACGACCGTGCGTCACCGGGATGGCCTTGTGTGCCTTGCACGCCTAGTCGCACCTTCGTTCATTGCCGGGCTGATCAGCATTTGTCGGAGATGCACGGTCGTGCATTAGGTCGCACGACCGTTCCATATGCCCATGTCAGTTTTCGAACAGAAGGTTCGCAGCTTCGGCGTTTTGTCCGGAAAGTCCTCGTTTTCGCTATCATCTTGTCTGGTATGCTGTTTTAGGCCTGTAAACAAAAGTGTAGATGATTAAGCATCCGAATGACGGTTTTAGGGCCGAAAACGCATAAAATAGGGGTAAAACGGGGGACTAAAATATGTGTAAATTAGCGAATATCAAATCTCCCCACACTTGAACCTTGATTGTCCTCAAGCAAGCTAAACTAAAATACAATAAAAGATAAAATCAAACAAGAACGATAATTTACACACTATTTTATTGAAAACAACTATAAACGGTTAGCCGGTTTTTCGAAAGACGACATCAAGAGACTCAAACCCAACAAGCATATGCAAATATATAGCGATAACCAAAAATCCGTGACTTCACATTTAATTGACTCAACATGTTAATCTTCACACAACTCACAATGTTCACACACACTCGGTTTTATTTATGAAACATACATAAAATGTGTACGTGCAAACACTCAACGCCTCGTCAATGAAATGTGTAATATCATAAGCTTGTCATAAGATCTCGTCTCCACCAACTAACATGCGAAAAAGAGTAAATCAAGAGGTCTTTACGGGGTGTAACGTTAGGCTTGGGCGAAGGGTATGGAAATTGATATTTAAAGTGGCGAAAATGGTTAAAACTCGGTAGTAGCGTTTAACTAGAAACAAACAATACAACTATACATACAAACGCCTTAAAAAGGCGACTTATGCGACAACGAGCTCATAAACAAGATTTCATCATTTTACCATTCAAAATTGCTCGAATTTTGTCTACTTCACCCTATTTTAGGATGTTATATTTTCTGTTTTTTTTTTTAACATAGGAACTAATGGATTTATACAATGAAAAATAAACTATAACAAGCGCTAGTTAAACGATTATTTTGACCGAGTTTCAACACTAAAAGGGTTTAAAAACATAAAAAGTCTAAATTTGGCTAAGTGGGCGATTATGTTGGGTAAACAAAGGTAAACGGGAAGGCTCGACATGGTTAATCCTAAGGGTAATGTAAGGTTTACGGGAAACACGACACAAAGAACAAGGGTAACACAAAGGGTTTTCTAAGTGCCTCTATCACTTCTACACAATTTTGCAAGTTCATGGTCCTAACAAGCATGCTAGTGACAAGTTCCAAATTACACATGACATCCGGCTCACTCCTACTCCGAAATGAACAAATATATAATAATTTCAAGGCTCAAATATGCTCACGTAACGGAAGGAATGGGTAAAAGTGTGAAAACTATCATGCAAGTCTTTCTTTGTTTGTCACGCTTTTCGGTTTTCTTTTTCAAATTTTATTTTGCTTGTCGAGTTTTTATCATGTCCGAAGCTTTCTAAAACCCAACCAACCGGTTTATTTATTAAAAAATATATACAAAATACAGATAATTTTGAATGATTTTTCTGATGTTTTTTTTTTTAACAAAGGACAAACAAAGTTAACAAGTTAAACCCCTCCCCACACTGGAACTTCGCATTGTCCCCAATGCGAAACCCCAAATATAGAGAAAAAGGAGAATAACACTCCCCTGAAGATGATTTAGATGAAACGAGTCTCCAAAGCTACTTCTGTGGTGTGCTCCGGTCCAAGATTTGCTTCTAAAATCTGTAATGATGTCACAAAGCAAAGCAAAACAAAACACAAGGGAGAATCTAGTCGCAACATAAACTATGATCTAGATAATTCGCATCATTCTTGCAAGGATTAGGGTTTCGTTTGTATTTATGAAGAGAACCCTAAAATCCTTGAAAAAAATCTAAAATGCCTAGGCCTAGAACGGAATAAACAGAAAAAAGACAAGAAAGAACGTACCGTGCGAAGAGGTGTGAAACCGTGCGAAGAAACCGTGCGATTTGAGGCGAAATCGCTATGGAATGGCTGTCTGCAGTTAGGGTTCGCAAATGAGGGAAATGGCAGCAGATGGGGGTTTTTATAATGTACAAATGACAAAACTGCCCCTGCCTTTCGCACGGTCGTGCGACAGCTCGCACGGTCGTGCATGACCGACATTGTTCAAACCCTGCACGTTGTTCTCGGAGATGCACCGGGGGTGCGACTCCTAGTGCAGGCCAGCCCGCAAACGCACGGTCGTGCGACGCATGACACGGTCGTGCAACAGCTGCAGATCAGTTTTTTCTGCAGAAGCCATTTCCAGCAACTGTTTTGGCCGTTTTTCGCCATCTTTTTACACGCAAACTGTTTTAACCATATCGCAACATAGGACCTTCGCTCGGCACGTATAAAAATAGTACAAACTAACGTAAACAACCAAACACACCTAAATTACGCTAAAACTACAAAAGCACAAAAATGGACGATTTTACCCTTATAGCGCCAAAGACGCTCTTGCTACATTTTTAATCACCGAGTCAGTAGCGTAGACTCATGCTAAATTTTTGTCGGCAAGTCGATAGCAAGACTCATGCTAAATTTTTGTCGGCGAGTGGATAGCAAGACTCATGCTAAATTTTTGTCGGCGAGTCGATAGCAAGACTCATGCTAAATTTTTGTCGGCGAGTCGATAGCAAGACTCATGTCCCCACACTTGTTACATGTGCGGGTCATTACCACGCCCCTTCGGATTCTGCACCATATTAATAATACTAGATTTAATTTCAAAAACAGGTGCATCTATAGTAGGTCGTAGGATACTCGGCTCCAGGCCCGCCCGTCCGGGCTGATTTGATTCATTCAAAGGTCGCTCGTTGTCCGCCATGATTGCGTTCCTACGTTCGCTGAGCCCTCGGCTTCAGCGGGTACCACCAGCTCGTCCGCAGCTGCTGCGAGTTGCAGCGCAACCGCACGGGATCTCTTACGAAGACGTCTCCTCAGATCACGCTCGGGTTCGTCTGAAGGCTCAACAGCGTCGGGAGCGGGGGGTTGAGGACAACAACCTGCAAACGAGAAATTGACACACATGCATATAATATTATTATAATAAAGGTTTTTTTTTTAGCTGAAAAGAAACAGAATATTATTTTGAATGGGCTGAAAATTTTATAAAAATTCGAAAATGGGCCCGGAATTTTATAAAAATTACAACAATAAAAATAATCGAATCGGCTAATGTAAAAATGATTTTTCAAAGCCGAAAAATCAAAGAATAAATGAATAAATAAATCCGGATTCGAACAAATAAAAGGAACAAAAATTTACAAGTGTACAAAATATTAACGAAAACGAATAAATTGAATTAAAAGCAAGAAATATTAAAAAATAAATAATCAAGAAAATATTCACAAATATTAACAAGTATATACACCGATAAAACAATGACTCGGGTCGTTCCTAAAGCTCGCCATTTCCCCGGCAACGGCGCCAAAAAACTTGACGTGTGCGTATATATACATAATATTGCAATGAAATTACACATGATTTGGTTTTAAATTTATAAAACTGATTATTACTTTTACATCAAAACACACACGAAAGAGGCAAGTGTACCCCGTCATATATGTAGTAAAGTATCGGTAAGAACCAAGTATCGATCCAAGGAAATGGGCGGAGAAATAATACTAGACCTTTGTCACTAAACTACCGGTAAAAACATAAGTTGTTTGATTTTAATTAAAGTAATGTAAGCATAAACAAATACTTATAAAACATAGTAAATGATAGATAAAAAGCCTTGGTTAATACACAACCCAAGTATGTCAACTAAGTCGGTTTTGGCACTAGAAGCATTCGGTCAATTTTCCATTTTAAGACAATTAGTATCCCTTTCGGGAATCCTAACATCACAATCATTCGGAAAGCTAAAACGATAAACACACTTTAACCACCTAAAACTGTTCTTTAACGTGCAATTGATAAATGTCTATGAAAATCTCTTAAAAATAAGTTAGTCATCCGTTAGGAGTTTTCTAACCTCACTTAAACAAGGAAAGCGACACCGATTAACACAATGCAACCACCGAGAAAAGCATAAACTAGATTAAATCACAACCGAGTTCATTTTACAAATCTTGCACAAAAATTCACCAAGATAGCAATTTTGGCCTAAACTACTAACTAAGCTAACAAATCATGGCAAGAATTTATAACGACACCATTTAACCCGTTAAGGTCCTTCCGTGACGGCAAGCTTTCTTGATTAACAATAATTACATTTTATTAAATCACTAACCATTTCTAGTATCATGATGCACACATTTTAACCAAGCTAAACTAGTTAACCAAGTTTAAAGTTTACTAATACAAGATTAATTAAGCTTCATTTTTCAACTATCTTAACTAACCAAGCACCAATTATCCAACACAATTACTTATAATCAAGAAATCAATATCAATAACAAGGTTGCAAACTAATCATCAAAGATAATCATAGAAAATACTTCCAAGTGTCATTACAAACAAAGATTAACATACTAATGGTTATAATCAAGCAAGGGATTGTTGTGTTTTTGCCCAAAGGCTACAATAATACATAAACATTAATCTAAATGCTTGAAAGATTAACAAAATCATGGAAAGATTAGAAAACCAAACCATAAACAAGCATAAGATTAAGAATCTGGAAGATAACGAAGCTAATCGGCACAATGTGGCGTGAATCCGGGTGAAAGCAGAAGCCTCCGGAGCCTGAAAATCGCCAGAATCGCTTCCAAAATGTCCAGAGTTTCGAGCAGAATGTTTCTGCAGGTTTTTTATACAAATTTGGTTTCGCACGGTCGTGCGTCCTGTTGCACGACCGTTCACTTTAAGCAATTATTGGAGTATAGTGCACCATACTGCATGACGTCACAGATCTTGACCAGTCGTAGGTCATGCACGGTCGTTCTTCGTATCGCACGACCGTTCCATTCCGGGATCTTGTTGCACGAGCTGCTGCACTGGTCGTTCATCACCGAGGTTTTGGCTGATTATCGGATCCGCACGGGGTGCAAATTATGGCACGACCGTGCGTCACCGGGATGGCCTTGTGTGCCTTGCACGCCTAGTCGCACCTTCGTTCATTACCGGGCTGATCAACATTTGTCGGAGATGCACGGTCGTGCATTAGGTCGCACGACCGTTCCATATGCCCAGGTCAGTTTTCTAACAGAAGGTTCGCAGCTTCGGCGTTTTGTCCGGAAAGTCCTCGTTTTCGCTATCATCTTGTCCGGTATGCTGTTTTAGGCCTGTAAACAAAAGTGTAGATGATTAAGCATCCGAATGACAGTTTTAGGGCCGAAAACGCATAAAATAGGGGTAAAATGGGGGACTAAAATATGTGTAAATTAGCGAATATCACTTCGGTGACCCTAAGTTCATGGTTTCCAAATCAAGTCGTCCAACTTACACACACGTGCGAGTTTACACATATAAGTGGTTAGGTGACCTTTATCCCACAAACATGGTAACCCCACCTCAAATACACAAGTTCCCTCAAATGTGGTTAGGTGACCTTTATCCCACAAAGAGTTCCCAAGTGATTCGAGTGTTGTATAAAAGGATGGTGTTTGACTTGTTTTATAAAAGGGATTTTATTTTTCAAAAATCTAGTTTAGAAAAATTTTATGTACCATATATTTGCATGCATTCAAATCAATGGTACTTTAGTGAAAACCAATTTTCAAGGTTCTTATAATAAAACCCATTTTATTATAAAATCATTAACTTTTAATAAAACCTATTATTGACCATTTTAATGATTTTGTTAAGAACCAATTTTAAGCTTGTTACGGATCATTTGTTGTTAAGCATGCATATCCAAATATCATCCAAACAACCATAAATAAAATAACCATACAAGCACAACACATATAACAAAAAGGTGCATAACCATAGCCAACTATTTTGACCACACTTGTTAGCCGAAACAAGTGTGTCAAAAGGTCCTTCCTAAAGGGTGAATATTGACACAAATAATGTGTCGTTGAACTCCCACTTGATCCTGCATCCAAATGCTTCAAGTCTTCTTCTTGTGTTGTGATTTTTTCACTTTTTTTGGGCTTCCAAATATCTTTTATATTCAGCTCTAAACTCCTTTGGACTTCAAAAATGTGTTTTGGTTATCGGGCTAAAATCCCGTTAAGAACTATGAAGTCCTTTATGCCCGAATTGGCAAAAACCAAAACCGCATTTTTTTGTGCATCTTCTTTTACAAAAGGTATCCTAATACATTTTTCTAGTAAAATAAAATGCACCCAATCTATTTACTTACATACCAAATGAAAATAAATAAATTACATATTTTTACAAATGAAAGAACAAAATAAATAATTATTACAACCCATTGAATAATTAAATACAAATCACAAACACAAACATTCAACATATTCACACAAGGTCATGGCTAGGTTATGTACACCAAAATATATATATCCAAATATATATCAAATTCAAGAGCAAAAATGGTTTCCTTTTTCAACCTACATTTTCTGTCAAGAATGAAAAAACCGAAAAATGTGGGTTTTTGTCCAAACAAAACAAATCATCCACATGACATAATTTTTTTCAAGATTCCTTTATGCATGTAAGAAATAAATCTTGAAAAAACAAAGGAAAACCATGGATAAAAATTTCGGCCATAGGGTTTCTACAAACCCGAAAACCCGAAAATTTTAAATCCGATGAAGCATGCACTCATATAAGCGGCTCTAGATGCCATTGATGGGTTTTTCACATGTTTATCAAAGCTAATTTTATCCAAATAAAATTAAAACGCAGTGGAATATATATTTAAAACATGTTACTTTACAAGATTTAAAACCATTTTTAAATGCAAAACCCAATAATCGGATCCATATATGACATGCATACTATCAAAATGCAACCATAGGGTGTTTTAGAATACTACCATTCCAAGAGCAAGGTGATACGAAGAAGATAATATTCTTGAATGGAAATCTTCAAAGAAGAAGACCTCAAGCTTGCATACCCCAAGCCTCCAACGAACACCTTATGTTGCTAGGATTTGTACACCTGAAAAAATCCCTCTTGATCAACCACCTTTGGCCGAAAATTTTAGAGTGTTTGTGTGTGTTCTTGCACTTGAATCTCTAGTGAGAATAATGAGAGAAGTTGTCACTTATTTTTAAAATCAAGTTGCCTTGATATGAGATAACTTTGCATAAAAAATTAGTGGGGAAAACCCACCTTGGGAAGACAAGGTGGACGGCCATAGGGCCTCCAATTTTGACCAATCAAAATTTTTCTTCCTTTTCAAATATTAAGTCTTGTATTATATTTATAGATTTTATAAATATAACATCCTATATATATAAGACTTTATGCAACAAATCATAAGTTTTATAATGTTATTTAACCCATTAAATAACATGATTAATTATTCTCTCAAAATAAATTATCCATATAATTTATTAGTTTCTTAAGTGCAATTATTTAGAAAACCATTTTCTAAATATTCTAAGTGTGAATATTTATTTATTTGATTAAATCATAAATAAATATCGTAGGTGTTTGTCTAGCTTGTTATTGGGTATGACCCGACTTGGATCATAATGTACTAGCCACATCAATTTAATATGTGTCTTGGGCATACAGAGTCCAACACTTTCTAGATTACTTCTATTTTAAGTGGTTAAAAGAAGAATCATACTCATAACTTTGAAGAACACTATGAATCACAATATGTAAACTTGAACATAAGCATGTTTAATGATGAAACTAAGTTGTTTATGTGTTGATTTACTTGATGATTGTTGTTTGTTCATATATATGATGTAGATCATCATATGATCTTGCTAGATCATGATTAAAAATATAATCTAGCAAGATGAGAAAGTAGAAATATTGTAGGATGATGGATCTTCCACACAAAGATCATGAACTTGAAAAGATACATTGATTTCTTGAAAAATAATGATCAAAGTGAGTAGTAACACATATAGATCTAAAGATTTATGGATGATTTCTAAAGAAACCAAGTTAAAAATATAAGTTTTATTAAATATTGGTTCTTACATAAACAAAATTTATTTTTGGTGATTAAACAAGTGTAGAAACACTTGTGAAACAAGAAGAAATCATAAAGAAACATTTTTAGAAATGATGATCATAAGTTGTAAAGATCAATCTTCTTCAAGAATGAAGTTTTTGAAGAACTAATCACACTTTAAAGGATAACAATGCTTACTAATGACACTAGTAAATTACTACAAATTTTTACAAATATTCAAGTTCATGAAGTAGTAGATTATGCATGATTTTGGAAAAATTGGTAAGTAAAGGTTGTTTATTATTGTTTGTGGATTGATTGTGATGATTTTTACAAAAGAAAATGATATACTTGAAAGCATGGAAACCTCCATTTTCAGGGGAAACTATGGTAAAATTTCCTAAAAATCTGAACATTTAGAAAAATATTTATAAACATACACTTACAAGTGTATTTTAAACCATAAATTGTTACAAAAACTTTGCCATAAATTTTGTTACAAAAATTATACTTATTGGAGGTTGGATTTTATAAATAAAAGTGACTAAATATATATTTAGGAAATATATATTTAGAAGACACCATGTGTGTGATTATTTGTATATTTTGTGTATTAGTTATATTATTTTAGGACATGAAATAATATAACACATCAAAATACCAAGAATTACAATCCGAAATATTACCAAAATTCCAAGAATTAAATACACAAATTATATCCAAAATATTGGAGAAACCAAACAAGGAATATAATTTACAAAAATATTCCGGAATTTATTCACAAATTATATTTTGGTAAATAATATTTTGGACACCAAGGAAATGAAAATATGATTTTTACAATTACTACAAGAATATATCATATTTTTAACAAAGTAAAAATATGTTATTTTTGGCAAGAATGAATATATATTTTTCTTAAAATTTTTAGAAGATATATTATTTCTAAGAAATATATATTTTCTTACACAAACACGAAATGCAATATTTTGAGGTGAAAGATATATTTTCTCAAATAAATATGAAGTATATCATTTTTGGAGAAAAAAGAGTTTATATATATATTTTACAAGTTAGACATGAAAATATATTATCTTTAAAACTTATGAGAAAATACAAATATTTTTGCCAAAAGAAAAATTATAAATAATTTTTCTAAATAATATTTGCTACAATATATATTTTGGAAATATATATTGGTGGACTTTTATTAAAGATAATATTCCGGAAAAACTAATACGAGATTAAGTATAAGAATACTTAATGAATACCATAAAAATACGTATTCTCATACGTATAAATACACACCAGAATACGACCCCAATACATGGCAAAAATATACAAGTATAAGAATACAAATACAAATACACCCATCCTTGGGAAGGATATACAAGTATAAATACTTGGGAAGTATTAAGTTAAAATAATTTTTTTAACAATTATTCCAAAATTTAATAAATACAATTTAAGTTAAAATATTAATTATTTTAACAAATAATGATATAACTTGGAATAATATTGAAGACACATAAGAAAACGTAACTCAAAGACATTAATACTAAGTCAAGGCACGACCCGCCCGTCTAATAGATCATAGTACGTTGTAGGTTGTCGTGTTCACCCAAAGGAGCTTGAGTTACGATGACTGAAGACGCAAGACTTTGAGTTCATGTCCCCCTTTTCTTTAAACTGTTTTGTTTTATAACTTCGGGGGTGAAGTACATGTTACAAAATGATTCCAAACAATTACAATTGGTATGGTTAGCTTTGGAAAGTACCGTAGATCATGTGAATGGGTAGGCGCACTCCTAAGACCATTAATCCTCGAGTTAGGACCGGGGGCATGAGTGATAGATCTATTTGGGTGTAGCGAGCCCACACCCATGTGGACCGGGGTTTGGCCCATGAGGTGACTATGTCTTACAGCCGGAGGCCCGGTATAAAATCTGCTAGGTTTGAGCCTTCCTACGCCGTTGCACGCATGTTAATGGCCTTGCAAACCATTAATCGATCTGTTTCCTTGTTGTGCTTTCATACCGGGATTTACAAAACATACATATAAACAATGTTATCAAAGGTTTATTCATACACACAAACAAACACATGAACTCGCTCAACTTTTGTTGATGTTTTCAAAATACATGTATTTCAGGGAATTAAAAGTGGATCTGGCGGGCGTTGGATGTTTCAAGTTGCGTTAAGAATAAAGGATGTCATCCGCTGTCTTAGATTTGGTTAGTGTGTCTAATTCCTAGATGAGACACATCTACCAAATCCTGATTTTATTTAGAGTCTTTTGATGAGTCCTTAGGGAACTCTAAACAATTCGTATGGTTTGTAAAACTTAAATTTGAACTCTATGTTTAAACAATGATGTTTGTGATGTTTTTAAACTTATCTAATGGATGACCATCTATGGTTTTTATCATATAGTTGTTGTTATGATTGAATGCAGTGGTATTAAGAAAGTCACACCATAATCAGGCTTCCGCAAAAGTCAGGGTGTGACAGCTTGGTATCAGAGCTTCGGTTGAAGTGAACTAGGATTCCTTCTCGAGTCTAGACTACAATCATTAGGGCTCTCACGAAAATATTTTTACGACATGTTTTCATTGCATACGCGAAATGCCCAGATCCAGGGAAACAAACATTTTTACAAACAAAAAGACACGAAACACTTTTCGAGGTTTATGTTTATGGTTCAGTCTGAGAGACTGGGAGGTTTAGTCTGAGAGACTGGAAGGTCTAGTCTGGGAGACTAGGTAGTTTAGTCTGGGAGACTAGGTGGTTTAGTCTGAGAGACTAGGAAGGATACATGTTTGCATTGTCATTGATTGCATGTTTAATGTTAGTAGTTGATATATATGCATATATTGTGATTGTTTTGTTACAAACACTATGTCATCATCCGAGAGTGGACTGTCCGATACCGATGACCCTATGGCTGTAGTCTCAGATGATGAGATTGCACCCGAGCCAGAGATCTTTACTTCTGACACCGAGAGTGACCCGGAGATGATGTCCGATGATGACGACGACTTCCAGCCCTTTACGCTGCCTGACTTCGGAGATGATTTACTGATTGCTGATGGCATCCCCGGCGAGGATCCGTTTGTTATTCCTATTCTTGTGCACGATCATCATCATCGGTCACCCCGATGGTGAGCATGTCGTGGCACCGATCCTCGCTCCGGTTCCCCTCATGGTCATTCCTCCTGAGGATTGACCATTCGATGATTTTTTTACGATGATTTTGATTTGTTTGTTGATGGTCCTCCCGATGACGCCCATGGCGACTGAGAGCTTGATGAGGACGTTGTTGCTATTCCACTTCTGGGGATTCATGTTATTGAGATTTCTTCTGATTCTAGCTTACACTCTGTCTCAGACTCTTTTGCGTCTATGACTTCTTCCGCCTTACAGGCAGTTGGACTGCGACGTCATGCCACAGATTCTGACGATGATACAGCTATGTCAGCTGCACCGTTACCTCCACATGACATTGAGCCTGGACTTGAGCTTGATTTTATTCCGATTGATCAGCCTGTTGATGCACCCGCTGATCCTGAGCCGATACATGCACCTGAGCCTTTACCTGACCATGACCCTGTTCCATTTGGCGTACCTGACATTGCACCACTCATACCTGATCCAGTTCCTGCACCCGCTGACCCTCCTGTTATTGAGCCAGTCACTCCTCCACTTGCACCTACACCCGTTGATGTTGCTCCTTTTCACCCAATTGAGTCAGATGTACACAGTGTCGACCTACCTATTGTTTTCTTGCAGGATATACCCGCACCCCGTCCAGGGGAAGGCACTTCTAGCCAGCAGCCTAGCCATGACCCACATGTATCAGCAGCTTTCCCTCACATGCCTCAGTCTGCACCTTCTGCTCATTTTACTTCTTCACCACTTGACGAGCCACTTAGATGGTTCTCGCCTTACACCATGCCGATTTCTGATCCCTACTATCCATCACACTTTACTAGTTATACATGGGATGAGTTACTTTTATCATTGCAGCTCCAGTATGAGATCATGAGTCGCAGGATTTTAGAGCTTGAGATGACACCGCGACCTTTGCCATGTCCGTGTCAGCCTACTTTTGTTCCCCCCTCGTTCATCACCGTCCCCATTTTCGCATCCTCCGGCACCACTTACACCATTTCCCGAGTTTGACACTCGCTTTCTTACTGTTGAGCATCAGATCAGTTATCTGTTGCGTCATGTTTATGATCTTGAGGAGGAGTTAGCGCATGTGCGCAGCTTGCTTTTTGTTCCTCCACCTCTTCCTCCACCACCATCAGCATAGAGGGTTTTTGGTTTTATGTAGGTAGCTTGCTTTTGATGAGAGCACCGCTATTGTACTGAGCTAGTGAAGCCTTTTGGAGACCACCTTTTGACTGTAAGACTTATGGTAGATTAATAGACATTTTGGACAAGGGTAGTGTGGCCCTGTGTTCCCTTTTGATACGATATTTATGTAAAATATGTAACTGTATTTGTGGTCGATGATTAATGAAAGCTCATGTGACACCTGTGTTTGTGTAATCATTATTTGAACTCTGAACAGTTCAATTATCAATGAAACAATGTATTTTGATCCCTATATTTGTTTATTTATGTTTGACAATTTCTCATTTCAATCCTTGTTCGATTTCAAACTCTAAATCGCTTTCTGGAAAATTATACACAAATTGATGCGTAAACGTAATCAGTTTAATACGACAAATACTCCGGAACATCAACAATAGCCTAACATACCTTAAATAACCTTTACATAACTTAGAAATAAGTTTTGGAGGGTTTGGTGTGCTGAAATCAAGTTTATTCGATCACAGGGACTATTTGCGTCAAACTGCGAAAGTCTGCCGATTCGTATAGTAACGTACCTTCCGGAATATGATCATAAGTTAAACATACCATAAATATCCTTTACATAGCTTAGAAATAGGCTTTGAGGGGTTCGGTATGCGAAAATAAACTTATTTGGTCAAACAGGGAATAAAAGCGTCAAAAAGTGCATAAGTTTGCATTTACACGCATATCTTACGTTCTGAACATATCCGGACATCCAAAAATATTTGTAATCATTAAAATATTTTATTTTAGTGATTGGCATGCTAAAATTCCATTCGTCGTGTAGTTCGGATCTTTTTTTGCGTCCGTTCGTGTTTCGTCGTAATTAACCGAATAACGCGACCGTACAACCAAACGAACCGACATCCAAGATATTTTCAAGCATATTTTAAGTTCCTTATACTTTAACTTCATTATCGAGCCTTGAAATGGGGTTAACGGGGCTTAAACGTGTCGAAAATGGCTTAAACATGCTGCAGGGACCAAACCTGCCAATTTTTGAAAGTTTCTAGAACTGGCATGGGGTGGCGTCGTGCCACAACCTAAGGGTTGTGCTGTGGCAGCACGCGACGGCTGCATCTGGGCAGAAACTCCATTTTTTGACAACCAGCTTGATTTCCAGGGTCTTTTGTGCAACATTTGCAATACCTTGAGCCGGTTTTGGACACCCCTAGTATTCTAAATCAGTGTGCCTTACTTGTACGGTCCAGATCAAAGCTCAAAACCTAAGAAACGATCCTAACGGATTTGGAAAATATATATAACCCCACTTGATTCATTTGCATCCTCACACATTTGTTTCAAATTCAGCTCTAAGTTGAAGCTCTCACTTATGAAGGCTTCATACCTGAGTTGTTTTTGATCAAATCTTCCTAGCTTGGACCTTTTGTAAGCTTCTTTCATGCTTTTTATACATTTCAAGCATGAAAGTCAAACAGTGTTTGACTTTCTGCTTTGACCAGTCTCTGGTCATCACAAAGTTCTTTTGAACTTGCAACGTGAGCGTAATCACGATGGTTATAGTCCCTTGTGACTATGCCTACTGATTACCACGTTGATTAGGCGTAGTCACGAGTCATAGTTTCGGTCAAAGTACGTGTTTATGCGTATTTTGCAACGAAACTATCTTTGGGTATCAAAACACTTTGTTTTGATATCAAACTTGTTTTCTAACTTAGTTAAACATGTTTTAACATGTTTAACTCGTCACTTTTAGTCTAGTGCTTATATAGGGTCGTAAGATAAGCGGTCTAAACAACCGCTTAGACTTTCAAACCTGACCCACTTGGTCAATCATTAGGATCCGACCAAACACATTATATGACCATAGTTGTATAGGGAATAACCTGCACTTTAAGTATAGATTGTTCAAAAAACTTAGAACTTTATTGTTAATCATGTTGATTTATCATCAATTGTCTGATTTTGATTCTTGTATGTTATAATCTGCACTTTAAGAACTAATATTTGCTTGATTGTTAATCTTTATATCTAATTTGAAGGTGGGTATGAACGCTGAACAGGTAATTTGTCTAACGGAGGAACCAGTCCCAGCTATTTCCCTCCAGACGATACATTTTATCTTCATGGAAGACCAATCGAAGCTCATAGAGTAATCTTGAGTGCCAGGTCACCCTACTTCAAGAAAAAGTTCGAAACCGATTGGAGGGACCGTAAAGAAATAAGATTCTCGAGAGAAAAGTTTCTTATCCTACATTTTACAGTCATGTTCACTTCTTTTACTCCGATAGACTCGAGATCGCTGTTGATGACATGGAAGATCTCGTTAGAATATGCAAAGTTTGTAAGTGTGAATCTTTACAAAAGGTTATAGAAAAAGAAGCGAGGCATCAAAAGTACGCAGATTATAAATCGTTACATGATATCGATAATTCCCAGCGACGGTATATTTTACAGGGTAGTTCGTTACCTGAGGAAGATCGTCTCCCTGCTGCCTTATCGCGTGTTCTTCAAATATCTCTTAATACTTCGATTCAAGAGGGAAAAATGAAAATGATCTTGTGTCACGATTTGGTTCGATGAAAATAAATGATTTTGAATTTGAAGATAATCTTGCGGATCTTAATATAAAAGTTGATGATAAAGTTTTTCGTTGTCATCAAGTTATTTTGGCTTCAAGATCGGAATACTTTAAAACTAGATTATCGTGTATGGAGGATTTTCTTGAAGGGAAGGATGGGTTAACTGATTACAATCTTCCGCTTATTAACGAACACGATCTTTTAGCATGGAAGCTTTTGAGAAGATGATAGAGTACATGTAAGCTTCTTCTTTTTCTTTATTTATGATTTGTTTGAATAATAGACTTAAAAACATAATTTTTGTGTAACATCCTTTTGCTCTTCACAGGTACACTGACGGTTTGAAGGATATCAACCCTGAACAGGTAGGTATTCTACATACATCTTTATAGATTTATATAAACTAAAAATGTCAAAAATGTAATTTTCAATTCTTAAAAAACTGTCATTTACTGATATATTATTGACCAGGCTGAAGAAATGTTTGATGCTGCTTCAAGATACTTATTATTTCCTCTTAAACGGGTGGTTGTTGATGCTCTACTACCTCATCTACAAATGGTCCCTCCTTCACAATTATGCCACTGGTTGATATTATCCGACATGTATGTTACCGTTACCATGTGTTTATTTTATCAATTCTTTGAAGTTTAATATCACACGTTATATTTTACAACAAAACTTGTATTTTTTACTTAAGTTTCTAAGAGTTGTATTCAGTTGTGATTATTTTTGTGGGAAATTTGTTTCAATGGGACTTGCAGGTAACTGGTGAGTTTAGTGAGGGGAAGGCATCTCATGTTCTATATAGACATTCCAAGCTTACCACCTTACTACATTTAGTAGCCATGGACATGTTTCAGTGAGTATAAAGAAATTGGAATGCTATAAGTGACAAATTTAGTTGAATAAACAGGTTATCTAATACATCACTTGCTTTTCCTAACTTATTTTTGTTTCACTTCTTTTAGCTCATCTGCCCTATAACTGGTCTTCGAATGATATCAGCAAAAGCCATTGACTTCACAACGTTTTCCCTAAATTTGTAAGTTTTTAGTTTATTTGTTTTTTAGACAAGAAACTAGGGGTGTGAATTTCGGACACGACCCGAAAATACGACACGAACCCAATGCGAAATTCGCGGGTTTAGGTTTAGTCTAGATAGGTTTCGGTCAGTTTCAGGTTGAACCGGCGAGCCCATTTAGGTTAACAGGTCGGGTTCAAGTCAACCCGATCAGGTTGTCGGGTTGACCCGTTTAACACATTTATATTATATTTTATTTTTTTACAACTTATTCAATGTTATAAATTAAATGGGGTGTGTATTTTATGCCATAATTATAACTTCAAAAGAGAAATTATCATAACATTTTATAATTTAATATAATTGTGTTATATACATTTGTGTTTTTAAGTAAATTTTAATTTTAAAATATTAATTTCAGGAAAAAAAAATTCGGGTTGAATGGGTCGAGTTTGGGTCAACCCTCAAAACTTTAGGTCGTGTTCGGGTTCATATGTATGATACGATTTTCGGGTTCGGGTCGGGTTTGGGTTCGTGTAAAATTTTTGGGTTCGGGTCGGGTTGAACCCGTCAACCCACGAACACGACCCATTTAGCACCCCTACAAGAAACTGAGACTAATTATTACTCTTTTTTCTTGAAATTTTTGACCTGTTGAATCAAAAAGTAATTCAGTTTAAATGACAATTAATTTTGTAATACTACTGTAACAAAACTTCCACCACAACGTGCAGTTGTACTTCACTTTCATGTGATCATATATGCTAAAAGATGTTACAGAATGGGACTGTTTCTGCGCAAAGTTCACATAGTAACTTGATATGTGTTGGTTGGTTTTTTCATAATAATATCCTCGCTTGTTAAAAAATGTATGTTAAATATAGTATGTTAACCAACCAATTTGGAATACTAAAATTTGTAGGCCTATTTGCGAGCTTTCTTTGATGTTCATGAGCAAGAAAGAAGCTATCCAGGATGGATTCCTTTAGAGATTACATAACAGAATATGACAGAATGTGTTGGTGGATCGCACCCCATGACTTTTGATGATGTAATCTCGCGTTACCACACACATTGTGACCCCAAGGCTCAACACTTCTCAGTCCCTTGAGTTATCTTTCATCATCGTTGAATGGTTGAGGAAGAGAAGAATGGGGTCTCCAAACTCGCCCTTTAAAATTTTAGATCTATCAACTGCTCGGTAGAGTTGTATTTTGTTTTTTTTTGTGTAAGGTTGTTTGTGGGATCTTGAGCTGATGTCAAGTTAGACAAAGCATTGCTACATGATAATGAGTCATAGTTATGTTATGTAGATTAGGCATGTTCGGATTGGGTCTTGATCTAGATCTGATCCATACAGGGATTGACGGATCCAATTGGTATAACACTTGATCCACTCATTTAATTCCTTGACCCATATAAAACAATTGTCTTTCTATTTATTTTCTTGTCATATTCCACCCCACCATACTATTAGCTTCTCACTTTCTTTTAGAAAGTGATTTGGTCTATGGCAACAATTTTTATAAAGTAAAGATATGATGAAGTTGATTTCATCATAACGTTTTGTTTTTATGTGATAATTTGAATACAGTTACTTTTCTTTTTATTTAACTTGAGTGGTTTATTTGGTATATTCTTAAGCTAGGTTCAACTCGATGTGGCATATTTTAATTTTGAGACTTGTTAAAAATGACAAGTTATATGACGCGACACCATAATTGAGTCTAATATTAGACGGGACACCCGCTGCAACGTGCGGGCATTCCCACTAGTTTTATACAAACTCATTTTACTTGGTTATTCATTTAACCATACATCTTTCTTTTATATCATCTAGTTTCTTATTGATTTTCGTATGATTTATAAAAGAAATCACTTTACAAGATTCATGACTAACTTTTGTTAAACATTTCTTTAAACTTACAAGTCATGAATCCTATTTAAACAAAACCTATGTATCTCACAGGCATTTTTATGCTGATGTACCTATTTTCACATGTGTTTCAGGTGTTGTTGTTAGATAACCATGATGCAAACATAGGATTGGACGAGGGCCTTAGTGACTTAAAACCATGAAAGACAGTTTAATTCATGTTATGCTTCTGTAATTTACTAAACATTGTAAACATTTTAATTCAATTAAACAAAACTTCAATTACCATGTGTTATGAAACAATGATTCTGTTACTCCACTCCCCGACTTTTCCGCCGCGATTTGTTGTTTTACGCAGTCGGGGTGTGGCAGCTCAATCGTAATGTTCTCATTAAATACATTGTTAAATTTACTTGTTTATGCTATGATTGCATGCTTACTTTTTATGACAAACGCTATTATATACATACTACTTATTATGTACATAAGACCTGACCTATACAATCTTCTTTTAGAAGATGCCTCCTCGAAGGAACAATCAGTTGCCCACAACAGAGGCAGAACTGCAAGAACGGATTTCACAGGCAATCGCACAACATGAGGCCTTGCGCTCTGAACACAGCGAAGGAACCTCAGGAAATAACCCACCTCACGGTAATGTTTAAGTCATTTAAGACACACTACGATACGTTTGGACATTCCATGTGCGTTTGCTAATGCTTTCTTTGAATGATGTTGCCTATACAGGTTATACTTGAAGAAACACTAACCTTCACGGTAGTATCCAACTAGGACTTCAACTCTTGGCGACCCGAACAGCTTAACTGCAAAACAGAACACCGTTAGGACTAGTTACAGGAATGGGGTTATTCCTATAACCACCCTCCGGCGTGAGAATAAGTCTCGGTTTTGGGAGTAAAAGAGAAGGTGTAGAGAAGAAAGTAAAGCAAGAGTAAGATATCTCATACCTTTGATGTTTACCTCTATTTATAGTTTATCATTAGGGTTTCCTTAACTTAGGATGGGCTTCGATAAGTTAGGGATCTTCGTGATCTTCCCAAAAAGTTGGGGATTTAGTTACGTGATTTATCCATGCAGGATGGAATGTTCTAGAACAAACGTCTATGATTATTTATTTATAATAAAATAATAGGTAATGACTGTCACACCCCCAAAATCCACCTGCGGAGTACTGCCGCTTGGAGGCGTGACTGACCAGGATCCAGCCACCAATCATATTGAACAAGCATATAAGTAGTTATAAAATCCAACCAATACAATTGGTGTTCAAACAAAGCATAGTTAAGTTGCAAGCGGAAGCATAAGTCTTAAATCAAAACATAAGTTTAATTGTTTCATAGTTTAACATGGCACACAGTCGTCCATGTCCCACAACGATTCTCCTCCATGCAAGCTCCAGCTTAAGAACCTAAGGACCTGCAAAGCATGTAGTAACGAGTCAACAACTAGTTGAGTGAGTTCACGGTTGGGTGTTCGTTTTAAGTTGTTTCGAAAACAGTTTCCTTTAGCTGGCATCCTGCCGTGGGGGTTACCCCATAGTTAAAAACGTGACTTGGTTATCCCCGGTTACTCTGGCAATCCTGCCGTGGGGGCTACCCCGTGTTAGTTATCTGGCATTTCGGCCGTGGGGGCTACCCCATGTATACACTAGACTCGTTACCATATCGACTGCTGACTGTAGTCATGTTTATGTGCCCTGAAACTGTCAATGTCTATCATCACTGACGTGCCCCAGATCCATTAGTTCACGCCCGTCCTCTGCGGCACGGTGTGAGGTTTGTCAGACCTAAATAGCGCTATCTAACTAATGACCCGCTCGCCATTGGCCCGGCGATTAAGTCGATATAAAAATGAGGGACTTCGTGATAGAGTTTTGGTCTAGTACGAGTTATCTGTCCGTGAGGACGAGGAATTACATTCCTGAACCTTTGCTGTCCTACCCAAGGAGGACGAGGAACCCAGTTCCTTAACCCCAATTCCCGACCCCTGGGAATCCCATGCTTTGTAGAGGGTGTGAACTCACCTTGGTTTGCTCGGTCGAAACACAGAAAGGTCAAACAAGCAATGTTGTGGCTACCCACGTCCTATCATAGTTGTATCATGCAATCAGGTTCGTATTCAAGTAGTGCACGTATGTTCTACACGTATGCTAGCACGTTGCATGCAGTTCATCGACATTCACATTCAACAGCAATATATCAGGTCTGTACACTAGGCCCAAGAGTCCGGCCCAATCAAATAAGCCCATAATTAAACAAGTCCAACAGTGTGTACCCGCATATGATCCCGAGTCGCAACTAGGCGTTTGCGACTCGCAACCTGGGTCGCAATCATGGTTTCGGTCCGTGCTGTTTTGGTTACGAGTCGCAACCGGACTCGCAACCGTGGTTTCGAGTCACAAGGTTGGTGTGCTGATCCGGTGTGGTTTCGAGTCGCAACCGGGTGTTTGCGACTCGCAACTGATGTCGCAACCGGGAGATTTTGACTCGTTGTGCTTGGTTTCGAGTCGCAACTGATGGTTACGAGTGGACATAAGCTGATTCGGAACAGTGTACTATCCAATGAGACTTTGATTTCATGAAACAGTCTGTACTACTCTCATAAACATGTTTATTTGTCTAGTAATTTCCTAAAATGGATCAAACAAATCAGATTTCAAATATTCAACCATGTTCTTATGATATTCATCAAGTTCTTCATACATTCATCATGTTCATCATCATTCATATGAACCTAAGTCTAACAAAGTCATGAACAACAATCAATTCTTGAACATATTCATCTCATAGTTTCAAATCATCACATAACATATCAAAAATCAACTCTACCCTAATCTCATTAACATGGTACTACACCTATGCAAGCCGGTTTCTATGAACATCAACACTCCATGGTTTTGAATCATACTTAGACATAAAATATTGTGTGTTCATTAAGCAACATATCCGAAATCAAAGTATGTTAACCAAGCATCATCATATACATCATACACATTCGGTTCACACCCATCATCAAACATACAACTATACTAGTTAAATCCTACCATTCATGCTATCATTTAACACAACAAACATCATAAAATCACTAACCAACATCATAAACACTAACCGGTTGTGAGGTGGTGAAAGATGAAGCTTTGTTTGGTGTGAACAAGCAAAAATCCGAGAATCCCTTTGGTGGTCGGTTGGTTGGATCCGAGAAGAAGGAGAAGAGGTGATGTTTAGTGTTTAGGGTTTTAGTGTGAGAGAGTGGAGAGTGTGTGTGTTGGAGAGTATGAGTGTTGTTGCCCAAAAATGACAAGTATGGCTAACATGAGGATTATATACTAGTCCTAAGTAGTGCACCCTAATGGACTCGGATGAGGTGCACGGCCCAACCGGCCCATATGTCACACTAGTTCACTCGAGACCACATGGTCTCAAGTCGGGTTCATGGCTCTCGGCTCCTAAACATACTCGAATACATACACATAAGCACACATGTAATATAACACATAATCATATAAAAGGTTGTAGCTTATCATTAATCACATAAGTTTAACTATTCACACGTTTAAGCATACAACGAAAGGTTCTAAATTTCGAGTTGTCACAATGACCGGGTCAGGTTAACCGATTCGGGTCATACCTTGTCAGTAGTTACAAGCAGTTCCTTGACTGCAAGCCTCTGAATTTTGACGACACTGGAGGTGCTGTAGCTTTCGTTAGATGGGCTGAGAAAACAGATTCTGTGCTGCGAATGAGCAAGTGTGCGCCCGAGCACCAGGTCACCTACATTTCTGGACTTTTCCTAGACGGAGCTCTATCATGGTGGAACCTTCAGGTTCAGACCCTAGGTGAGGAAGCAGCGTATGCTATGACTTGGGATGAGATGAAAGAACTGATGCGTAAGAAGTACTGCTCGAGGGCTGAGATTCAGAAGTTGGAGACCGAGTTCTGGAATCTAAAGATGGATGGACCTAAGATCGCTGAGTACGTGTAGAGATTTCACGATTTGTCTCGCGTTGTCCCTTTCATGGTAGAACCGGAATTCAAGCGAGTTGAATATTTCATTTGGGGATTGGCACCCCAAATAATGAGCATAGTGATGACTTCCAAGCCCCCAACGATCACTGAAGCCATTGATTTGAGCATGGCACTGAATAAAGAAGCAATTAGATTGAACAAGTTTTCAATCTCTGACACCAAGAAGAAGGAGACTCACGTCGAGTCATCAGGAGAGAACAAGAGAAAGTTCTCGAACTTCAAGAAGGGTACCCAAGGAAACAACGGTAGTAACAAGAAGAGAGATGCAAACCCACCAGCCGAGGTCAGGACTGGCGCTGCAAGTTCAGAGAACAAGGGAAAGGGATACATGGGCACTTTGCCCAAGTGTGATGTGTGCCAGTTCCATCATGGCGGCCAGTGCAGGGTTAGGAAGTATGAATCCTGTGGAATGAATGGCCATTCGAAGGAGACGTGTTGGGCCGGTACTGGTCGTGGGAATGGTGGCCAGAGAGGTAATGGTAATGGCAGTGGAAACCGTGGTGGCAACGGTTATGGGTATAGGAACCAAGGAGGAAGCAACAATCAGGGAAGTAATGGAAATCGTGGTGGTTCTGGAAATCAAGCTGGTAATGGAAACCGCAACCAAAACAACAATCAAGGCGGTACTGGAAACAAGCAAGGATTCTTTAGCTGTGGAGACGTTGGGCATTTCAAGCGGTATCGCCCAAAGAACAATCAAGCCCAAGGAAAAGTCTTCAACATTGGAGCTAGGGAAGCTCGCCAGGATCCGAACGTAGTCACTGGTACGTTCCCAATCAACCAACACTTTGCATCTGTGCTATTTGATACTGGTGCTGATTATAGCTTCGTGTCCCTAGAATTTAAGGGTATACTTGGGTTAGTTGCCAGTAAGTTAGAAATCCCGTACTCAATAGAACTAGCTAATGGAAAGCTAGTAGAGGAAAATGAAGTAATTAGAGGTTGTCTAATAGAGATCAGAGAGCGTGAGTTTACGCTTGATCTTCTGCCAGTCGAGTTGGGAAGCTTTGACGTGGTAGTTGGAATGGATTGGTTGTCGAGCAACCGAGCTGAGATTGTATGTCATGAGAAGATCATTCGCATCCCGATGGCGAATGAAAAGACGATTGTAGTGCACGGAGAAAAGCATGATGCGCCTCTAAGGATTATCAGTTGTCTGAAGGCCTGAAAGTTTATGCAGAAAGGATGTGTTGCCTTTTTGGCTCACATTGTTGATAAGGAAGCCGAAGAACCAAAGCTGGAAGAAATCCACGTGGTAAGGGAATATCCTAAAGTCTTCCCCAAACACTTGCCAGGATTACCGCCCCAATGACAAGTCGAATTCCATATTGACTTGGTTCCAGGCGTCGCGCCTGTAGCCAAGGCACCTTATCGACTTGCACCTTCCGAGATGCAAGAATTGACGACACAGCTTTAAGAGCTTCTGGACAAGGGATTCATTAGACCAAGCTTTTCACCTTGGGCAGCTACAGTTCTGTTTGTCAAGAAGAAGGACGGTAGTTTCCATATGTGCATTGACTACCGAGAGCTAAACAAGTTGACCATCAAGAATCGGTATCCTTTGTCGAGGATTGATGATCTCTTCGATCAGCTTCAAGGTTCGAGTTACCACTCCAAAATTGACCTTCGATCAGGTTATCACCAGCTGCGGATTCAAGAAGAGAGTATACCGAAGACTGCCTTTAGAACTCGCTATGAACATTACGAGTTTCTAGTGATGCCGTTTTGTTTGACGAACGCACCGGCAGTGTTTATGGACTTGATGAACCGAGTTTGCAAGCCATATCTTGATAAATTAGTGATTGTATTTATCGATGATATTTTGATGTATTCGCGGATGAAGGAAGAATATGAGCAACACCTTAGAGCCATTTTAGAGCCGCTCAAGAAGGAGAGACTGTATGCAAAGTTCTCGAAGTGCGAGTTCTGGTTGCGTGAAGTACAGTTTCTTGGCCATGTAGTGAATGAAGATGGAATCCATGTGGATCCCACCAAGATCGAGGCGATTAAGAATTGGGAAACTCCGAAGACACCAACCGAGATCCGTCAGTTTTTGGGATTAGCAGGGTACTATCGCCGATTCATCGAGGATTTTTCCAAATCGCTCAACCGTTGACCTCCCTTACTCAGAAGGATAAGAAGTATGAATGGAGAGATAAATAAGAAGAGGCATTTCAGCTGCTTAAGAACAAGCTTTGCGATGCACCTATTCTATCCCTACCCGAAGGCACCGATGACTTCTTGGTATACTGTGATGCCTCGCGTCAAGGATTGGGTTGTGTGCTGATGCAGCGATAGAAGGTTATTGCTTATGCTTCGCGCCAGTTGAAGGTTCATGAGAAGAACTACACCACACACGATTTGGAATTAGGCGCAGTGGTGTTTGCTTTGAAGATTTGGCGGCATTACCTTTATGGTACCCGATGCACGATCTTTACAGATCACACGAGTCTACAGCACATATTCGATCAGAAAGAGCTTAATATGAGACAGCGGCGATGGGTAGAGCTGGTAAATGATTATGATTGCGAAATCAAATATCACCCAGGAAAGGCGAATGTGGTGGAGACGCCTTAAGTCGAAAAGAGAGGATTAAGCCCATAAGGGTTAGGGCTTTGGAGATGATCATTCAAACAGACCTCTCGTTGCGCATTCGTGCTGCACAAAGAGAAGCTCTCAAGAAAGAAAATCTTAAGGATGAATATCTCCGTGGGATGGAGAAAAAGTTGGTACCCAATGAGGAAGGAACCTTGTGTTTCATGGGACGAATTTGGGTTCCCCTCTTTGGTGGTCTTAGAGATGTGATTTTTTATGAAGCTCATAAATCAAGGTACTCGATCCACCCAGGATCGGATAAGATGGGCCAAGATCTGAAAGATTTCTACTGGTGGCCGAGATTGAAAGGCGATGTTGCAACTTACGTTGGAAAGTGTTTAACTTGTGCCAAAGTGAAGGCCGAGTATCAGAAACCTTCAGGTCTTCTACAGCAACCTGAGATACCCATGTGGAAATGGGAGCAGATTTCAATGGACTTCGTAACCAAGTTACCAAAGACACCCAGAGGTCATGATACGATTTGGGTAATCGTAGACCGTCTGACAAAGTCTGCGCACTTTCTGCCAATCAGGGAAAAGGATAACACAGGTAAGCTAGCTGAGCTATATCTGAGGGAGATAGTTGCACGTCATGGAGTGCCTATCTCGATAATATCTGATAGAGATGGGAGACTTGTGTCAAGGATTTGGCAATCTTTCCAGGAAACGTTTGGTTCTCGGTTGAATTTGAGCACCGCATTTCACCCACAGATGGACGGCCAAAGTGAGAGAACGATTCAGACGCTTGAAGATATGTTACAAGCTTGGGTAATGGACTTGGGTGGCAGTTCGGACACTCACCTGCCTTTGGTAGAGTTTTCCTATAATAACAACTACCATACAAGCATTCAAGTTGCACCATTCGAAGCTCTCTACGAACGAAAGTGTCGATCATCGTTATGCTGGGCAGATGCAGGCGATAGACAGCTGGTTGGTCATGAATTGGTCCAAGAGACGATAGATAAGATCATGCAGATCCAAGAGCGCATTAAGGCGGCTCATGATCGACAAAAGAGTTACGCGGACCAAAGAAGGAAACCTTTGGAATTTGAAGTGGGAGATATGGTTTTGTTGAAAGTCTCACCTTGGAAAGGTGTGGCACGCTTTGGGAAGCGTGGAAAGTTAAACCCACGTTATATCGGACCGTTCAGAATTTTGGAAAGAGTTGGCTCTGTAGCATACAAGTTGGAATTACCAGCAGAACTGAATGGTGTTCATGATACATTTCATGTATCTAATCTAAAGAAGAGTCCAACTCAAGAAACCGTGATCATACCTGCTAATGAAGTTCACATTGACGACACACTCCACTTCACCGAAGAACCTGTTGAGGTTACTGACTGGAAAGTTAATAAGACTCGGAGGAGTAGTGTTAAACTCGTCAAGGTTCGATGGAACGCACGTCACGGCCCAGAGTTTACTTGGGAGTGTGAGGACCGCATGAAAGCAAAATATCCGCATTTATTCCCTAACACCCCTGCTGCTAGTAGTAAAGCTTAAAATTTCGGGACAAAATTTTCTTAACAGGGGGAGAATGTGACAACTGTCAAAAATTCAGGTATCCGTACAATTAATTAACCATGATTAGTGCTTAATGACTGTGCTAAATTTGCAATTAACTACTTTCTGATTTCTGCCATATACATACATGTGCATCATACATTGTTTAATGTCATACCTATATTGCATGAAAGGTTTATTGCCTCAAATGATGCATTAAGTACAGTTATCTGATAAATCAGGAAAATGCTGACAGAACTCAGCACATAGACAGACAGTACATTGAGACACAGAATGAGCCAGAAACCAAGTATTACACTAGTGTAGTGTGCAGGAAAGTAAGGATCACAAAACTGTCTTTCTAGTGATAGTTTAAGTGCTAGAAAGTGCCTAAAACTCACCCAAAGTGCTGAATTCAGCAAAATTCAGCAAAAATCAGCATTTTAACAATCTAATTTTATGCAGAAATATGGTTAAATGGTCCTGAATGCTTTCCTAAGTGTCGGGAATCAAAAGTGTCACAAAAAGGTACATAAAGCACACTAAACTGCAAAGTTTAGCACTTTAACGAACCAGTAACCAACCAAACAACCGGACACTACCCGAAACATCAAATTTACACTAGAAGCACTGTTTTAACATTACCAAGCTAGTTATGGTCCCCGAACATCATAACACCCCATAAAAATATCTAATAACTAAAACACTTAACTAATGCTTGGATTTGAACTAGTAAGTAACTAGTTTGGTTAAAACCTATCCGACTACCCCCTCCCCCCCCCCCCCCATGTCTACAGCCCAACAAGGGTCCCACAATGTTGATTTTATATCAATATTAAATTGGATATGTTGATGCTTTACTAAACATAATATACAAGGGTTAGAAGGTAAAATTGGTTTATAAAAGAACATGTAAGTTCATAGCTCATAATCTCACACACTCAAAAGACACACCATTCTCTCCTCTCTTCTCCCTTGTTTTCGGCCGACCCCAAGCACACACACCACCACCATCATTCATCCATTCTCAACCATTCCAAGCATATACAAAGGTGCTATAGATCATACAAGGAAGCTAGGAGCTTACGGAAGTGGAAGGACCTTCTCTGTTTACTTTTACCCACTTGATTTCTTCACTTGATCATCCCTAGCCTTGTGCTAGTGGTAAGAATCTTGATCTTGCTAGATTACTTCTATTTTAATTGGTTAAAAGAAGAATCATACTCATAACTTTGAAGAACACTAAGAATCACAATATGTAAACTTGAACAAAAGCATGTTTAATGATGAAACTAAGTTGTTTATGTGTTGATTTATGTTGGTGCATATGTCTGTGGACTTCGTCCTGTATCGAGTCATGTATTAGATTTGATAGACCAGGGCGTATTGTTCGAAAGATTCAGGAAAAGAAGCTGAACAAGCCAGTTCACATGAACTGATCAGTTCATGAGAACTGGTCATGCCAGTTCATGTGAAATGGCATATGGCCAGTTCATGTGAAGTGGCTCAGCTATAAATACCCCAAGCTTGTCTTCATTTGTAACCTTTAGATTCCGGTAGCGAAGCTCTGCCGAAGTGTCTCAAAGTCTGTAAATGTTTTCTAATCAATACAAGAGACAATTAATAGTGAATATCAAGCTGAAACAAGATCTAATATCTGAATTCCGCCTTTGATTAGATCGAGATCTCTTCTGAACGACTCGTTTGGTCGTGCAATCGATCCTACAAGTGGTATCAGAGCTCAGGAGGAAGAGTTCTTACCGATTCTGCTTGATTTCACCGAAATTTCTGTTTTCTACTCACATTCTTCACATCTTTTCAAAATTAACATAGTTCTAACGGTCAAAATGTCTTGATTTTCACATATATCGTGCGAAACAGTGTTTTAATCAATCCTTGAAAGAATCAGATCTAAAATCGGCTTAAAACTTGATCAATTTGACAAAATTCATCCCGAAAGTTCGTCATATCTCCAGTCCACATGAACTGAACCTTCCAGTCCACATGAACTGAACCTTCCAGTCCACACGAACTAAAGTTTCCAGTCCACACGAACTGAAGATTCCAGTCCACACGAACTGAAGATTCCAGTCCACATGAACTGAGTTTTAAGATTCCAGATCGCATCAAAGTCCCACTTTGCACCAAATCCTAGCTCGCACCAGTGTCAGTTCGTTTGAAAGTCTAAGTTTGTGAAACTTTTGATAACCAAAAGCATGGAAAACGAATTCTATAACATTGATAGTAAAAAATCATTATTAAAGAAAGAATTTCAATTGTTTTCAAGTCCGCCGGGTGAAACTACAAAGTCGCTTATCGAGAGATATTGTCATCTAGTGCGTTCTATGTCTCAATTGGATATTTCTAAATATCCAGAGGAATGGGTTGAGAAATTAGCCGATGCTTTACCTCAAAAATAATGGGGTACATATCTTATGAGTTTGAAGAATACCGGAGAGTACTGTAGATTGGTAATTTCTCAATTCATTAAAAAATTGAAGAGCAAATGGATAACAATGCTGATAATGAGAAAAATCAAGATGAAAAACCAGTTTCAAAAGAAAAGATTTCAGAAAGAGCACCAGTTTTTGATCACTCATCAGATGAAGAGAGTGAAGATGACAGTGAAAAAATTGAAAAACTTGAATATTATAAAAGAGAATTTTCACCTGATTTGTATAATATGTTTTTTTGCAGATAAACTGGAAGAGCTCAAAAATAAACAAACTGTGAAAAAGAAGAATCATAAGACAGCAACTGTAATAGAAAATGTCAAATCGGAGAAGAAACTGGTTGACAGTGCTCATCAAGATAAATTTAAACAAGATGAGACAACTGAGTTGTCACAGAACAGTGAAATCAAAACTGAGGAAAAAGTTCGAGTGGTAAAGGAACCGTGTCACACCCCGATATTTCCACGTATTTCCGGTGGGCCCGGTGGGGGAGTATCGTGATGTAGTTGATATCATTATAGTCAAACAACACAATATTTAAATGCACAGCGGAAGCAAAAGATAGATTCATTTCAACCAAATAAAATTGTAATATTAAGTATCACAAAATAGTTGAAAATAATCCACAGGTGGATCAAATAAAAAGAAACATTGTTCAACAGACTGAAATGCATCCAAGCTTGCGAGACTCTTATTGATGCTAAGGAGAAAGCCAGCCTATTTCGAGTAGTACCTGCACTTAATCTTTTTGGGAAAAATACGTCAGTTTACACTGGTAAATACAATTAACTGACTCATTTTTGAAAAGGTTTAGGAAATTGATTTGAATGCACAAGGCACAAACATTTTATAACTTGGGGTAATTATTTATATATAAACTTGTAAAAGAATTACATGTTCGTTATACGTTCAGTAGCCCGGATTGATGCCGGGTTAAAGATTAATAGACACACCACATGATATAGTCCCGCGGCGGGTTATTCCCGAAACCGGCGGTTATACCTTATTATTTATATTTGCACTATCGGGTGTACGCCTACACCCGCGTGCTTAGGTCGTGGCCATTTCGTAAAATGATGCCAAGGATATCCGGGACATGGTCATTAACCCCCTAAAGGCTTTAAGTAAAGAAAACAATTTAAACGGGACATTTCAATAAATTAACCTTCATACAATTAAAAATTCAATGCCCGACCAAGCGGTATTTTATATACCGTACCCCAAGCCCGTATAGGGAAAATAAGTTAAAGTATTTACCTTTGCAAGTAATAATCACAACAAGCAAGTGCACGTAGCTTTTACCGGGTCTCCTATTCTGGAACGAAGGTTTATAATAACCTATTAGAATCCTAACGGGTCTTTTAATTAAGCCTAAACTTAGACCGGTTAGTTTTAAAGGAAGATATGGTTCGAACGCATGATTAAGCGAAGACCGGATAGAATGTGATTTAGACCCGACAAGTTTGAAGACTTGTATAATATGGGTAAACTAAACACATTCTGGATTTTGAGATAAAAATGATAAGGTTTGACCCGTTTCGGCTAATTTATGCAAACTAGTTTACATAAACCGATCTGAACGCGAATAATGCATAACGGGTAACCGAATGGGTCACGAATAGGTTTCCCAAGTTAATGTGCTTTAAATATGTTGTGATATCAGTAGGATACCTTCCATTATGCCCAAAACGAATTTAATCTTAAATTAAGCCACGTATGGGTATTTTGGTCATTTAAAAGATTATAAAAGATATTAATTATAATTCTGAGATTCGGGTCTGAAATAATCAGTAAAACAACTTAATTTGATAGGTTATATCAGTTGGTGATAAGTCTTATATGACAAAAATGGTTTTAAACCCATACTAGGTGTTTAATACGCTTAAAAGGTCGTTTTAAGCGATTTCCGGGTTTAACAGGAAATCTGAGTTTTCCGATCAGGTTATAAAGTTCAAAATACTTCATTTATCATATAAAATCAGTGGTCAAAGGTTTGGTGTCAAATTGTTATGTAAAACTCATTTTATAAACAAAAAGGGTATAATCGGTAATAACCGAATCAAGGCGATAACCCCATGTTATGATCAATTTAAAAATAATTAAAATCTTCAAAAATCCCAAAATATTATATTACATTAGTGGGTAAAAGGTTTGGTGTCAAAAATTGGGTTTAGATAGGCTTTATGCTAATTGCGCCGTTTAATTAACAAAAAGCTTTTTAAGTGCGCTATTGAGCATAACTCCTAATCCAGACCTCGAACTGATATGAAACTTTAGGGACATGTTTATAAATCAGTAGCAAAGATTATTGTCCTCTCACATTTCCAAAATTCTCATTTTAAGGTCAAAAGGTCATTATGGTCAACATTAAGCAATTAACGGAAAAGCGTGAACGAATCGGACAATCAATGAACCAACCACAGAGGTTTATACTACCATATACCCTGGTCCAAATGAAGCTCTAAGGTACTTCTTGTCACACCCCCAAAATCCACATGTGGAGTATCACCGCTTAGAGGCGTGACTGACCAGGATTCAGCCACCAATCATATTGAACAAGCATGTAAGTGATTATAAAAATCCAACCAATACAATTGGTGTCCAAGCAAAACATAGTTTAAGTTGCAAGCAGAAGCATAACTATTAAATCCAAAACAAAATATAGGTTCAAATTTTTTAATGTTTAACATGGCACACAATTGTCCATGTCCCACAACGACTCTTCCCCATGCAAGCTCCAGCTAAGTACCTATTGACCTGCAAAGCATGTAGTAACGAGTCAACAATAATGTTGAGCGAGTTCACAGTTGGGTGTTCATTTTAAGTTGTTCCAAAAACAGTTTCCTTTAACTAGCATCCCTGCCGTGGGGGTTACCCCATAGTTGAAAACGTGTTTTGTTTAATCCCGTTCACTCTGGCAATCCAGCCGTGGGGGCTACCCCATGATTAATTATCTGGCTCTCTAGCCGTGGGGGCTACCCCATGTATATACTACTAGACTCGTTACCATATCGACTGCTGACTGTAGTCATGTTTATGTGCCCTGAACTGTCAATGTCTATCATCATTGACGTCCCCAGATCCATTAGTTCACGCCCGTCCTCTGCGGTACGGTGTGAGGCTTGTTAAACCTAAATAGCGCTATCTAACTAATGACCCGCTCGCCATTGGCCCGGCGATTAAGTCGATATAAAAAGGAGGGACTTCGTGATAGATTTTTGGTCTAGTGAAAGTAAACTGTCCATGAGGACGAGGAAGTATATTCCTGAACCCGTACTGTCCTACCCAAGAAAGGACGAGGAATCCATATTCCTTAACCCATTCCCAACCCCTAGGAATCCCATGCTTTGTAGAAAGTGTGAACTCACCTTAGGTTAGCTCGGCAGATAAACAAAAGGTCAATCGAGCTGCTAGAGGTCAACCACGTACTAACATGGTTACCATACAAGTCAGGTTTTGGTTTCGAGTAGTGCACATAAGTCTCACATAAGCTAGCAGGTTACGAACACATATAGATCATGGCAAACACGTATAACACATATCCGTACCACTTATCATAACAAGAGTACGAATCATAGATTTTCTCATGTCACAAGTTCATATTCTCTACATCATGCAGTCAAACAGTTAAGTTCACAAACTAGATTACATATCACATAATGACATTCGAGTCATGAGTTACTTGGTTTCACAAGCACAACCGACTAACGGCTCATAACCGTTTAACACGTTCATCCATTTAAAGTCCAGCCTGCTGAGCCTTACCAATGTAACACATGTGTGGCCCGAGTTAACTTGACCACAATTAGTTCAGTGCTTATAACTCAAACCATAATATATATATATATATATATATATATATACTAGACCTTTGGGTCCTCGCACAATCCCCTTGAATACCCGGTTATAACCCAATCCAACCCACTCGGTTACCTGTGTAGTCACATGGCCCAAAGCAAAGCCCTAATCCCTAGCCTTCCTTTATGTTTTGCGAATAATGATCAGGCCCCAATTAATTTCATGTGTTTTGCAATCCACATTCCTCATTTGATTAATGTCTAATTTAATTCAATTAGTTATGTGTAGTATTAAAATAACCATCATATGCATCCTATATTTAATTCAAATTATAACAGTGATATATGTATATATATTCCTAGAATTAAATAACCATCCTGTGACTTGATTTACTAGTTTAATAATTTTGATCAAGATCGAGACCTTCTAGTTTAACCGTTTAATCAGCTAACAATCATCATACCACACAAACCAACCCGTCACACATGCTAACATATCACAACATAATCAGTGATCTTGTTTCTAATTGGTTATAAACCGCACACCGACCCGGATTTTACCCACATATATCTCGTGACATCACATAATATTACATCGACAATCTTGAACATGGCACATTAGAACAGTCATCGTATCACATAAGATCATCTTATAAATTCATCATGGTAGTGGGTGATTTCCAATACATACTCGAAATATACACGTAGCTACAATCACCTAGTCACATACTAATTAGACACTAATTAAACACACATAAGAAAACTGAGATATTGATTACTAACCGAATAGAGTTAGACACACGGAATGATCCTCAAGAGAGGAGACTTCGACGAAAGTGAGGGGGGGTCTGCCATCGCAACTAGTTGGGAGGAGTAGGGTTTGCAAGAGGTTGTGAAAACCTTATTAGATTGTACGTAAATAAGAAAGAGGGGAGGTAGGCTCGTAGTGGATAATATATTAATCAGATTGAATGCTTATTGGACCGTTTCAAATTAGTGGACTGATATATATTAAATTGGGCCGATACCTTTTGCAATCACATGAATATATATACCCGAAATCTAAACATGTATCATCTACTAGCAAACACCATTTAATCATAATTATTAAGTATACTTTAAACAAGTTCAATAGGTTAATGGAACGTAGGCATAATGACGACGTAAAGTAGAACATGAATAGTAGCGAAATTTGATTAAAAAGTTCGGGTTGTCACATCATCCCCAACTTGAAAGAAATTTCGTCCCGAAATTTAGCACGTAGTTACTGAGGAAGCTAGTTATGTTGCGTAGCTTTCATGGTTTTTCTGGGGTGTCACATCCTTCCTCCGTTGATCTGGAATTTCGTCCCGAAATTCCGTAGTAGCTTCAGCCTCAGTAGTGGTTGTACTGTTTGCGAATAGTTGGGGATACTTTTGTTTCATCTGATCTTCGCGTTCCCAGGTGAACTCTGGGCCACGACGGGAGTTCCAACAAACTCGAACGAGAGGTATTCTAGTGCGCTTAAGGACCTTAACATCCCGGTCCGTGACTTCAACTGGTTCCTCGACAAATCACAACTGTTCATCGATAGTGAGTTCCTTCAAAGGAACTATGAGGGTCTCATCTGACAGACACTTCTTCAGATTCGACACGTGGAAAACGTTGTGAACTGCACTGAGTTCTGTTGGTAGGTTCAGTTTGTAGGCCACCTTGCCTATTTTCTCTATCATGTCGAATGGTCCAACGTATCGTGGGTTAAGTTTGCCTCGTTTGCCAAAACGAACCACACCCTTCCAGTGTGAAACTTTGAGTAGCACTCGATCCCCAACCTGGAGCTCGAGTGGTTTCCTGCCCTTATCGGCGTAGCTTTTCTGATGGTCACGAGCTACCGCCATTCGTTGTCGTATTTGAGCAATTCTTTCTGTTGTGTCTACCACAAGTTCTGGGCCAGTGATCTGACTATCCCCCACCTCTGCCCAACAAAGAGGTGATCGGCATTTACGCCCGTACAATGCCTCAAACGGAGCAGCTTTAATGCTGGTGTGGTAGCTGTTATTATACGAGAATTCCACTAGTGGCAGATGTTTTTCCCAACCGTTGCCAAAGTCAATCACACATGCCCTAAGCATGTCTTCAAGGGTCTGGATGGTGCGTTCAGACTGCCCATCCGTTTGCGGGTGATAAGCTGTGCTCATATCTAAACGTGAGCCAAAAGATTTGTGCATTGCTTGCTGTAACATCCCTATTTTTATCATAGGTTTGGTTAAACTTATTAACCACTAGTAAATAGTAACTAGTTTATTTTTATTATAAATATTCAACCCAAATAGTTTTTAACACTATTTTATATATAGTTGGTTGAAATATTGGCTTGTATATGTGTAACCTTTCTAATAAAATAAAAGTCTATAAAAACTTATATTATTAGACAGGTATATTACTGGTAAGTTGACCGTTAAAAATATGAAGTACCTAAACGGGCCCAGGAACCATATAATAATTAAATTATAAAATACATTGTATTTTGAACCTACTCTATTTTTAATAAAACTTAGACCCAAATATAGACAAAAATATTCTCGTTCTAATAACATATTTATTATTTTCTAGAATATTATATTTTAGAAATTATACGCGCCAGTTCAGTAAAGCAGTTAAATTAATCATTATATATAATAATAATAATAATAATAAATAAATCATATAATAATAATAACTACATATCGATATTTTAGGAAAGAATAAAATAAAATAATATTAAAAATAAAAATATCTAGATATGCATGCAAAAGTTTAACTTTAGTGTAATGTGTTGTCAGTGTAAGTGTACATTTACATTAAAATAAAATAATATTAAAATAAATGAAACTAAAATATTTGAAATCAAAATGGATAGGTATGTATTATGGTGGACGTGTCCTAACCCCAAATAAAAAAATAGAAATTGAAAATATATGCAAGTGAGGTGTTCATATAATTAATGGCATGTGTGTACGTGTCTTGTAGATAGAAAAGCATTTAATGTTTAAACGTAGGGAAGAAGTTTTGGACAGCTATAAATAGAAGTATACATTGCACCATCTAAATTGCTCAGCTCATTTTCTTATCATGGCCATCGCCAACTTCCTCTCTGTATAGATATTTATTATATAAATAATAATAATACCCTCTCCCGTTTTAAGTATTTTAACTCCAGATCACCGCTACCCTTTCTGATTGATCTGAGCCCATAACGCATGTCAGGGCCCTGCCCGACTAAGTTCGTTGGGGTTCTGTCTCGGGACATCGGGATAAGATTGAATCAGGGGTACTATACTTAAATTACAAATATATATTTTTATTACTACCAAACACACACATAGCTTGAATTCTGCTACGATACAGGGTATTAACTCGATCGCTATTACGATTCATTTTCCGACTGATCAATATATCCAATGGATGTTTAAGTGCCGCCCACACTAGGGTTATACTTTATCGTTCGTCATTAATTTGACGGATCATCGTTAATTCGATGGATGAAGTATTATACTTTGTCGTTCGTCATTAATTTGACGGATCATCGTTAATTCGATGGATGAAGTATTGCACTTTGTCGTTCGTTGTGAGAATTTGATCTTGTGAGTTATCGTAAATGCTGTATTAAGTTATCTACCTAGTTCGTATGCATTAGGTTACAAGGCTAAGTAATAGGCTAAATCTGCAATATGTCAAAGGCTTATCTGTAGACTAAACTTTGGCCGTATGAATCCGCATAATTATAATGTGAGTCATTCTCTTTTTATCAAAGTATTTTATAAATTCTTAAATGTTTTTCAAAGTTATAATTACGGGGATTAAGTCTTTGTAATCACCAAGTTACAGCCGGTATGTGGGGTTTTGTATACATTACTTGATAATCGTCACCATTGGGGCAGCCAATGGGGGATATGACCATAGTCACAGACACCATTGGACGAATGGGCCAATGGGTCGAGTGACAAATACCGTGGGTAGTTGGATTGATAATAGAAACATTGTAATCGCTCTTAATACTGTACATTATAACAAATGTGTCGTTTTAGTAAAATGAATGATTCACTCAGTATTTCCCGCTGACAAAACCTTTTTCAAACATGTTTCAGGTAATTACAGTAGAGATGGATACGGCACTGAAAGACATCAAGAAGTGGCTTATTTTATTAATTAAATCAAATTAAGAAATATTGTTTTATGTAATAAAATTTATCTTTATTAAAGCTACCATTGTAAACCATGGGTTTATCCCATCTATTTAATAAATAAAAATCCCGTGTTTCTAAACTCTGATATTTTTCCTAACTCTCGGTCCTGATGAAATTTCCGCTGCAACGTTTTTAAAATAAATCACCGGTACCACGGGCTGTTCACGACTCTCGATTCTGTCCAGGGTGGGTCGGGGGTCGTGACACTTGCCACAGTTCCTGTCACGCCCCCAAAAATCCACACGCGGAGTATCACCGCTTGGAGGCGTGACTGACCAGGATCAAGCCACCAATCATATTGAACAAGCATATAAATAAACATAATTCAACCAACAATATAAAAGGTGTTCAAAAACCAAAGCATAGTTAAGTGTTTAGCGGAAGCATAATTTGCAAAACCCATAGCAAGTATTAAATATGAAATAAAGTAGTGTTTAAAGCATGGCACACACTTCCATATCCCACAACGACCGTTCCTCCCTGTGCAAGCTCCATGAGTACCTAATGACCTGCAAGGCATGTAGCAACGAATCAACAACAAAGTTGAGCGAGTTCACAGTTGGTTGTCTAGTTATAGTATTCATTTCGTAAATCGTATGTTTGTTCTGTAAACCATGTATCGTATTTATCCTTATCGCGGCCAATCCAGGCATATGCGATGATTAGTGGGGGCTTCCCATGTATTACAAGACCACGCGTATCAACTGCTACGAAAATGTAAGAGGTGCCCTAAGTCAATGTCTATCAGCATTGACCCTTTGCCCATAGTCCATTAGTACACGCCCGTCCGACTGGCACGGTGTGAGGTTTGTTAAACCTAATAGCGCTATTAACTAATGACCCGCTCGCCCTAGGCCTCGGCGATTAAGTCGATAATTGAGGGACTTCCTTTGATAGAGGTGATGGTCTTAAGATCGTGTACGTAGGCTTTACGTACGTGCCCTCCAATCCGAGGACAGTAGTAAGTATAACTGTACGTAGGTTTTACGTACGTGCCCTTCAACCGAGGACAGTAATAATTTGTTTAATAGTAATAGTTGTACGAGTAGTTATTCAATCCCATTCCCAACCCCTGGGAATCCCATGCCTTGGCTAGTGTGAACTCACCTTGGTTTGCTCGGTATGCTAAACTATGTGCTCACAAGAAATCAGTCAAGTCCTATCGTTAAGCATGTATACACAATCAGTACATGTTTGTAAAGTTTCACATGAAATCAATATCACATAGTGTGTTTGGCAGCTAACATCATGCATCACACAACAATTAGTCACATGCATACAGTTCATGTCTCACATATCGGTCTTTCACAGTTTATACTAACATGGTTGTTCATTAACATACTGGACAGGGTTAACAAATTTAACAAAGTTAGCAACTTAGCAGGATTTGATGCATAACAGGAATGACAACCAACCCTGTTAATTAACTAACAGAGTTAACAAGAGTTACCCACTTAAGAGAGTGTCATACAAGAATCTAACATTGTGAATAAAGTTAACTGAGTTAATAAACTTAACTCGGTTAATAGGCTAAACATAGTTACATACTTAACAGAGTTAACACGTAACAGGATTACTAAACTAACTGAGGTTACTGAATTAACAGAGTTAACAGGTTATTAAACCAAAAACACCTAGTGGGTGAAAACCCTATTTGGCGAAATCACCATATGGCGAAATCACCCAGGCCACGAAATCCCAGGTGATTTCGTTGGCTTAGTGTTTGACGAAAACACATCTGGCCTTGTGTCTTCGTCGACTTCAACAGCAACAATGACAACAGTAGTTACGTGAACACATCAATTCCGATCTCATCTAACAGTTACATGACCAATCAACGAAGTCATTTAATCAAATCATTAACAAAACACATATTTGAAATCAGGCAATCATTCGGTTCATGTGTATAGTCACATATCCCAACCCCAACAACAAGACATCATTTAATTCTCATCACATGGATAACTTTGACTACTCTGACTACACACATGGGCTGCCCATTAAACTCAAACTTTGAGGATTGCAAATGATCAACTTTGGACTGTTGTGATTTATATTAGGTTATATTCCAAAGATATGTGCTGACATATGACACCTCATGTGCAAAAAGTATGTATGCGGCCCACCCCCTTTAATCACAATTTTTTATTACTAACTATAGAAGCATATTTGGACGTTTATATGCAGACCACCGACTCTTGACAAGTTCGACATCGATTACAATCATTATTATACACAAAATAATCAACATCATGCATCAAACAGTAGCACCATCATGTCTTATGATCACAAGCTTCATAATCACAGTTAATACATGGTAATAAGCAAACAGTTCGCGATGCATTCAAGCAAATAATAATCAACAGTTACACACTAACCCCAAACAGGAGAAACAACCAATCAAACGATGGAAGAGGCTTCGAGATCTCTAGGCTGCCGTCTGGTTCCAAGGGTAGAGAGAGAGAGAGAGAACGTGATAGGTGGTTAGGGTTTTTCTAATTGTTGTGCTCGCGTACATATTAAGTATAAACATTTTAGCTAATCTCTACTGGGCCAAAGCCCATCCTTGTTTTCGTTGATCAGCTAGTGGACGAAAACACCAAGTGTTTTCGTGGATGTGTCTTTGTGGGTGGGTGGGGTTTTCGGCTAGAAGTGATTTCGTTGGTGAGGGTGTGTTTGGCATGATTAAATTAAACAACAAAATATTAATTCTAAATGTAATACTAACCTCCACTTCAAATATAATGCACACCACATTTAAAACATATCAATCATAGTACGATTTAACATATTACAACGTGTACAGTTGTGAAACAAACAAGTCGTGTAACAAACAACTTAAACAATTAACGTGCAATAAATGCGAAGGTGGAAATCTTGGAAACTCGAGTTGTCACATTATCCCCAACTTGAAAGAAATTTCGTCCCGAAATTTAGCATGCGGTTACTGAGGAAGCTAGTTAAGTTTGCATGGTTTACTGGTTTTCCTGGGGTGTCACATCATCCCCCCGTTGATTTGGAATTTCGTCCCGAAATTCTGTAGTAGCTTCAGCCTCAGTAGTGGTTGCACTGTTCCCGAACAGCTGGGGGTACTTGAGTTTCATTTGGTCTTCTCGTTCCCAGGTGAACTCTGGGCCACGACGGGAGTTCCAATGAACTCGAACAAGAGGTATTCTGGTGTGCTTGAGGACCTTAACATCCCGGTCCGTGATTTCAACTGGTTCCTCGACGAATCGCAACTGATCGTCGATAGTGAGCTCCTTCAGAGGAACTATGAGGGTCTCATCTGACAGACACTTCTTCAGATTCGACACGTGAAAAACGTTGTGAACTGCACTGAGTTCTGTTGGTAGGTTTAGTTTGTAGGCAACTTTGCCTATTTTCTCGATGATTTCGAACGGTCCAACGTAACGTGGATTGAGCTTGCCCCGTTTGCCAAAACGAACCACACCCTTCCAGGGTGAAACTTTGAGTAGCACTCGATCCCCAACTTGGAACTCGAGTGGTTTCCTGCGCTTGTTTGTGTAGGCTTTCTGACAGTCACGAGCTACCGCCATGCGTTTCCGTATCTGAGCAATTCTTTCCGTTGTGTCCACAACAAGTTCTGGACCCGTGATCTGACTATCACCCACCTCTGCCCAACAAAGATGTGATCGGCATTTACGCCCGTACAATGCCTCGAATGGAGCGGCTTGAATGCTGGTGTGGTAACTGTTGTTATACGAGAACTCCACTAACGGGAGGTGTTTTTCCCAGCCGTTGCCGAAATCGATTACACATGCACGAAGCATGTCTTCTAAAGTTTGAATAGTGCACTCAGACTGCCCATCCGTCTGAGGGTGATAAGCTGTGCTCATGTCTAATCGTGAGCCGAAGGATTTGTGCATCGCTTGCCAAAGTTCTGAAGTGAAACGTGCATCACGATCGGAAATAATAGAGGTGGGCACCCCGTGCCTCGAAACCACTTCCTTCAAGTAAATGTCTGCTAAAGTAGAGAACTTCTCTGTTTCCTTGATAGCCAAGGAGTGTGCAGATTTTGTGAGTCGGTCCCCCAAATAATATCGTTATCACGTTGAGATCTAGGCAGGCCAGTAACGAAATCCATGGAAATTTGCTCCCATTTCCATTGTGGTATCTCTGGTTGTTGGAGTAGGCCCGATGGTTTCTGATATTCCGATTTGACTCTCGCATAAGTCAAACACTTCCTGACGTAAGTTGCTATGTGGGCCTTCATGCTAGGCCACCAGTATGTAGTTCTGAGGTCGTGGTACATCTTATCTGATCCATGATGTACCGAGTAGCGAGACTTATGAGCTTCATCCATTACAAGCTCGCGTAAGTTACCATAGAGTGGGACCCAGATGCGTCCTGTTACATAGTAGGCGTCGTCTGCCTTTTGTTCTAACCGTTGTCTTGAGCCACGTCGAGCTTCAGCCCTGACGTTTTCTGGTTTCAATGCTTCTACCTGAGCATCTCGTATCTGTGAAGGAAGACTAGACTGAATAGTGAGTTGCAACGCTCGTACACGCCTAGGTGTAGTATCCTTTCGACTAAGGGCGTCTGTTGGTGCATTCATCTGTCGTCTTCGTCTTATGTCGAGTTTCGGGTTCGTTGCGGTTTTGTTCAAGCATGATGTCATCTGATGTCATGATGACATCATCAAGATGACATCATCAATGACATCATCTACACTAAAATACAAGACTTGCATGAAAACAGATTGTATATATTTGTTGATGGATTTCGCTTGAAGACAAATCAGATAAGGTTTCGCTTGAAGATATATTAGGTAGGTTTCGCTTGAAGTGATGATGTATAGTTTCAAGCGAAACTAGGAGAGTATAAATAGGCATGTTGTCTATTTCATTTGTAACGTTTTCTGAAATTCCATACCGAGGTGTTGCCGGTGTGAGGACTTATTGTAAACGATAGTATATCAATATAATCAGTGTTAAAGTGATACGCAAGCTGTTTCGCAATCGGTTTCTTAGTTTCCGCCTCTGAAACTGATAAAATCTCTTCTGAACGACTCGTTCGGGTCGCAAAACGATCCTACAAGTGGTATCAGAGCTCAGGAGGAAGAGATTTCGCCAAAACAGCTCGTTTTTGTCACTTTTTCTAATTTTCTACACCTTCTTTCAAAATCGAACAAATTTTTACGGTTAAAATCGGCTCAAATTCACATATCTTGTGCGTAATCATGTATTAATGAATCCTGAAAAGTTTCAGCATTAAAATCGGATTAAATCTTGTTCAATCGGACCAAAATCAGACCGTTTTGCTGACATCATCATGATTTCGCTTGAGATTAGTTAATAATTTCGCTTGAAAGTTCACAATTTGCAGATTTCGCTTGATAATCACGTAGTTTTCGCTTGAAAATATTTGAGATTTCGCTTGAAACATAGTGATAATTTAGCTTGAAAGTCAATAGTGTCTACCATGTGATTATCATCAGCCAATCTTATCACTTGAAACGGTTGCATGTGAGTGTTTCAGGTGTCACTCATTATCGGTGCAATAGAATTCATTAAAAAAAATCTTTGTGTCTTGTGTGCATGTGATAGACTTTAATTGAAAGTTGTTGGAATGCATGTGAACAAGTCAGCTTGCATGTGACTTTTGAAAATTGTTCTCACGATTTGTCAGTTTGCATGTCAAAGTTGGTAAAGATGTATAAGTTGGTCACGTGAATGCTTGATTCAAGAAATACATGTGATAGTCATTTTACAAGTTGTCAGTAAGTTGGAAAAGGAAGATTTGTATCTTTGCATGTGATCGAGGTAGTCAACAGGATTCATTAAGAACCATTTCTGTTTGCATGTGACATTTGGTAGTCGATATAATCAAAGTATAATCAGACTTTTGCATGTGCTTTAATGGTTCTTAGAATTAAAGTTCTCGATTCCAGTGTTTAAACATCAGAGTTGTCGGCAATTTAAAAAAAAAATTGGTCCAATCATCTTATCTTGTTACTTGTTGTTGTCGAGTTAGTGGATTTTGAGGACAAATTAATTTTGATCTGAATTGGAAATTGTCGTCGGCAAAATCAAATTTAAGTGTTTGAACATGTTGTGTTTGAAAGATGGCAATGGTCTTTGATGAGAAGGAAAATTATGATCTTGTAAGGATAAATGATTGGTATCGAAGATATTTCAGTAGTTATTATCAAGGTTTGTCTAAAAATGTTTGGATTAACCGATTCGAATGTTTTCTATGTAAGAAAGATGAGAAATTAGATGATTTGGAGAAGAGATTTGATTGTTTGATTGACCATTTGAAAGAAAACAAGATAATGATATCAGAAGCTGAAATGGTATCAAAATTTACTAATGGACTACCAGCTGAATGGGATGATTTTTTGGAAAATCTAAGAAAGAATTCTAGTTTTTCAAAATTATCTTTAAGTAAATTCATCAGTAAACTTACAACACATAGATACGATAATGAAGAGAAAAGGAAACAATTGCTGAATAGGATAGAAAATAATTTGAAAAAATTAAGTTTGGATGTGGTTGTTGAACTGAACAAAAGAGTCTGTGTGTGTCTTAGTGCAAAAGATGTTATGAAATACGATATGAAGAGGGGTTGTTATATTGATGAGAATATGAATCCTCTTGATTTCATTAAAATCTTTTGTGCAGGAACATACAAGATGGAGACAGAGCAAGTTCAAAAGAATGAAGAATTTGTGAAGATTGAATCCTCAAGTTCTGACTCAGGTTGCTCGAAATGTGATAAACTTGAGGCTGACAATGGCAAACTATTGAAGGATGTGGAAAGATTGACATTGGAAATCAAGAAGTTGAAAGATGAGAAGCAATTTGATGATAAACAGATTCTTGTTTTGCAAGAAAGTTTTGAGAAGTTGAAATCTGAAAATGACAAACTGTTGAGTGGTTTGGACAGTTTGACATTAGAAAACAAAATTTTGAAAGAAAAAGAAAAAGATTTTGAAAATGAAAAATTAAAAATTGAGAAAGATTTTCAAAGTCAAATAAAAATTTTAGAAGATGAGAGAGATATGTTTGGTAAAAACAATCTTGAAAAACAAATTGAAATCAATTCTCATCTTGAAAAGATTATTCGACTCGAAAAAGAAGCAGAGTGTGCTCAAAAGAAAATCAAGGAATGGGAACAAAAGTTAAAGGTGTTTGTGAATACTTCAACTATTCCTTGTCCAAAACCTATTAATTCAGTTCCAATAAGTGACGATGTCACAAACTTTGACAATGTCAACGTTGAAGATTATGATGAGAAATCTGATGATGAAAATGAAAAATTCGAAAAACAAAATTTGTTTTTGAAGTTAAAAGAAAAGTTTCAAGAAACTGTTCCACAATCAACTGAAAAGGGAGAATGCTCTAAGCAAAAACCTTTGAAGAAGAAAGTGGAACAAAAACAAAAAGAGAAAAGTTTGAAAAATGTTCAAAAAGAAAAAAAAAGTTCATCAGATCAATCATCCAATCGCAATCAAAAATTACAAAAAGTAAAAATTCAAAACTCTAAAATTGTTGGTAATAAGTGGTGCAGGTCGGACCACAGTGCTTCAAAGCCAAATCCAGCTTACAAGAGGAGAGATGGATATCACCAAGCCAAACAGTGCTTTGATTTGAGCGTTTGGACTGAAAATGGTGATTGGTACGATAACAGAGTGTGTTACCGATGTGGTTATCAAGGACACATTGCTGTTAACTGCCAAAGTTGGAATTATGAGACGAGAAGATGCTTTAACTGCAACATCAGAGGTCACATTGCCAGAGATTGCCCAAGGAGATCAAATGAAAGATTGAGGGTTAATTCTCAGAAGATGTCAAAGAAACCAGTCAATGTCAAGCCCAAAGAACAGAAGGTTCAAGAACCTAAAGTTCAAGAAAAGAAAGTGAAGCTTTCTCAGGGGCAAAAAGACAGACTGAGGAAGAAGAGAAAGAAGGCGAGAGAGTATCTCGGAAGATCTTATCCTCGGGTTCATCTGTTGGTAAAAATAAGAGTTCTGATGAATCGACTTCCTCGATGGCAAAGTCAAGCAAGACGAATTCATCGGATACAAATTTGAGGACGAAAGAAGAAAAGAAGAAGAAGAAAATGGTCGGCGATGAATCTGATGTGTCAAAGTCAGACAAGCCACCATCAGGCAATGAATCTGACAGGTCAAAGTCAGACAAGCCATGTGCAGGCAATGATTCTGGTTCGTCAAAGCCAGAAGAGCCTGTTGTTGAGGTAAAATTTGAGAATTCAGGTTTAACAATGGATGATGAAAATTTTCCACCATTGTTGAACAAGAATTCAAAATCACCCAAGGACAGTCAGGCTTGGGTGAATCTGTTCAAATGAAAAACCTGACTTGCCGGAGATCCCAAGTTGGTAATCGTGGATCATGAATCGGCATCATTATTTATCATGTTAAATGTGTTTTTGAAAAGCAGGACTTGCCGGAACTCCCAGGTTTGTAAGCGAGGAGTAGGAATCGGCACCTTGAGAATTCAACCAAAAGATGGTAAATTGGTTGAAAAGCAGGTTTAAGTTGTATGGTTGTGATTTTTACAAGTGGTTCAGAAGTTGAATTGGAATGATCTTACAAGTGGTAAATCAGGGACATTAAGTTGTATCTGATTTCCTACATATGATTGGTAAAACAATGTGATGATTTGATCCCCAATTTTACAAGTGGTAAAATTAACAAAACTTATTTTCCGGAAAAACCATTTTGATTAAAACAAACTTAAGTGTTTTGAGATCACAATGGGAAAATAGTTTGTTGTGAGGGGGAGTTCTGATTGTTTATGCCAAGTGGATGGCGAATTGAAGTGATTCGATATCAATTGTCATGTTGTTTGTACAGTTTGTTTTCAAATTTCCTAAAATGTGTTTGCATTTTAGGGGGAGTAAGAATTTCTGAAAATCCAAAAACATTTGAAAATTTTGAAAAAGGAAAAAACATAAAAAAATGCAAAAATGAGTTTTGTTGTCAAAAAGAGGAAATGATAGTAGATCAGTTGGACTGTCACAGCATGCTAAAGAAATGGAGAGATAAAATGTGATAAACGGACTCACTAAAGATGTGACAATAGGCTCAGCTAGACTAGTAGATTTGTGATAACGATAAAAACTTAAATGAAAAAGCCTAGTTCTAATGGGAAACATGGTCGAAAGCATAGTACTTAGTTTTTGTCCTTCTTGACTGTGTGCCTACTCAGTAATCGCTGATTGTCGAAAGACATAAAACTGGTTAAGTTTGTGAACTTTCACAACTTTGCTGAAAAGTCGCTGTGATTGTGCATTTTATTTTGCAAAGATTTAAACTTGTTTTATTTCTTTATTTTGTTTAAGCATCGGACATCCTCTGCGTATACGTGAGTATCGACCTGGATGTTGTTGCCTAAACGTTCTGCTTTATTTTCTTTGGTGTTTCGTTTAAGCTTTGGATCACCTCTGCGTATACGGGAGTATCGAACTGGTGGTTAAAGCCTAAACAGCTTCAACTTGTTTTATTTTTTTATTTTGTTTAAACATTGGACTTTCTCTGCGTATACGGAAGTATCGACCTGATTGTTAATGTTTAAACATTCTGCTTTATTTTCACACAAATCACAGTCGATAAAAGTTTAAAGGCATTACTCGAGATAGTGTATTGCATGATGAGGGGATATGCTGAGATCGTGGGGTCCATAAGAATTTAGTGCTAGATAAATATACCTTAAACGTATCGGTAAGCATTTCGAAAGTTTTTAGATTGAGCTAAAGAGGACAAACATATCGTCAATCTACGTGAATCGTTTAGAACTTAAAATGTTTAAATCTTAACGGTGTTAGTGATTTGTCTCAAAAACTTATATGATCCTCTTGCACAAACTCACAAAAACATTGTCTGTAAATATTTCTTTACTGCATTTATGTTATTTAAAAAGTCCAAAAAGATTTTCGGAGTGTTTTAGCATAAAATTTTGAAAAATACAAAAAGATTTTCGACGACTGATATTGGAGAGCTAATTTTCAAAATTCCGAGTGTTGAACATGATGAACTGATTTGGGAGTGTGTGTACTGAATTGAAAAATTTTGATTTAAGAAAGAAATTGAGTTTAGTTAATCAGGGTCATTAATTTGAACTTGATGTAACTATTTCCAGTAAGTTTTTCTTATTGATTTAAGTAAAAACTTATGTGTTTGAGAGAATTTTGTGCAGGAAATGAGCTTAAACAGAGATAAAGCCAGGGATTGATCTCAAGGTGATAGCTAATTCCAGACGGCGATCCCATCATGATGAGAGGGGGAGTCTGACGAGGCTAGAGCCAAAGAAAAGATTCTGGTTTATGCTAAGAAAGAAGAGAGACTGATAAAGACTGAAGATGCGAAGACTCGACACTTAAGACTCGTCAACATCTGAGGGGGAGTCTGTTGGTGCATTCATCTGTCGTCTTCATCTTATGTCGAGTTTCGGGTTCGTTGCGGTTTTGTTCAAGCATGATGTCATGATGACATCATCAAGATGACATCATCAATGACATCATCTACACTAAAATACAAGACTTGCATGAAAACAGATTGTATATATTTGTTGAAGGATTTCGCTTGAAGACAAATCAGATAAGGTTTCGCTTGAAGATATATTAGGTAGGTTTCGCTTGAAGTGATGATGTATAGTTTCAAGCGAAACTAGGAGAGTATAAATAGGCATGTTGTCTATTTCATTTGTAACGTTTTCTGAAATTCCATACCGAGGTGCTGCCGGTGTGAGGACTGATTGTAAACGATAGTATATCAATATAATCAGTGTTAAAGTGATACGCAAGCTGTTTCGCAATCGGTTTCTTAGTTTCCGCCTCTGAAACTGATAAAATCTCTTCTGAACGACTCGTTCGGGTCGCAAAACGATCCTACAGCGTCGGCCACCACATTGGCTTTGCCCGGATGGTACTTTATAGCACATTCGTAATCGTTCAGTAACTCGACCCATCGACGCTGTCGCATGTTCAACTCTTTCTGCTTGAAGATATGCTCGAGACTCCTGTGGTCGGTGTAGATGGTGCACTTGGTGCCATACAGGTAATGTCGCCATATCTTGAGCGCAAAAACAACAGCTCCCAACTCTAAATCATGTGTAGTGTAATTCCGTTCGTGGATCTTAAGTTGGCGCGAAGCATAAACAATGACTTTATCCCGTTGCATCAACACACATCCAAGACCTTGGATGGATGCGTCGCAGTAGACTACAAAATCGTCTACAAAATTATAAAATTATAAACGAGACGAGGACCACTCGATCGAGTGGCAATCTGATCGGATAGCCATCCGATCGAACAGCCACTCGATCAGGTGACACTTGTCCCTCAACATTTCAACACTTGGAAACTTTTTCAGAAACTTGAAACTTTGGAACCTTGATCGAATGGCAATCCAAACGGATAGCCATCCGATCGAATAGCCATCCGATCAAAGCAACCAAGACACTTAGCAACAATTACACTTGAATCGAGTGGCAATCCGATCGGATAGCCATCCGATCGGGTAGCCATCCATTCCCTCACACATTGTCACCTCAATCGACTAGCAATCTGATCGGATGGCCATCCAATCGGACAGCCATCCGATCCAATGACCAATCCAACACTTTGTGCAATCTCGTTATTCTGTCCGACTCTTATCTATTGTAATCTAATCAGGCTAATTCTAAAAGAGCTCCCTTTGATCCAATAACGGTCTTAACTGTTAAGCAATCACTGTGAGTATACTCAATCCCTTTTTGCTTTAAACTTTGGGATGTGACGTGTATTCTATAAACTATGAAACTTGATACTTTTGAATCTAAACTCTATCCTATGTGTACGTGAAACTTGTGATTCTTGATTCTTGATTCTTTGTGTTGTGTGACGTTTAATCCAGAAGTGTGTAGTTCCGCCTTAACAATAGTAGCGCTATAGGAGATGCACCTCCCCATTATTCTCGGGGGTATCGTTAGGAGGATTCTAGTTTACCTTGAGTCTTGGGTAAACACTAAAGCATCAGGATACTTGGGCTATCACTGGTTGGACTGCGACACTAGCACGGTTGAAACTATTTTTATTACTTACATTGAGGATATGAGTTGTTTTAAACTATTATTCTATATACTCAAACTTGTATACTTGCCGGTACATTTTTGTACTGAGTCTATTTTAATACATGTTGCAGGCTTATAGGATACTGAGAATCAAGAAAATGCTAGGATGCTGCTTAGAAACTCATCTTAGTTAAATTTAGAGACTTTGAAACTATTTTGGATGATTGTATTTGAAAATTTGGATGTTTGATGCCTTTAGACAGTTTGTTATAAAAGCTTGTTTAATATCTATCGAAACTTTTAGTGTTATGGAATCTCATGAGCAATCTGAACGCTTAGTGCCCGCACCCCGATGTTTCCGCCATCGGTTGGGGTGTGACAGATTGGTATCAGAGCCATAACTATTAGGAATTAGGATAAGTAGGAATACTTTCCCTAGTCTATAGTTCTTTGAATCTTGACCCTTATTTGTTGTTTAAGACTTATGCATTCTACCGTATCTGCTTCTTGGCAGCACAGTTTCTCTGATTAAACTTACATGCCTTTCCTAAGGCTGATACAATATACACTTGATACCTTGAAAACGCTGTTAATCAGTGCTTGCATTTTCCACGAGGTTTTCCCTCAAGTCAGGAGTGACATCCGAACCTTGATGAGAAATCTCCATATTATTCTATTAGGTCTTGTCTGCGGATAAGTACCAACGCTATTAGGGTACGATGTTGTCAAGTTAGAGGTGAAACTCAGACCTTGATAACTAGTTCCACTCCTTGATGTTTTTATGTCTCGCCAAAGTCTCGAAATTTCCAATCAATTAGGAACGTGGGATGACCAAAAGGACGAATATCATAGGCCTAACATCGATAACGTATTTGTCTAAGTAAGTCAAGACACGTTACCTCAATTCGAAAGGGGTTTGAATCACTTTGGTTAGTCACGTTCCTCTACCCGGAACACTCTACGTTTTATGAGCCTATCTTTCATGTATCTTGATTTTTATGAGGTTTTAAACTTGATTCTTTGCCCGTTTTGGGATGCTTTTACACAAATTTACACGTATGTCCACAACCTAAAATGTTAACTCTAACCTTAGGATCAAACTAAATTTATGAAGCTTTATCCAATCTATGTGGAAATCATGATGCTATGGGAGTCTATCTAATGAATCTATGTGTCGTTGGGTTTGTGAAACGCTAAATGTAACATGGCATGGAATAAGAGACAGAAGAGACGTGTCTGAAACATGGTGGATACGCCGCTGGTACTTCCTATATATAAGTGTTTCCGGCATGTTACCAACTTTCGTACCAAGTGCCATGCGAAACTTAGTGTTTGCAGACCGGTGATGAGGATGTTGAAATCTAAGCTATGGAAACTACTCGTGTAAACTATGAGAAATCTATGAGTAATTTATGCACGTGTTGTTTTGAGTAACAAAATATGAAACGTAGCCTAGCGCCAAAGACGAGGCGGAAGTGGCATGTCCGAAGCGTGGTGGATACGCCGCTGGTACTTCCTATATATAAGCGTTTCTGGCATGCTACCAAACCTTCGTATCACGCGCTAAGTGAAGTTCATAGTTTTGTAGACTCGGGTTGAAGTTATGGAATCCTATTTGGTGAAAGTTCTGTGGTGAAGCCTAATGTGTGGTTAACAAAGCATGACACTGATGACGAGGGGGACGTGGCATGATTGAAGCATGGTGGATACGCCGCTGGTACTTCCTATATATAAGTGCTTCCGTCATGTTGCCGAACTTTCGTAGCACGTGCCATGAGGGATTTTGTTGTTTTAGACTAAGATAAGGATGTTAACTCTAAACTATGTGAAACTATTGGATAATCTATGTGAAATAGTTGGGATAATCTATGTTGTTGAATCTATTTGGTTACTGACCTAGTTTCATTTGCATTATTATTTTAACTAGGTTACCAGGCTTAATCAGTAGGCGAATTCTGTCTAGTTAAACTTGCAATGTGAGTCATTCTCTTTTTACCAAATTGTTTGCAAAACCCTAAATGTTTTCCACGTATACTTTGCAGTGATTAAGTCTTTGCTAATCTTTAATTACTGGCAATAAGTGGGGGTTTTGTGCACATTACTACTAATCATTTATCACTTTAGGTGGGCGAGACTAATTAGTGATATGTCCACAGTCATAGATCCGTTCGAGTGACAACTGAACCAACTAATTATAAGATAGGGGCAAATGTGAAAACTCTTAATGCTGTAAATTGTAACAATGTGTCATTTTGTGCAATTTGAATGACTCGCCAGTATTTCCCTACTGATAAAATCTTTTTAAACATGTTTCAGGTGATATACTGTGAACAAGGAAAAGTGCCGCGTAGCACTACCAGCTTGAATGAAGTGGCTCAGTAAATAAATAAATGTGTTTTTGAAATCAGGGAATTTCCCAGTGAAATTCCTTTATTGTAAATTACGGGGTTTATCCCGATACTTGAAATAAAATAAATGGGTGTTTTCAGTTAAACGATCTTGTTGCAAATTTCCGCTGCCAATTTACACACCAATACCATGGGTTTTCTGCTCCGCGGCTTCTGTACCTGGTAAAACGGGTCGGGGGCCGTGACATCTACCTCCCGCTATGCGTGATTCTATTGAAGCAGCTCAGCTCGAAACTATTGAGGAAGTCTACCGTCGTACAGCTAGTCTCAACAACAACCGTGTGCGTGATAAGCAGTTTGCTAACTCTACCTCTTCCAAGTCTGCACATCAAGTTACTCAGCAGCCAAGTGGCAGCAAGAACAAGTCTCAGGGTTCAGGATGCAATGAAATTGTTCCTATTGTTCAAAACCCTGTTGCTAAACCTACTCCTGTTGCTACTGTTCCAATTACTGATGTTCCCGAAGTAAAGAAGCAGTACACTGGGTCTCACCCCAAGTGTGTGACTTGCAACTATCATCATCCAGCTAATTCTGCATGTCGTCTGTGCACCAACTGTAATCGCTATGGTCACACGACTCCTTATTGTCGTCAAACTAATCCGGCCCAGCAAGCTCAACAAGCCCCAGCTCAGGCAGCTTTACCAGCACCTCCAGCTCCTCTGCAGAATCCAAGGCCAATCGATGTTGTTCGTGCATGCTATAAGTGTGGGGATACTACTCATCTCCGTAACCAGTGTCCTCAGCTGAACCAGGACCAACAGCCAGCCGCTCGCGGATGAGCGTTCAACCTTAATGCTAATCAGGCTCGTAATGACAATGATGTTGTCAATGGTACGTTTCTTGTGAATAACCTTTATGGTTCGATTCTATTTGATACTGGTGCCGATAGAAGTTTTGTGTTCGTGGAATTTGAGTCTTTGATAAAATGTACACGCTCCAAGTTACCTGAGTCGTTCTCTGTTGAGGTCGCCAACGGTAAGCCGATTCTTGTTGACTCTATCTTGCGTGATTGTTCCCTGACTCTTAACGATCACGTCTATTCTATTGATCTCATACCCATGCGATTGGGTAGTTTTGATGTCATTATCGGCATGGATTGGTTGCGTAAGAATCATGCGGAGATTGCTTGTCACGAGAAGTTTGTTCGTCTACCTCCCCCGTCCGGTGATATTTTGCACGTCTATGGAGACCGACCTTCGAAAGGACTAAGGCTGATGTCATGCACTCAAGCGAATAGATGCTTACATAAACAGAACTTTGCCTTCTTGGCCCATATAGTGGAACAAAAGGGCAAAGGGAAGAACATAAGCGATGTCCCAGTAGTGTGTGATTTCCCTAATGTCTTTCCTAAAGATCAACCTGGTCTTCCTCCTCCTATATCCATTGACTTTTGTATCGATCTCATACCTGGTGTGACTCTTGTCGCCAAGGCTCTCTATCGTCTTGCACCTTCCGAGATGCAAGAATTATCCAGTCAACTTCAATAATTGCTCGACAAGGGATTTATTCATCCAAGTACCTCCCCGTGGGGTGCTCCCATGCTGTTTGTCAAGAAGAAAGATGGTTCGTTTCGTATGTGTATCGACTACCGTGAACTTAATAAGCTTACCGTTAAGAATCGTTATCCTCTACCTCGTATTGACGACCTATTTGACCAACTACAAGGCGCGTCCTACTTCTCCAAAATCGATCTTCATTCTAGTTACCATCAGCTTCGTGTACTCGAGGATGATGTACCCAAGACCGCATTTTGTACTCGTTATTGACACTACGAGTTCGTGGTCATGCCTTTTGGACTGACCAACGCACCCGCTGTGTTCATGGACCTTATGAATCGTGTGTGTAAACCCTATTTGGATCGTTTTGTGATAGTCTTTATTGATGATATTCTCATATATTCTAAGTCTAAAGCCGATCATGCTCGTTATTTACGTCTTATGCTTGAACTCCTGCATGGTGAACGTCTGTATGCTAAATTTTATAAGTGTGAGTTTTGGATTGATGACGTGCAATTTCTTGGTCATGTCGTTAGTAAGCAAGGTATTCATGTTGACCCTTCTAAAATCGAAGCTGTGAAGAATTGGAGTACGCCTAAGTCCGCGTCTGAGATTCGTTCTTTTCTAGGATTGGCGGGTTATTACCGCCGATTCATCTCGGACTTTTCTAAGATTTCTTTACCTCTCACCTCATTGACTCAAAAAGAGAGACCTTTTGCTTGGGGTCCCGAGCAAGAGGAATCTTTTCAGACTCTTAAGACCCTTTTGTGTAACGCTCCTGTTCTTACTCTACCCGATGGGAATGAAGATTTCGTGGTATATTGTGATGCCTCGAACCGCGAAATGGGATGTGTGCTCATGCAGTGGGACAAGGTCATCGCTTATGCCTCTCGTCAACTCAAGGTACATGAGAAAAACTATACTACTCATGATCTGGAGCTTGGTGCAGTCATATTTGCGTTAAAGATCTGGAGACACTACCTGTATGGTACGAAGTGTGTGGTCTTCACCGACCATAAGAGCCTTCAACATATCTTTGACCAAAAGGAACTGAACATGCGACAGAGATGTTGGGTAGAACTACTTATCGACTACGACTGCAAAATTTGCTATCATCCTAGCAAGGCGAATGTAGTGGCCAACGCTCTTAGTCGTAAAACCCACTTTAAGGTTATTCGTGTCTCTAGTGATTTGCATGCTTGTATTCGTGAAGCTTAGTACTCGTCAGCTAATGAAGGAAGTCTATCTGTTGAAGTTCTTGGCGCTAACATGAATCAACTCGAAACTAAATATGATGGTCTTCAGTACTATCTCAATCGCATCTGGGTGCCAGATCGCGATAACCTCTGTGAGCTCATTATGAATGAGGCTCACAAGTCCCAATACTCTATTCATCCAGGTGCCGACAAGATGTACCAGGATCTGCGTACAACTTATTGGTGGCCTGGCATGAAGAAGGACATTGTTGTATATGTTTCTAAGTGCCTTACTTGTTCAAAGGTTAAGGTCGAACATCAGCATCCTTCTGGACTCTTAGAACAGCCTGAAATCCCAGTTTGGAAATGGGATAGCATCACTATGGATTTTATTACTAAGTTACCCCGTACGCCTTTTGGTCATGATAGTATCTGGGTGATTATTGATCGTTTGACCAAATCAGCCCACTTTCTTCCTATTCGTGAGGATTATAAAGTGGAGAAACTTGCTCGGATCTATACTGATGAGATTATATGTTGTCATGGCATACCTCTTGACATAATCTCTGACCGTGATGGTCGTTTTACTTCACGTCTTTGGCAAACCTTTCAATCCGCTATGGGTTCTCACCTGAATCTTAGCACAGCCTTTCATCCTCAAACGGATGGACAGACCGAGCGTACTATTCAGACCCTAGAGGATATGCTCCGTTCTTGTGTCATCGACTTTGGTGGTAACTAGGATGTACATTTACCATTGATTGAGTTCTCGTACAACAACAGCTATCATTCCATTATTCAGATGGCTCCTTTCGAAGCTTTGTATGGCCGCAAGTGCCGATCTCCTCTCAGCTGGCATGAGATTGGTGACAAGCAGTTTACTGGGCCTGAAATCATTCAAGAGACAACGGACAAGATTCTTCAGATCCGTGATAACTTGATCAAGGCTAGGAGCAGACAAAAGAGCTATGCTGATGTTAGGCGTAAGCCTCTGGAATTTGATGTTGGTGACCGAATTCTTCTCAAGGTATCTCCCTCGAAGGGAGTAGTTCGTTTTGGTAAGAAGGGAAAGCTCGTTCCTCAATATGTGGGTCCTTTCAAGGTACTCGAAAGGATTGGCAAGGTGGCTTATAGACTCGACCTGCCACAAGAACTAAACAATGTGCATCCAGTGTTCCACGTATCCAATCTACGTAAATGCCTAGCCGACGAGGAACTGCAGGTTCCCCTCGAAGACTTGCAAATAAACGAAGCTGTACACTTCATGGAGACACCGATCGAAATCATGGATCAAGGAGTCAAGCGATTGAGGCGCAGCAAAATTTCTATTGTCAAGGTTCGATGGGAAGGAAAGAGTGGCGCCGAATTCACTTGGGAATTGAAAAGTGAGATTGTCACACCCCCAAAATACCACACGCTGAAAACCCCCGCGAGGCGTGTGACATACCAGGATCTTAGCCATCAATCACATTGAACTCATAGGTATATGTAAATAAAACTTTCATTGATTAACAGTAAGTGTTACAACGTTACAATATTTAACAGTTTACAGCGAAAGCATAATTCGTTCGTTAAGAGTTTATAACCACATGTAAAACCAATTTGTGTTGTGTTATGTTTCCATGTATCTCGACCCATGACCACTCCAGCCTCCCAGACAGCAAGTTCCAATCAATATGCACCTAAAGACCTGCAAGGCATGTAACAACGAATCAACAACAAAGTTGAGCGAGTTCACAGTTGGGTGTTCGTTTAAGTTGTTTACAAAAACATAGTTTGTCTTTAGTTGGCTTACTTGCCGTGGGGTTTACCCCATAGTTGAAAATATAATTAACCAGTTTACCCTGTTTCCCAAACATATCCATAGTTGGTGGGGGCTTCCCATGTGAATTACCAGTTTACCCTGTTTCCCAAACCTTTTTACGATATTTAGTGGGGGCTTCCCATGTGCGTTACCAGACCGTACCATATCGACTACTACGAAAATAAGTTGTGCCCTAAGTCAATGTCTATCAGCATTGACCCTTTGCCTTCAAAGAGCATCATTTCTGGTGTTGCTGTTTTCATTACTAGGATTCCAAGTACTGTCATTGTTCCTTTGCTCGTTGCCCTCTTATCTTAACCACGGCCAATCCGTGTTGTGGGCACCTTTATTTCCTTACTGTAGGTTAAGGTTACGAATACCTTATTGTCGCTGTGATTGCTGCTCCAAATGTCGTTGCTCGAAACGAAGCCCTATGATTCTTCACCATCATTGTCCATCTTTTCACATTCTGAGCCACGTCCTAAAGTGCTACTCATGGTGCTGGCCGTTACGCATATCCCACTAAAGTCAATTATCATCACTTATGTCTCGATTGATTCGTATGAGTTGGCTTCCATGGGTCGCTGACAAGGGTCAAGGATTCGATTGAAGCCAGTTCGTCGGTGCTCATTTCTAGTAATCAGGGCCGCCAAAGTACTAAGGTCGGCAAGTGCTACGCTCATCCTCCTGTCCATCGATGTTGCAGGTGGTTCGAGTAATACACAGTATGTTGCGGGAGTGTTGCAGAAGTGATCGTACTTCAGAATCTGAGGCGTCAATACGTTAAGTTCCAGCAAACGAAGAAAGGTGAGAAAGATATCGTTCAATCATTCGATGCTGCGACATCCAACACATGGACATTCGTATAAGCACCTAACATTCTACACGGTTCACTGAGCTCAGAGGGGTGTTCAGGTAACACTCGATAGCATTGAATTTCGAAGGGATCCAAAGATAAATGAAATGTTCATGTTTGAGTTTGAGTTTGAGTAGGGGACAATTACTGCTATGACCCCTACAGGTTTGTTATGTTTCTCATCGATCAAATGACGGAACGGAACCCCTTTTCCACTTGTTAAGCCTCACTGGGACTCACATGCACCCCACAGTATTATTATGTGTGCACCCACAATAATATTGTGATTTGCATGCTCATCTCAGCTCCTCTTAACTCATGTCAAATAGTTCCTCAACTCGAGTAGCAAACAAAGAGTATCACGAAGCGTAAGTCATGAAGGTTTAGGGAAATACCACCCTATTAGTTACATAGCACGTGCAAGTGTACATGAATTCATACTGTTGTGCTAAACGTGCAATGATGTATGTAAAATGCAACATATAAATTACATCAAATGAGGCATAAAACTAACCCTTTTTAAGTACTAATATTGGAAAAAGAGTGTTTTTGTCTTCCTTTTGTATTTTCAGGATTAAATGAGCTCAAAAACACAAAAGAAGCAAAAAGACGGCTAAATCCAACATAAATACAAGAAAAGGAACATAAGTGGATTGCCCGACCCCTCAACGGCATCTTCCCAAGCAAAATAGAGAAGGTAGAAGACTGAACACGCCCCGTGCTCAGCCAGCACGGGGCGGTGCCCAAGAAGCAGCAGAAAAGACAAACCTATAGAAGCTTCTATTGCCCACCACGGGGCCGTGCCCAGTGAACACGGGGGCGTGTTGAAAGTACAGCAGGCGCATTAATTGTAATTGCGAATTACAATTAATGAGGAGAGAGAGTGTCAGACAGGCACGGGGCCGTGCCCAGCGGACACGGGGCCGTGCCCAGCCCTCTGTTCAGCCTATAAATAGGAGTGCTTGGTTTCATTTCAACTCATCCCTTGGCACACCACCTCTCTCACACTTCACCCACCACCCACCACCACCATAACACCATCATCCACCACCATCATCCATTGTCCATCGTAGAGTGTGTGAGTCGTCTCGGGATCCAAGATTGATCGTAAGAGTTCTTGACAATCAAGGCCATGTTTGCCTAAGTCTCTTACATCACTTGGTGAAGACAAAGTGTCTAGTATAATACTTTTTATTTCTAATCTTTTGCACTTTTTATTTGGTTTTGTATTAATGACTTTAATAACTAGTTACTTATGTTGAAGGTGATCTTTCCTTATCGTTTGTCCGTGGTGTCTTGGCATTATTTTACTGTCTATATAAAATAAAGGATTTTCACCATTCATATCTCCATGGTCTATATGGAGGTATGTTGGCTACCTGGTCGGGGGTTAAGGGAACGGTTTGGTAAAGGTCTTGCCATTGTTCAGCGTTTAGAGGTCCTGCAATGGACCTGGGTCAAATTTAGTAGGACCTCCTTCAATACTTCACGGTATTGGATGGCGGGGGTCCAAACTCTTTGATCCCCTCATAAGTTAACTACTATTAATACTATAACCCGGCTATTTAGGACTGTATCCCTGCTGACTCAGACTACTTAGCCGAGGGTAACGTCACCGCCAAAAGCGGGGCCTACCATAATATTGCATTAATAACTTAATTCATTATCTTCCAATAATCCACCCTTTTAGGATTGTATCCTTGCTGACTCAAACTACTGGGGTGAGGGTAACGTCACCTTCAAAAGAGGGGCCTACTACAATAACTAAGATAATCTCTTAATTATGTGCAAAAGTGCGGAAATAATCAAAGGTTATACTAGATACGAGTCGGAACCAAGTGATTCATCTTGTCTATCTGTTTTTATTTTTATTTTATTTTCAGCATTTTAGTTAGTTTTTATTTTTTTTAGCTTAAAACATTTTTCTAAACTTTTTATTTTGATTAGACGTTGAGGATAAACCGGTACTAAAAGCTCTTGTGTCCTTGGACGACCTCGGTATCTTACCAACGCTATACTACGCTCACGATGGGTGCACTTGCCCATATGTGTGTTTAGTGTTAGTAAAATATCATGTTTTATAAATTTAAAACTTGGCTAAATAAGTGTTAAAGGGGCTTAAAATATACACCTAATATATATAACACTTTACCGCACATCAAGTTTTTGGCGCCGTTGCCGGGAACACAAGGATTTTAAGAAAGCTTAAAATCGACGGCCTAATCAGTTTTTCAAAACCTTTTTAAAGCGCGGACATTTTTCTGCATTTTAGTTTAGTTTTGCATTTACAGTAAGCTGTACACGGGGCCGTGTTCACTGAACACGGGGCCGTGCTGCACATTTTCATAAAAACACCCAGTAACAGTAGCTTGAACACGGGCCGTGCTCACTGAACACGGGGCCGAAAATTTAATTAAAACGCCCAGATACAGATCCTGAACACGGGGCCGTGCTCACTGAACACGGGGCCGTGTCCAGCCTCTGTTTCCGTCTTTATTTTTGTTTTCTGATCTCGAGACTCGGTTGTGGTCTGCTGAGTGATTCTTATGGATCAATACTCAGGAGGTTACAATTACACCTATGATGAGGATGATTATAGGGGTAATTATTGCACTAATTGTCGTAATGCACGCTCGATTCAAAATAATCACTCATATCAACCATCCAATTCATACACCTACTATGAGGAGCCCAGGTACGAGCCATCAACTTCATACACATCCTATGAAGACCAAAGGTATGAACCTCCTCCCTCATACTCATATTTTGAGGAACCAAGGTATGAGCCTTCTTACTCATACTTTGAGGAACCAAGATATGAGCAACCACCTTCATATGCTTACTATGAGGAACCTTGGCGTGAACAACCCACCTCATATGAGTATTATGGAGAACAAAATTACGAACCTTATCCATCATATGCTTACAATGAAGAACAATGGTGCGAACCATCTACTTCATATGAGTATTATGAGGAACAAAGGGTCGAACAACCGGATTCAAGCTTAGAAAATACCGATTCTTTTTCTATAACCGAAGTGACCGATAGGATATTAGAACACATTAGAGTTATCGATCGATGTATAAAAGAAGCTCGCGCAAGGGAAGAGGAGTCCCGCGCAAGAGAAGAATTAAAAAAGGAAGAGATAACTGAAAATGTAAAAATGGAAGAACAAATAAGTGAAAAACGACACATGAGTTAAACAACGAAAAAGGTGAGTCCGACAACGTTAAAATTCAAGAAGAGTCTAATTTTGAAGAAATTAATCTCTTGTCACCTTCTTTCGAAAACCATTGTTTAGTACCCACTCATGCTAAGTTTTTAAAAGAGTTAAACACTAACACTAAAATTGACGAAACGGTAAGTGTTAAGTTAACTATTGATCAAACCTCACTAATAAAAGAAGACCCATTTGAAATTAACATTACACCGGTTCCATGTTTCTTTCAAAATTCGTTTATTAGTAATGTCACAATTGATAAAGATCTTTGTGTTAACATAATGCCTAACTACATTTTCGAAAAATTAAGTATTAGTGATTTTTCTCCACTTCAAATACCCATTTTTCTATCCAATCGGAAAGTAACAAAATCAATCGGTATAGTTGAAGATGTCTTGGTTCAAACAAATCAAATGATAATCCCAACCGACTTTGTCATCCTCGATGACGCTCCTCTAGTGTTGGGACGACCATTTGTAAAAACTCACGAAGCTTTGAAAAACCGGAAGTTCAACAATCTACCTCTTCAATTAGGGGCATTTAAAAGAAGTGTCGATCTCGAACGATCAATGAAATATCCTTTCGGCAATAATGACCCCCTAATTGAAGATGAAGATGAACCACCCGATACAAGTGAAGAGATTGACCACTTTGTTGAAGAAGAGGTCGCCATAGAACAAACTTTTAAGGTTCTTGATCGAAATGAGCAACCAAATAAGGAGTCTCCTAAAGACCCACCACTTGAGCTCAAAGAACTTCCAAAAGGTTTGGAATATGCTTTTCTAGACAAAGATGATGGCCAGGAAATTCACAAGATTCAACGCCAATGAGCTCGATGCAAGAGCTCGATATGAGATTCTTCAAACAAGGCCGGAGGAACACCCGAGGCAAGCTTGCACAGAATTGCTAACCATGGTGAATCAAATTGACCGTTTCAACAACATCGTCACGGGACCACTCAGAGTCGCCCTAACAACGCGACTCCGTTCCATTCATGAATGCACCTTAGAATTTTATAGCACCTTTGCATTCACTTCAAGGTGCGATCCGTTCGACAATGACGGGGTGTCATTCCGGTGTGGCGGAACGAGGTATTCGATCTCTATGGCACAATTTGGGTCGATTATCGGGTTGTATGCGGAAGAGGATGCGGGAAACGAAGAAAATACTGGGGGATTGAGAGAGATTGAAGACAACGAACGCCAAGCCATGTGGGCTCAGATTGGAGAAGGATTTTACAATCCGAGCAGCACTAAGAGTACAAAGCTGAGGGATCCGCTCTACAGATACATCCATAGGCTCCTCGGCTATTCTCTTAGCCAAAGGCATGAAAGTAGTGGCGTCGTTGGGTTAAGAGATTTGCTTGTCCTCCACTGCATTCACAACCGCAGGCCGCTCGATGTTCCGTTCCTCATGCTCCGAAACATGCATCACAACCGCCTTGCTAATGCACCAACTCCTATTTTCTTTGGGGGGTGGGTGTACCGTCTTTTCAAGCACTTCGCCCACATACCTAGGTCATTTGAGAGGAGCCCATGGTCGGGTACGGTGGATATTCACATATGCCGCTCAATGAACCTAATTTATGAGGCAGAAGACGGTACGGTAACCTTTCAAAGGATGCAAGGTCATGCATGGAACCCGCAAGAAGCGCTTGTCCTCCCAGCTCCGCAACATCATCAGTACCAGTACCAACCCCACGGTGATCCGGGCCAATCATCCTCCTCGGGAGGCGGTTTTCCTAACTTTCAAAGTTTGCATGATTTGTTGCAGGAAAACCTTATGTGTACTAGGAACACCTACAACATGGCAAGCAACACCTACCACCGGGTCGGAGCTATCGAGAGAAACCTATCCGAGATCCAAGACGATGTTGGATACATACGAGACCACATTGCACGCCATGGAGGGGATGATGACGATGATGATGATGACGATGCTATGGAGTAGGTGAGAGGAGCAGAGGAGGAAGCGGTTGGTTGATGACTTCCCAGGTTAACCCTTTTTCACTATCGAACAACTGGTGGCCTGCGTGCCAAATGTTGAACAATTTACTTTCCTTGACTTCTTTTATTTTCCGTTTTATTTTTCTTTTTCTACTTTATGCTTGGAACAATTAACTTTGGTAATGTAGGATGTTTGTGTTACTTGGTGTGGTAGTAAGTGATGACACAGGTACAAACCGAGGCTTGGAATGCTAAGCCTCAGCACTTATAGGAGCAGGATGGAAAAGACGGGGGAAGAAACCTGTTTTTCAGGCTTACAGACTGTCCACACGGGGACGTGTCCAGCCAACACGCCCCCGTGCTCACCTCCCAGACCTGTTGTTGGGTTACTGACCTACAGATTTGTGTCTGACACGGGGCCGTACCCACCCAACACGCCCCCGTGTTCACCTTCTGTAAGTTCTCGTTACTGGCATCTGAACACGGGGTCATGCCCACTCAACACGGGGTCGTGTCCAGGCTGCCAGTAACACAAAATTTTTGCTTTTTAACACCATTTTACACATCTAATCAACCTAAAAATTTATTTTTGGGACACATTGAGGACAATATGTAATTTAAGTGTGGGGGGGATGATAAAACCTTGAAATTTTGCAAGTCCTAAATACAAGCCTTACACAAAACTCTATTGGAACCGCTACTCACCCCAAATTTTTTCAAAAATTTCATTTTTTTACTTGTCTAGGTTTAACTCGGGAAATTCAAGTTCTCAAAAAGGTTATATTTTTACGAATTTACTGTGACAACTCGTATTTCCGAACCTATCTTTGTACTTTGATGTAACCTAGGTGAACGTGATTCGATTATATGAACTTGATTGATTGATTGAATGTTACGATTATGTGTCTATGTGTATACATGTATGTTGTAGTCGCACAACACAACCCAACCGCACAAGCCTTTGGGCTTTACAAATCTCGGCCTATTTCTCTTGAACCCGAATCAAAGGGGAGCCCATGTGAAGGATTCGGCCCACCCCCACCATACGCATACATGGATCCTTTGAGGATTGTGTCTCATTACTTGCAATCACATAACACACCTACAAACCCTAGTTCTTTTCTCTCTCTCTCACGAACTCAAAGGCAGCCACACATTCTCTCTCTCTATCGAAGATTATAGTGTTCGGATCACTCTCTTGTTCGGATCAATCTTTGTTCCTTCTCTATTCGGTTAGTATGTTAACCATTGATTGATGATTTTATGATGTTTACTATATATGCTCGATATGATTGATGATGTGTTGTTATGATTGGTTCGAATAATATGTGATTAAACATGGATGAATGTAATCGACCATATATATGTATTTGATTCGAGTCCGAAGGTTTTGATTAGAGTGTTCATGAAATCGGTTGTTATGTTTTAGATTTGATAATGTTAATATGATTCGAAAGTTCATGATGTTAGGCAATAAATTAATGAATATTTATTAGTTGGCTGATTATGTGATATGTCATGCTGATTGATGAGTGATGATTGTGGTGATTCGGTCCAATGAAATTGTAGAATAATGGGGTGTTGATGGCTGATATCGAGATATGTAGCATGTGAATGGAAATCAAATTGTTGTGCATAGATTAATTGAGTTTGTCGACTAGTATGCATGCCCATGTGATCTCTGTTTTAGTTCAAGTTCCAAGTTAAGAAATTAGTAAATATCACATATCATAGTTTGGTCCAATAATCTTTGAGAGGATTAAATGGTGGTCGGCCATTGTAGGTTATTTCGATAATGATCATGTGTGGTTGTTGTTCATCATTATGATGTTAGAGTTATGTGACACATTCGTTAAAAGTAATGATTTGATCGATATGGTTTGATTAGAATCATTAATCCTGTTGATTGAGTGTGTTAATTGATAACAAAAATTGGAAACTATTGATTAGCAAGATTGATACTTGTAACCGATTTTTGCATGATATCCGGAATTTAAAACTAGTCGCACAAGCCTCTTGATCGTACAAGAGGTTCTGGTCGCACAAGATCACACGTACAAGACATCTTGGTCAGTCGCACAAGATGTCTTCCATCGCACAAGATTGTTATCTGTTTATTGTGTTGGGCTTTTAATCTTTGGGCCGGGTAATTGGTGAATCGCACAACCACTTCAATAGCACAAAACATATGGTAATCGCACAAGATGAATTATCTGTTTATGAACTTGGGCCGTATATATTTATATGAATATTACCATTGGGCTTATTGGTAAACCGGGCCGGGTATGTATCGGGTCGTACAAGATGTCCGGATCGCACAAGACTATCCGGACCGCACAAGATCATTTCATGTTATTATTTTGGGCCGTGTTTCTATGTTGGGCCGGGTAGTGTTGGGGTTTTAACTATCCACTCGCACAAGTATGAATGTGTGACGCACTTGACTGTTAATGTGTTGCCATGATCAATACATGTTCGTGATTTGTTAACTTATGTGTAAACATACGTGCTTTACTTGAACCTAAACCTGACTTGTATGATAACCATGTTAGGACGTGGTTGACCTCTAGCTGCTAGTCTTGACCTTTCTGTGTTATCTGCCGAGCAAACCAAGGTGAGTTCACACTTCGTTACAAAGCATGGGGTTCCCAGGGGTTGGGAATGGGTTAAGGAATATAGATTCCTCGTCCTGTTGAGACGTAATCAGGAACATAGATTCCTCGTCCAGTATGAGACGGATTTAACTATACTAGACTAGAACTCTATCAACGAAGTCCCTCCTTTTGTATCGACTTAATCGCCGAGGCCAATGGCGAACGGGTCATTAGTTAAATAGCGCTATTAGGTTTAACAAACCTCACACCGTGCCGCAGAGGACGGGCGTGGACTAATGGACTATGGCACGTCAGTGATGATAGACACAGACGTTAGGGCACTTAAACATGACGAACGTTAGTAGTCGATATGGTAACGATTCTGGTGAATTAAACATGGGGTAGCCCCCACGGCCATAGAGCCGGGCTGGAATAGCCAACGCAAGAACGGGTAACTAATAAACGTTAAAAAGGAGGAGGATTGATTGCTTGGCAAGCCTATGGTAGGAATAAGTTCCGTGCCGCTCTCGAGTGATTCACTAAAAATACACCTTCGGCCGAGTGTGAGTGATTTCTCTCGTGAGGTATGTGAACTTGTATATAAATGGAATTTTAAAAAGGCATGTTATGCCCAAATAAGTAATTTCTCCTATGAAACGTTCTAAATAAATCATTACGAATAGGATTGTAAATAGATAAAAATAAAACCCAAAAAGATCTTGGATTCCCAACACTCTACGACAAGCCCAAAACCTTCTCTTCTACCCATTCCATTTGGGAGTGTAAGCCACATACTAAAGAGTTTTGCTTGAGGACAAGCAAAAGATCAAGTGTGGGGGTATTTGATGTATGTAAAATGCAACATATAAATTACATCAAATGAGGCATAAAACTAACCCTTTTTAAGTACTAATATTGGAAAAAGAGTGTTTTTGTCTTCCTTTTGTATTTTCAGGATTAAATGAGCTCAAAAACACAAAAGAAGCAAAAAGACGGCTAAATCCAACATAAATACAAGAAAAGGAACATAAGTGGATTGCCCGACCCCTCAACGGCATCTTCCCAAGCAAAATAGAGAAGGCAGAAGACTGAACACGCCCCGTGCTCAGCCAGCACAGGGCCGTGCCCAAGAAGCAGCAGAAAAGAAAAACCTATAGAAGCTTCTATTGCCCACCACGGGGCCGTGCCCAGTGAACACGGGGGCGTGTCGAAAGTACAGCAGGCGCATTAATTGTAATTGCGAATTACAATTAATGAGGAGAGAGAGTGTCAGATAGGCACGGGGCCGTGCCCAGCCCTCTGTTCAGCCTATAAATAGGAGTGCTTGGTTTCATTTCAACTCATCCCTTGGCACACCACCTCTCTCACACTTCACCCACCACCCACCACCACCATAACACCATCATCCACCACCATCATCCATTGTCCATCGTAGAGTGTGTGAGTCGTCTCGGGATCCAAGATTGATCGTAAGAGTTCTTGACAATCAAGGCCATGTTTGCCTAAGTCTCTTACATCACTTGGTGAAGACAAAGTGTCTAGTATAATACTTTTTATTTCTAATCTTTTGCACTTTTTATTTGGTTTTGTATTAATGACTTTAATAACTAGTTACTTATGTTGAAGGTGATCTTTCCATATCGTTTGTCCGTGGTGTCTTGGCATTATTTTACTGTCTATATAAAATAAATGATTTTCACCATTCATATCTCCACGGTCTATATGGAGGTATGTTGGCTACCTGGTCGGGGGTTAAGGGAACGGTTTGGTAAAGGTCTTGCCATTGTTCAGCGTTTAGAGGTCCTGCAATGGACCTGGGTCAAATTTAGTAGGACCTCCTTCAATACTTCACGGTATTGGATGGCGGGGGTCCAAACTCTTTGATCCCCTCATAAGTTAACTACTATTAATACTATAACCCGACTATTTAGGACTGTATCCCTGCTGACTCAGACTACTTAGCCGAGGGTAACGTCACCGCCAAAAGCGGGGCCTACCATAATATTGCATTAATAACTTAATTCATTATCTTCCAATAATCCACCCTTTTAGGATTGTATCCTTGCTGACTCAAACTACTGGGGTGAGGGTAACGTCACCTTCAAAAGAGGGGCCTACTACAATAACTAAGATAATCTCTTAATTATGTGCAAAAGTGCGGAAATAATCAAAGGTTATACTAGATACGAGTCGGAACCAAGTGATTCATCTTGTCTATCTGTTTTTATTTTTATTGTATTTTCAGCATTTTAGTTAGTTTTTATTTTTTTTAGCTTAAAACATTTTTCTAAACTTTTTATTTTGATTAGACGTTGAGGATAAACCGGTACTAAAAGCTCTTGTGTCCTTGGACGACCTCGGTATCTTACCAACACAATACTACGCTCACGATGGGTGCACTTGCCCATATGTGTGTTTAGTGTTAGTAAAATATCGTGTTTTATAAATTTAAAACTTGGCTAAATAAATGTTAAAGGGGCTTAAAATATACACCTAATATATATAACACTTTACCGCACATCATGCAATCACATGCAATATCATATGTAGGTGTTCACTAATTATGTAGTACAATGAGTATATGAGAGACGAACCTTGCAATCTGGAGCTGAGTGTCATGGTCGTATTCACGTCTTTAGAACTGTTTGGTTATAGTCTGGTTTTACAAAAACATTTTCCCCTTTTTAAAACCAAGTTCACTATAACCAATGGCTCTGATACCAATCTGTCACACCCCCAAAATACCACACGCGGAAAACCCCCGCGAGGCGTGTGACATACCGGTATCTTAGCCATCAATCACATTGAACTCATAGGTATATGTAAATAAAACTTTCATTGATTAACAGTAAGTGTTACAACGTTACAATATTTCACAGTTTACAGCGGAAGCATAATTCATTCGTTAAGAGTTTATAACCACATGTAAAAGCCATTTGTGTTGTGTTATGTTTCCATGTATCTCGACCCATGACCACTCCAGCCTCCCAGACAGCAAGTTCCAATCAATATGCACCTAAAGACCTACAAGGCATGTAACAATGAATCAACAACAAAGTTGAGCGAGTTCACAGTTGGGTGTTCGTTTAAGTTGTTTACAAAAACATAGTTTGTCTTTAGTTGGCTTACTTGCCGTGGGGTTTACCCCATAGTTTAAAATATAATTAACCATTTTACCCTGTTTCCCAAACATATCCATAGTTGGTGGGGGCTTCCCATGTGAATTACCAGTTTACCCTGTTTCCCAAACCTTTTTACGATATTTAGTGGGGGCTTCCCATGTGCGTTACCAGACCGTACCATATCGACTACTACAAAAATAAGTTGTGCCCTAAGTCAATGTCTATCAGCATTGACCCTTTGCCTTTAGTCCATTAGTACACGCCCGTTCGAACGACACGGTGTGAGGTTTGTTAAACCTAATAGCGCTATTAACTAATGACCCGCTCGCCATCGGCCTCGGCGATTAAGTCGATATAAAATGAGGGACTTCATGATAGAGTTTTGGTCCAGTGTGTTTAATCTTGTTGTCCTACCCAAGGAGGACGAACGTACGTATTCTACCCAAGGAGAATACGCGAGGTTTAATCTTGGCATCCTACCCATGGAGGATGGCCGTACATATCCTACCCAAGGAGAATATGTAGTTTCCGTTTTAGTTCTTTAACCTATTCCCAACCCCTGGGAATCCCATGCCTTGTAGAAAGTGTGAACTCACCTCGGTTTGCTCGGTATGGTTAAATACTTGTTTCCAACTAATCAGTCAAAGCCTATGGGATGCACGTATATAAAATCAGTTTATGTTCGTATTGTTTTCACGTAACTTATAATCATGGAATGCACGCAAGGTAATGATCATTAATTAACACATTACAGGTATACAAATCAATCAAGCACACCTTATACATATATGTTTCGCATGCAAAAATTCATCTTTCTCAATCATGATCAACAATACAGCCAGTCAGATAATAAGCATTCAGGTTACACACACACATTCAATCCAGTCTGTTGTAAATCAGGTGCTGGACGACGAAACACCGGACGACGAAACCTATAGGGTTTCGTTGAGGACCATGTTTCGTCGGGGACTAGGTTTCGTCGATCAGCTGGGTGACGAAACTCCCAAGTTTCGTCGACCTGAGGATTTCGTCAGTACACATGAGTTTCAACAGAAAGAAAGTTTCGCCAACGGTTACACATAAACCCTAATCATCATTTTCAGCAGTTTCATACTATCATCGATCATGCAGTCATCATACAACACAGAAATCATTGAGCGTCATACATGTAGCCCGTGTCCTATACATAACAGGTTGCTAAACATTCCTTCGATCTACACAATCATTACATATAATCGATATTCACTTAGGTCTACTAGTTCTTTGTTATCAGGAATCATCATATGTTTATGATCTAATTAGCGTGACCAGACGCTATGCAAGCATCCTTTAACCTAATAGTCAACGGCAACATGTAAGATTTATAAGGTTTTAATCTACGCAACATGATAATCATCATCAACAATCCAAATCATGAAACCCTATTCGAAACATACTGAGCAGAAACAATCTAAGCATTCAAATCAAGGCAAGTAATCCATTATGATAACGATGATAACGATTTGACCATATACTTACCGGTTACGTGGTGAAATTAATGAGGGCTTCGAGAGAGACGGGGGTTGCCGTCGGGTGCATAGAAAATAGGGAGGTAGGAGCTCTAGGGTTTGAGAATTGATAATTGATGCCTTTACGTAACCTATATCCTTATATACGTATGATATAACGTGTTGGGCCTTACTGGGTCGCGGAGAAACCTGGGCCGGTGAAACCCCCCCCAGGTTTCGTCGTGAGGGTTATGGCGAAACCTTCAGTTTCGTCGAAGTATATATGGCGAAACCCCTGGGTTTCGTCGAGTTCATTCCCAGTGACATAATTTAAGGTTTTTCACTATTCAAACAGGTTAATGTTATATCACCAAACATATCAACACAATAATCGCATAACGTTTCCATATATATCAAATATGTACAGTTACAAGGCAAACAAGTCGTGTAAGCAAACAACTAAACAATTAACGTGCAATTAACGTTAAGATGGAATCATGGAAACTCGAGTTGTCACATTATCCCCAACTTGAAAGAAATTTTGTCCCGAAATTTAGCATGCGGTTACTGAGGAAGCTAGTTAAGTTGCGTGGTTTACTGGTTTTTCCTGGGGTGTCACATCATCCCCCCGTTGGTTTGGAATTTCGTCCCGAAATTCCGTAGTAGATTCAGCCTCAGTAGTGGTTGTACTTTTCTCGAACAACTGGGGATACTTGAGTTTCATTTGGGCTTCTCGTTCCCAGGTAAACTCTGGGCCACGACGGGAGTTCCAACGAACTCGAACAAGAGGTATTCTGGTGCGCTTAAGAACCTTAACGTCTCGGTCTGTGATTTCAATTGGTTCCTCGACGAATCGTAGCTGATCGTCGATAGTGAGCTCCTTCAAAGGAACTATGAGGGTTTCATCTGACAGACATTTCTTCAGATTCGACATGTGGAATACGTTGTGAACTCCACTGAGTTCTGCGGGTAGGTTTAGTTTGTAGGCCACTTCGCCTATCTCTCTGTGATTTCGAAAGGTTTAACATATCGCGATTTGAGTTTCGTCTCGCATACCAAATCAAAGTACACCTTCCCAAGGTGAGACTTTAGATAGTACTCGACCCCCAACTTGGAACTCGAGTGGTTTCTTGCGCTTAACAGCGTAGCTTTTCTGGCGGTCACTAACTGCCGTCATTCGTTGTCGTATCTGTGCAATCTTCTCTACTGCGTGTATGACAAGTCTGGGGCCGGTGATTTGGCCGTTTCCGACTTCTACCCCACAAGAGATGATTGGCACCTTTGCCCGTACAATGCCTCGAACGAAGTAGCCTGAATGCTGGTGTGGTAACTGTTGTTATACGAAAATTTCACTAAAGGAATATGTCTTTCCCAGCCGTTGCCAAAGTCGGTTTCGTGTGCTCGAAGCATGTCTTCAAGGGTTTGGACGGTGCGTTCAGACCGCCCATCCGTTTGCGGGTGATATGCTGTGCTCATGTCTAAACGCGAGCTAAAGGGTTTGTGCACCGCTTGCCACAAATCAGATGTAAATCGTGGGTTGCGATTAGAGGTAATGAAGGTTGGCACCCCGTGCCTAGCAACCGCTTCCTTCGAGTAGACGACTGCAAGTGTAGAAAACTTATCCATTTCTTTGTTGGCTAGAAGGTGTGTTGGTTACTCAAGACAATCAATGAGCATCCAGGTGGTATTGTTTCCATTTCGAGTTGTAAGTAGACTATCGACCAAATCCATGGCAGTCTGCTTTTTATTTCCATGTGAGTGTTGCTAGTTGCTGATGCTACACCTTGACTTTCCACAGGTCGATCCATCATTCACATACTTAACTAGATGAGCCTTCATGTTCGATTACCAGTACAAGATTTATAAATCCTAATACCCCTCATCAAAACCCAGACGACGAGAATGTCGAAACTGGTGTGCTTGCTCAACGTGAATTCCCTATAATTATCGCGTAATGTGACCCGCATTCGTCTCATGAAGTACAAGTATCATCCGACCGGTCAAAGATTGCTTCTCCATGCCCCGCATGGGTTCAACTTGAAAATTTCTCTTCCTTCATTTCTCCAGTCTGAGCAGAGCGAGTCTGATACTGGTAAGTTAGAGTCGATAGCGAGCTGCAGAGCTCGTGTACGTTCAGGTTTCGTAGTCGGGTTAATCCAGAGTTCCATCCAGCGATGACATTGTATGCTTTAGCTCTTTCGAACATTGGTACATGGGAGGCCCTTGTGATCGGTCTAAATAACACATCTGGTACCGTCCAAGTGATACCTCTATCCAAAATCCCAAAGCCAGGGTTTTCACCGTCAGTCGAGGGTCTCGTGCAGTTCCTCTATATATCTCCAACACGTATGTCATCACTTTCTCGTGTTGGGTCGATGTGCAGCTGGGACTCTGATTCGGTCCATAAGGATATACTACTGAATCACCTGCATCCTCGGGTAAAACGATGCTCAGTGCATTGCAGAGTCGGAATTCGAAAGCTGAAGGGACGTCCTTCTATTTTGTCTTCCACGAGCACAGCACCCTGCTGCGCTAAAGAGATTAAAGTTGCACGATCTGTGAAAATCCTGTGATGAATCTACAACAGCATCCACCGAAACCAAGAAATTGTTGTACCCCCGAAGGAATCTTTGGCGTCAATTAGTTTCTAACAAGATGGATCCTAGCATGATCCACGCGTATCCCCACTTCGTTGGTTACATGATCAAAATGCTTTTCTCGTATCTAAGTGTTACATTTAACAAAACTTCTCACGTAATGACTCATCCCCCAGGAGTTCTAAGATACAATATAGGCATCGTCCATGTTGTCCCTTCTTCTAGGAAATGACCCAAAATGTCACCAATAAATATGGTCGATTCATGTGATCCCTGAAGCTGCTAGTGTGTTGAGCCACTCAATGATCACGATGTATAGAGTTGAAATGGCTGCATTGCGTTCGACGTGCTGTTCTAGGAGCATTCTCCTCTTGGGCAATAATTCGTTTGCTAGCGAATCTTCGAATGGAAGCTTGTTCCTCGCAATTGGTCGCCGGGTTGTCAATACGTGGTCGAGGCAAACAGTTCTTGACTATCACCTTGTTGGGTTTTCGATAATCAGTACGTATACAAAAAGGCTTATCTTTTCTGGTATAACTGAGTTTCCCCAAAGCGAAAAACTAGATCCGATGAAACTCAAGTCCAATAATTCCTGAAGTTGATTAGGCAGTTCCTGCAACCTTCCTGGTGTAAGATAATAAGATATACTAGTAACAAGGGCTACTTCGGGCATGATACGGATCTGATATTCCACCCGACGATGTGAAGGTAAACCTGACAGTTCTTCTGGTAACACTTAGGGAGAAATCACAAATAATTGGTGGATCATCGATCCTCTTTTCCTTAGCCTTGACATCAGTATCGAGCATTAACATTGTAGGATAATCCTTCCGTAGACACTCCTGGCTTTTCTTGCTGAAATGTCGCTAACCGTTGTGCCACGCTGGCGCGTTAGAACAGATAACAATCCTCCACGAAGGAGAGGGTTACATAGAATTGTCTCCTCATAGGGTACACCTATCAAGAATAATAGAAGAAGGTCGTTGTCGAACACTTGCCCCACAAGGTCGTGTCTGCATCCCAACGATCATATGAGGTTTCCGTGATCTTGCCATCAGCTGATTCCACAACAGGTTCAAATTTTTAGGAGTATCTGGGTCAAACGGAACAACGACGAAACAGATTGTTGCTCATACTAGCTACCTTGTCGTTAAAGTCCTGACGTCGCCCATGCCAATTCTAAGTGTCCCTTCCAAGAGCATCATTTCTGGTGTTGCTGTTTTCATTACTAGGATTCCAAGTACTGTCGTTGTTCCTTTGCTCGTTGTCCTCTTATCTTAACCACGGCCAATCCGCGTTGTGGGCACCTTTATTTCCTTACTGTAGGTTAAGGTTACGAATACCTTGTTGTCGCTGTGACTGCTGCTCCCAATGTCATTGCTCGAAACGAAGCCCTACGATTCTTCACCATCATTGTCCATCTTTTCACATTCTGAGCCATGTCCTAAAGCACTACTCATGGTGCTGGCCGTTACGCATATCCCACTAAAGTCAATTATCATCACTTATGTCTCGATTGATTCGTATGAGTTGGCTCCCATGGGTCGCTGACAAGGGTCAAGGATTCGATTGAAGCCAGTTCGTCGGTGCTCATTGCTGGTAATCAGGGCCGCCAAAGTACTAAGGTCGGTAAGTGCTACGCTCATCCTCCTGTCCATCGATGTTGCAGGTGGTTCGAGTAATACACAGTATGTTGCGGGAGTGTTGCAGAAGTGATCGCACTTCAGAATCTGAGGCGTCAATACGTTAAGTTCCAGCAAACGAAGAAAGGTGAGAAAGATATCGATCAATCATTCGACGCTGCGACATCCAACACATGGACATTCGTATAAGCACCTAACATTCTACACGGTTCACTGAGCTCAGAGGGGTGTTCAGGTAACACTCGATAGCATTGAATTTCGAAGGGATCCAAAGATAAATGAAATGTTCACGTTTGAGTTTGAGTAGGGGACAATTACTGCTATGACCCCTACAGGTTTGTTATGTTTCTCATCGATCAAATGACGGAACGGAACCCCTTTTCCACTTGTTAAGCCTCACTGGGACTCACATGCACCCCACAGTATTATTATGTGTGCACCCACAATAATATTGTGATTTGCATGCTCATCTCAGCTCCTCTTAACTCATGTCAAATAGTTCCTCAACTCGAGTAGCAAACAAAGAGTATCACGAAGCGTAAGTCATGAAGGTTTAGGGAAATACCACCCTATCAGTTACATAGCACGTGCAAGTGTACATGAATTCATATTGTTGTGCTAAACGTGCAATCACATGCAATATCATATGTAGGTGTTCACTAATTATGTAGTACAATGAGTATATGAGAGACGAACCTTGCAATCTGGTGCTGAGTGTCATGGTCGTATTCACGTCTTTAGAACTGTTCGGTTATAGTATGGTTTTACAAAAACATTTTCCCCTTTTTAAAACCAAGTTCACTATAACCAATGGCTCTGATACCAATCTGTCACACCCCCAAAATACCACACGCGGAAAACCCCCGCGAGGCATGTGACATACCAGGATCTTAGCAATCAATCACATTGAACTCATAGGTATATGTAAATAAAACTTTCATTGATTAACAGTAAGTGTTACAACGTTACAATATTTCACAGTTTACAGCGGAAGCATAATTCATTCGTTAAGAGTTTATAACCACATGTTAAAGCCATTTGTGTTGTGTTATGTTTCCATGTATCTCGACCCATGACCACTCCAGCCTCCCAGACAGCAAGTTCCAATCAATATGCACCTAAAGACCTGCAAGGCATGTAACAACGAATCAACAACAAAGTTGAGCGAGTTCACAGTTGGGTGTCCGTTTAAGTTGTTTACAAAAACATAGTTTGTCTTTAGTTGGCTTACTTGCCGTGGGGTTTACCCCATAGTTGAAAATATAATTAACCAGTTTACCCTGTTTCCCAAACATATCCATAGTTGGTGGGGGCTTCCCATGTGAATTACCAGTTTACCCTGTTTCCCAAACCTTTTTACGATATTTAGTGGGTCTTCCCATGTGCGTTACCAGACCGTACCATATCGACTACTACGAAAATAAGTTGTGCCCTAAGTCAATGTCTATCAGCATTGACCCTTTGCCTTTAGTCCATTAGTACACGCCCGTTCGAACGACACGGTGTGAGGTTTGTTAAACCTAATAGCGCTAATAACTAATGACCCGCTCGCCATCGGCCTCGGCGATTAAGTCGATATAAAATGAGGGACTTCATGATAGAGTTTTGGTCCAGTGTGTTTAATCTTGTTGTCCTACCCAAGGAGGATGAACGTACGTATTCTACCCAAGGAGAATACGCGAGGTTTAATCTTGGCATCCTACCCATGGAGGATGGCCGTACATATCCTACCCAAGGAGAATATGTAGTTTCCGTTTTAGTTCTTTAACCCATTCCCAACCCCTGGGAATCCCATGCCTTGTAGAAAGTGTGAACTCACCTCGGTTTGCTCGGTATGGTTAAATACTTGTTTCCAACTAATCAGTCAAAGCCTATGGGATGGACGTATATAAAATCAGTTATTGTTCGTATTGTTTTCACGTAACTTATAATCATGGAATGCACGCAAGGTAATGATCATTAATTAACACATTACAGGTATACAACTCAATTAAGCACACCTTATACATATATGTTTCGCATGCAAAAATTCATATTTCTCAATCATGATCAACAATACAGCCAGTTAGATAATAAGCATTCAGGTTACACACACACATTCAATCCAGTCTGTTGTAAATCAGGTGCTGGACGACGAAACCTATAGGGTTTCGTCGAGGACCATGTTTCGTCGGGGACCAGGTTTCCTCGATCAGCTGGGTGACGAAACTCCCAAGTTTCGTCGACCTGAGGATTTCATCAGTACACATGAGTTTCAACAGAAAGAAAGCTTCGCCAACGGTTACACATAAACCCTAATCATCATTTTCAGCCGTTTCATACTATCATCGATCATGCAGTCATCATACAACACAGAAATCATTGAGCATCATACATGTAGCCAATGTCCTATACATAACAGGTTGCTAAATATTCCTTCGATCTACACAATCATTACATATAATCGATATTCACTTAGGTCTACTAGTTCTTTGTTATCAGGAATCATCATATGTGTATGATCTAATTAGCGTGACCAGACGCTATGCTAGCATCCTTTAACCTAACAGTCAACGGAAACATGTAAGATTTACAAGGTTTTAATCTACGCAACATGATAATCATCATTAACAATCCAAATCATGAAACCCTATTCGAAACATACTGAGCAGAAACAATCTAAGCATTCAAATCAAGGCAAGTAATCCATTATGATAACGATTATAACGATTTGACCATATACTTACCGGTTACGTGGTGAAATTAGTGAGGGCTTCGAGAGAGACGGGGGTTGCCGTCGGGTGCATAGAAAATAGGGAGGTAGGAGCTCTAGGGTTTGAGAATTGATAATTGATGCCTTTACGTAACCTATATCCTTATATACGTATGATATAACGTGTTGGGCCTTACTTGGCCACGGAGAAACCTGGGCCGGCGAAACCCCCCCAGGTTTCATCGTGAGGGTTATGGTGAAACCTTCAGTTTCATCGAAGTATATATGGCGAAACCCCTGGGTTTCGTCGAGTTCATTCCCAGTGACATAATTTAAGGTTTTTCACTATTCAAACAGGTTAATGTTATATCACCAAACATATCAACACAATAATCGCATAACGTTTCCACATATATCAAATATGTACAGTTACAAGGCAAACAAGTCGTGTAAGCAAACAACTAAACAATTAACGTGCAATTAACGTGCAATTAACGTGAAGATGGAATCATGGAAACTCGAGTTGTCACAGAGATGAAGGCCAAGTATCCGCAGCTTTTCGAGCAGTCTTCCTCTAAGATTTCGGGGATGAAATCTCCTAAAGGAGGGGAGACTGTAATGCCCTGCGTCCCTAAACTTTAGGCTTTTGGCAAGCTTAGTCCCTGGACCTTGCCTATTGTCAGTATTAGTCCCCAATCTATGTAATATTGATACTTTTGAAACTTATGAAACTTTGTGAGTCTTTATGATAATAGAATATTGATTCTTGATACTTAAACTATGATTCTTGATGCTTAACTATAGATTCTTGATACTTGATACTTGGAAACTATAATTCTATGAGGCTTGATTCTATGATTCTTGATACTTGATACTTACTCTTGATTCTTGATACTTAATTGGTGCTTAACTCTTGAGACTCGTGAAACTTGATTCTTGGTTAAACGAGAGACTGGAGTCTTGTCACTGGCGGAATCTATGAAACTTGGAAACTTTTGTGTTATGATGTAATCTAGTTAGGTGATACTTTTACCAAACTATACGCAACACAACGTTTAATCTAACTCGCAAACGAATCAAAGACGGGAACGCGGAAAGGATAGGATTGACCAAGTGGCAAACCGATCGGATGACCATCCGATCGGATGGCCACTCGATCGACCCGCCATCCGATCCGCTGCACACCACCCTAGTCTCTCCCACACTATAAATAAGCCGATCACATCAGTCCTTCACTGATGTGACAGCCTCACTCAACCCAGACGCACGCACACCACATTTCTTTGATTTCTCGACGATTTCGGTACGTTTTACACTTGATTCTTGTACTTTCTTGATCTACACTTCATTCTCTACGTGATTCTCCTTTGAAATCACACTTTTCACCATGAAATCTCTTAGATCTGAGTTCTTGAGGATGATGTCATCATGGTGGTTTGTACAAACTACTATATGATGTCATTCCTGGTAGAATCTAGCTCAGATTTGAGGAATTCCATGTGTTTTTTCACCAAATCTAAGCTAGATCTAGGATTTTTCATAACAAAACTTAAGTTATCTTCATCTTTTCTTCAATCTGTAACACCCGAAAATTTTAAAACATAAAATGTAACAATCCTTATGAATTATAAGCCAATAGGAAACCTTAATTAAGACACCCAAGTAATTCTGTACAAACCCTAAGATTTTCAGAATTTTCAGAATCAGGATTAGGACCCCTAAAACTAAGGGGGGGGCATTCCCTATTTGATGATTATCTACATTTACGTGTTGAAGAAGCTGAATTTTTAAATATCGTCGACTCAGTAATGCTAGAAACACACGCGGCAATCATATAGCCCATTTTTAACCCATACGATGCGTAGAGAAGATAAGCATACGGTGCGCAGGGGTACCATACGATGCGTATGGCATCTTTAGCCTACGATGCGCAGGGCAGACCAAATTTCACCTATAAATAGAGGAACTTGGCATTCGATTCTGGACACAAAATTGACGAAGAAACTCCAAAATTAGGCTGAGATATTGTCCGATTACTCAATTAACACACACTAATCACAAATTAAGCATAGCGGGGTGCTGCAGAACAGGGTATTAACTCAATCGCTGCTACGATTCATTGTCCGATTGATTCAAATATCTAATGAATGTTTAAGTGCCGCCCACTTTAGGGTTATACTTTATCGTTCGTCATTAATTTGACGGATTGTCGTTAATTCGATAGGTAAAGTATTATACTTTATCGTTCGTTGTTAATTCAACGGATCATCGTTAATTCGATGGGTAAAGTATTATACCTTGTCGTTCGTTGTTAATTCAACGGATCATCGTTAATTCGATGGGCAAAGTATTGCATTTTGTCATTCATTGTGAGAATTTGATCTCGTGAGTTATCGTAAATGCTGTATTAAGTTAAATACCTAGTTTGTGAGCAAATTAGGTTAAGAAGATAATCAGTAGGCTAAACTCTGCCCGTATAAACCTACAATTGAAAACAAGATAGCATCACCTGGAGATTTTAAGGTACGGATAGACTCTTGTCTTTTGATTTGTGTCATTTGATATAAGTATATCATTTTCTGATTTTAAAGTCCGTATTAAGATCTAAGTATAAGTTATAAGTTCCGTACGGATAGACTCCTTTCTTTCGATTTGCGTCATATCATTCTTAATTTGAAATTCCGTATTAAGATTTAGTAAGGAAATAAGTTATAAGTTCCATACGTATAGAATCCTTTCAATTTATGTCCGTTGGGTACGAATAGATTCCTTTCTTTTGATTTACGTCATTTGGACATTTCTGATTTTAAAGTCCGCATTAAGATTTAAGGTATAAGTTATAAGTTCAGTACGGATAGGTTCCTTTCTTTCAATTTACTTCATTTGATACAAGTATATCATTTCTGATTATAGATTCCATATTAAGATTAAGTTATAAGTTATAGATTCCGTATTAAGACTAAGTTATGAAATAAGTTATAGATTCCGTATTAAGACTAAGTTATGAAATAAGTTATAGATTCCGTATTAAGACTAAGTTATGAAATAAGTTATAGATTCCGTATTAAGATTAAGTTATGAAACATGTGTTGAAAGTTACAAACGTTTTGAAAAGGTTTTGTTTTACATCAGTTATTTAGAAAATGGTTTATTTTATACAAGTTTCATTTCCTATTCCAGTGGTTCTTTATTAACGAGTCAAGGTTTTATCTTGTTTCGTTTAATAAACCACATTTTGGGGACGAAATTGTCAAGATAGGATTGATAACCATACCTTGATGACTGGTTCCACTCTTATATTTTCAATCTCGCCAAAGATTCGTATTTTACAAGTTACAAGTTAAATATCTTAAGACTTATAAGTTATAAGTAAATAAGTTACAAGTTTAATATGATATATAAGTATTATGTTACTCAAGTCAAATTGTTTTAAATTACTATGTCTATTTTTTAAACTCCTCACGTCTTTGATTATCGATTCATTTGACAGTCCGTTCGATTCCTATTCTAATCATTTGATTTAGTTTCATGTCATGCGATAGTTTTTCTGTTAAGTTGTACTCATTATCGCATGTTCCAATATATGTTCCGTTCTGTTCTGAAAATAAGTTTTATAAGTTATGTGAATAAGACCATTTGTACTCTGATACCCTGAGTATCGCTTCTCGTGGAGTGTCCCACGAGCATGTTGTTGCGGCATCGACATCATGTGCTCCATCCGTGACGGAGAGATTAGTTCACGGCGTCTCTTAAGTACAAGTGTGGTACATATAAGATTAGGGGGCGTATGGATCGATCCTAGGATTTAAGTTTTCAGGAAATGGATAACGGGTATGCCAACTCGCCATTTCATGTGATAATTATGCAGGAGTAGCTACCTGCGTATTGTCACGTTTTAAGTTTTAAGTTTGCTCATGGGTACATCCGTAAGATATGATTATGAAATTAAGTTATTTGCATCGTCAAGTTCCATCCGGTTATCAAAATAAAATAAGCTTTTGTTTTCCTCTATCCGCACACTGGGCAAAACTTTTCAAAATTTTGCTCAGACGTACGTTTTTCTTTGTTGTGTTTTCTTCTTTACGTCAGGTTATCAGGACAATCTGGGACAGGGGATATGGAAGAGTGCTCGAGTGTTTGGACAAGACGGTAGAAATAATTGTACTAGATTAGAGATCCTTTATTAAATTGTAAAGCCTTGTAATACATTTAAGTATAAATGGAATTATGTTTTTGATCTGACCACCGTTATTGTGACACTTCGGCCCGATTCCGGGACGGGATGTTACAGCTATGGTATCAGAGCAAAGGCTCTTTCCTGTAGAAAACTTAAACATAAGATAAGACCTGTGAGGTAATGGGTAGACATTGGGTTAGGATTTCGATGTCCAATCAGTCGATACATAGGTTAGTAACTTTTCTTTTCACTTCATGATAGTCTCGAATATAAGTATTTCGTCATCTTCCTTGTTTTTACTCTGGCTTTATTTCAAGTATAACTATTGATCATAGTGGGTCGCGTTTAAGTATGATTATTATTATATATATATGCATGTCATAATTTCGAGGACGAAATTTTTTTTAAGAGGGGTAGATTTGTAACACCCGAAAATTTTAAAACATAAAATGTAACAATCCTTATGAATTATAAGCCAATAGGAAACCTTAATTAAGACACCCAAGTAATTCTGTACAAACCCTAAGATTTTCAGAATTTTCAGAATCAGGATTAGGACCCCTAAAACTAAGGGGGGGCATTCCCTATTTGATGATTATCTACATTTACGTGTTGAAGAAGCTGAATTTTTAAATATCGTCGACTCAGTAATGCTAGAAACACACGCGGCAATCATATAGCCCATTTTTAACCCATACGATGCGTAGAGAAGATAAGCATACGGTGCGCAGGGGTACCATACGATGCGTATGGCATCTTTAGCCTACGATGCGCAGGGCAGACCAAATTTCACCTATAAATAGAGGAACTTGGCATTCGATTCTGGACACAAAATTGACGAAGAAACTCCAAAATTAGGCTGAGATATTGTCCGATTACTCAATTAACACACACTAATCACAAATTAAGCATAGCGGGGTGCTGCAGAACAGGGTATTAACTCAATCGCTGCTACGATTCATTGTCCGATTGATTCAAATATCTAATGAATGTTTAAGTGCCGCCCACTTTAGGGTTATACTTTATCGTTCGTCATTAATTTGACGGATTGTCGTTAATTCGATAGGTAAAGTATTATACTTTATCGTTCGTTGTTAATTCAACGGATCATCGTTAATTCGATGGGTAAAGTATTATACCTTGTCGTTCGTTGTTAATTCAACGGATCATCGTTAATTCGATGGGCAAAGTATTGCATTTTGTCATTCATTGTGAGAATTTGATCTCGTGAGTTATCGTAAATGCTGTATTAAGTTAAATACCTAGTTTGTGAGCAAATTAGGTTAAGAAGATAATCAGTAGGCTAAACTCTGCCCGTATAAACCTACAATTGAAAACAAGATAGCATCACCTGGAGATTTTAAGGTACGGATAGACTCTTGTCTTTTGATTTGTGTCATTTGATATAAGTATATCATTTTCTGATTTTAAAGTCCGTATTAAGATCTAAGTATAAGTTATAAGTTCCGTACGGATAGACTCCTTTCTTTCGATTTGCGTCATATCATTCTTAATTTGAAATTCCGTATTAAGATTTAGTAAGGAAATAAGTTATAAGTTCCATACGTATAGAATCCTTTCAATTTATGTCCGTTGGGTACGAATAGATTCCTTTCTTTTGATTTACGTCATTTGGACATTTCTGATTTTAAAGTCCGCATTAAGATTTAAGGTATAAGTTATAAGTTCAGTACGGATAGGTTCCTTTCTTTCAATTTACTTCATTTGATACAAGTATATCATTTCTGATTATAGATTCCATATTAAGATTAAGTTATAAGTTATAGATTCCGTATTAAGACTAAGTTATGAAATAAGTTATAGATTCCGTATTAAGACTAAGTTATGAAATAAGTTATAGATTCCGTATTAAGACTAAGTTATGAAATAAGTTATAGATTCCGTATTAAGATTAAGTTATGAAACATGTGTTGAAAGTTACAAACGTTTTGAAAAGGTTTTGTTTTACATCAGTTATTTAGAAAATGGTTTATTTTATACAAGTTTCATTTCCTATTCCAGTGGTTCTTTATTAACGAGTCAAGGTTTTATCTTGTTTCGTTTAATAAACCACATTTTGGGGACGAAATTGTCAAGATAGGATTGATAACCATACCTTGATGACTGGTTCCACTCTTATATTTTCAATCTCGCCAAAGATTCGTATTTTACAAGTTACAAGTTAAATATCTTAAGACTTATAAGTTATAAGTAAATAAGTTACAAGTTTAATATGATATATAAGTATTATGTTACTCAAGTCAAATTGTTTTAAATTACTATGTCTATTTTTTAAACTCCTCACGTCTTTGATTATCGATTCATTTGACAGTCCGTTCGATTCCTATTCTAATCATTTGATTTAGTTTCATGTCATGCGATAGTTTTTCTGTTAAGTTGTACTCATTATCGCATGTTCCAATATATGTTCCGTTCTGTTCTGAAAATAAGTTTTATAAGTTATGTGAATAAGACCATTTGTACTCTGATACCCTGAGTATCGCTTCTCGTGGAGTGTCCCACGAGCATGTTGTTGCGGCATCGACATCATGTGCTCCATCCGTGACGGAGAGATTAGTTCACGGCGTCTCTTAAGTACAAGTGTGGTACATATAAGATTAGGGGGCGTATGGATCGATCCTAGGATTTAAGTTTTCAGGAAATGGATAACGGGTATGCCAACTCGCCATTTCATGTGATAATTATGCAGGAGTAGCTACCTGCGTATTGTCACGTTTTAAGTTTTAAGTTTGCTCATGGGTACATCCGTAAGATATGATTATGAAATTAAGTTATTTGCATCGTCAAGTTCCATCCGGTTATCAAAATAAAATAAGCTTTTGTTTTCCTCTATCCGCACACTGGGCAAAACTTTTCAAAATTTTGCTCAGACGTACGTTTTTCTTTGTTGTGTTTTCTTCTTTACGTCAGGTTATCAGGACAATCTGGGACAGGGGATATGGAAGAGTGCTCGAGTGTTTGGACAAGACGGTAGAAATAATTGTACTAGATTAGAGATCCTTTATTAAATTGTAAAGCCTTGTAATACATTTAAGTATAAATGGAATTATGTTTTTGATCTGACCACCGTTATTGTGACACTTCGGCCCGATTCCGGGACGGGGTGTTACACAATCTTTCACTTTAAACGGTGGAATCCGGATCTAAATGGACTATAGACTTGATGGATAGTCTGGAGTTGGTTTGGGAACGGATTATTGCCCGAGATGACGACCATAATACGGATTCCGACATAAACTCGTTACGAACAGACGACCGATCGGACGGGGGTGATTCCCACCTGATCAGAACGGCTGTATGTTGATGAGTTTACCTTTGTCTCAGTATGTACCGTGTCGTTATCGTTAATCTAGAAACTTAGAAACTTTACAAAATTATAAACGAGACGAGGACCACTCGATCGAGTGGCAATCCGATCGGATAGCCATCCGATCGAACAGCCACTCGATCAGGTGACACTTGTCTCTCAACATTTCAACACTTGGAAACTTTTTCAGAAACTTGAAACTTTGGAACCTTGATCGAATGGCAATCCGATCGGATAGCCATCCGATCGAACAACCATCCGATCAAAGCAACCAAGACACTTAGCAACAATTACACTTGAATCGAGTGGCAATCCGATCGGATAGCCATCCGATCGGGTAGCCATCCGTTCCCTCACACATTGTCACCTCAATCGACTGGCAATCTGATCGGATGGCCATCCGATCGGACAGCCATCCGATCCAGTGACCAATCCGACACTTTGTGCAATCTCGTTATTATGTCCAACTCTTATCTATTGTAATCTAATTAGGCTAATTCTAAAAGAGCTCCCTTTGATCCAATAACGGTCTTAACTGTTAAGCAATCACTGTGAGTATACTCAATCCCTTTTTGCTTTAAACTTTGGGATATGACATGTATTCTATAAACTATGAAACTTGATACTTTTGAATCTAAACTCTATCCTATGTGTATGTGAAACTTGTGATTCTTCATTCTTGATTCTTTGTGCTGTGTGACGTTTAATCCAGAAGTGTGTAGTTTCGCCTTAACAATAGTAGCGCTATAGGAGATGCACCTCCCCATTATTCTCGGGGGTATTATTAGGAGGATTCTAGTTTACCTTGAGTCTTGGGTAAACACTAAAGAATCGGGATACTTGGGCTATCACTGGTTGGACTGCGACACTAGCACGGCTGAAACTATTTTTATTACTTACATTGTGGATATGAGTTGTTTTAAACTATTATTCTATATACTCAAACTTGTATACTCGTCGGTACATTTTTGTACTGACTCTATTTTAATACATGTTGCAGGCTGATAGGATGCTGAGAATCAAGAAAATGCTAGGATGCTGCTTAGAAACTCATCTTAGTTAAATTTAGAAACTTTGAAACTATTTTGGATGATTGTATTTGAAAATTTGGATGTTTGATGCCTTTAGACAATTTGTTATAAAATCTTGATTAATATCTATCGAAACTTTTAGTGTTATGGAATCTCATGAGCAATCTGAACGCTTAGTGCTCGCACCCCGATGTTTCCGCCATCAGTTGGGGTGTGACAAGAACTCTACAATGTTGTTTCTTTGTCATGTCAGGTACATAACCAAAACCCTAAATCTAAACCTCACCCGCCAACCTTTTCTACCCTCCATAAACAATCCACTAACAACTTGAATTCCGATTACACATTTATGATAACACACCTTGATCTAACATGATCAATTAACATAGATTAAAGGGATATACTTTGAATAGAAGAACAAAAAGTTGCAATCTTTCTCTGAAATCAATTGGTGTTGAAAAGATCACATAAACTATTAGACGCAGATCTAACAAAAGCTAATAAACACAAATAACAACGGAATAATGTGAAGCGATTATAATAGGATCTGATGTAAGTTGTTGTTACCCTAAGGGGAGTATCGCTGGCCGAATCTCAACTGGCTGGCGAGAGAAATCCATAGAAGAAAGAGAGGTCGAAGACTTAGGGAGAGCACTACCAAAGGAAAAAGGGCGGAGAAAAAATTGGAACCAAGGATCGAACCTGTGTGTAAGAACTCTTGAATAAGACAGGAAACCACTGCACCAAATGCACACCACATTAAATCCTTGGCGGTGGAGGACCTACGTTCACCCTCAGTGCTCTCCCATCAAGCTCCTGCAAGTTTCCAAAGGTTCAAAACTCAAATACAAAATCTAAACAAAGTCCGCTTGGCATGCATTAAACAATCCTAAAAGTGATAAAGCTTTCAACTTTTTATATCCTAATTGGACTTTATTCAAACTTACATATCCGTTGAATTTATGAACACTTACTCGACTGATGACATTGTAACAAAGCCAAAACCTTTGCTTTTTCCACTAACTTTGTTATATATAACCTGCATAAAGTAATTTTTTAGTACACGTGCTAATTGATGAATGCTCTTTGCTACTAAGGAATTGAATTGTGTTGATTATTATCTACAAGAAAGTATACTCTAATACATGTTATTTTCTGAAGTTAACCTAAATTTAGATCAAAGTAGCACAAAACTTGCAATGAAAATACATCTAATTAGATCAGATTAACACAAAAATGCATCAACTTTAAAATTAAAGCATTAGGAATAATACATAAAATCTACAAGAAAAATATTTGAAAACTTCTGTTTCATAGAAATGTATAAAAGTTTTATCATTATAAAAAGTATATTTGGCCTAACACCACAGTGCCCTCTCTAAACATCTCAAAATACCACTGGTAACAGTCATCACTGTTTACCAATTCCGGCACAAATGTTAACATATAAGTTTGCTAAAAGTAAGGGTTTTAAAAGTTTACCTCGTCAATGATACTCGTTGGATTATGTTTGTGTCATCTTCGGCACTCATCGTTACAACCACCGTCGTTGTTCACCGGATTTTGGTCGGAGTTCTAGAGTAACCCTAAACAACTTCAACCATTAGATTAGAGATCGATTTAAATAATTATGGGACATGCGATCGAATCGACGCTTACCGGAATATTGTCGGGATCTAGATCGGAAAACACCTCGCTGGAATACGAAGCCAACAAACGACAGTCGTCACTCCTCTGTCAAAACCCGAACAGTTCCACCGTTGTACATCAACCCAAAACATCATATCCCGCTTATGTACTTTATTTTCTCGTGATGAAAGCCACCAACACCAGCTCGCCACCACCCCCAATGTAGATAGGGTGATAGGTTTTCACCGGAAAAGCGACAATGTTGGTGGTGTTCTGAAAGGCTTGCTGTGTGTGTCTTAAGAGAGGGTTTTGAAGGAGAGAGAGAGGCCGGAAAAGCGACAATGTTTGTGGTGTTCTGAAAGGCCTGCTGTGTTATTATATATAATGTTGACGAAGACTTCAAAACACATTTAAAACACTATACCCTTTGCTAATGAGTCCCAGATCAATTGGTTTAAGAGAAGGTAATCTTATGACCTTTTAATGTGGAAGTCATGAGTTAGAGTCTCACTTTGTGTAATTTGCTTGCAATTTATTTTAGGTGGGCCAGAGGTTTTACCACAGTGGGCCTTCGGACGGTGAGTTTCCTCTGGAATGATGGGGGGACTTGGTTACCAGCGCTGTCTGCGTACGTAGGGCATGAATGACCTTTCGCCAATAAACTTACCCGGATAGCCGGGCTCTGCCTGCGTATGTATGACATGGATGACCTTTCGCCAATAAGCTTACTCGGATTGCCGGGCTTGAATGGTATTAGTTGGGCGTTAAGAAAAACACTATACCCTTCAAGTTCCAGAATATTCCAAAAGATACCCTCCCATTCTCCCAAGATTTTCGTTGTTGACGGAGACTCCAAAACACATTTTCCCCCTTTTCCAACAAACTCCAACTCATATCACTCACTCACTCACTCACTCACTCACTCACTCACAATAACCACATTTCCGCTTTCATCTCCTTCCGATCCTCTTCATCCACAATGGCGCCACCTTCTCTGGTATCCAACGGCGGAGATCTAGCAGTCAGAAAGTCTCCGGCGATCAGCCGCGTGTCTTCAGTCTACAGCGAAGTGCAGAACAGCCGTCTCGGTCATCCGCTTGCTCTGCCGTCCGTTTTCCAAACGCCGTTCAAAGTCGTCGACGGTCCTCCTAGCTCTGCTGCCGGAAATCCAGGTATAATTTGCTGTAGTTGTTCTGGTTTTTGTATACGATTTGTGTATGCACGATTAGTGATGGATTATATTGTGTTGTTGTTGCTGTTTAGAATTAGTTGTGGTTTAAGTTATTTTATTATTTAAATTTATGTGATATGTAGTTACATTTAGATTCGTTATGTAAAAGGATGATGCTAGATCTACGGGATTGAAGACGGTTATTAGTGATGGAGATATGTGGAGTTTTGTTGAATTTGTATGACGGATTGTAGTGTGTTATTGTTGTTGTTTAGATAGTTGCTGTTTAGGATATTTTAATTGAATTTATGTTAGTTTGTAGTTAGATTTATATTTAGTTTTTTTTTTGTTTGTATCAAATAGAATGATAATGTTAGATCTTCGGGAGTGAAGATGGTTTTAAGGTGATGTTTATATACTTGGTTAGTGATGGAGATATTTGGACTTTTGTTGGATTTGTGTGATGAATTACGTTGTTATTGTTGTTCAGACTTAAGGTAGTTGCTATATAGTTTGTAATTAGGTTTAGATCCTCTATTTCATGTAGAAGGAGAATTAGTTCTATGAGATTGTAGAAGAATGATATTTGGAATTTTAGTGTTTTTTGTTTTAATCACCGAATTTTTTGATGATCTTCAGTTGCGCTTGGTCGTTCTTTTTTTACACTATCAGTTCGCATAAGGGGACACAAATTATGTTTGTTTTTGTTTCTCCTTTTTGTAAATATCTGGAATGAGGAGAAAATAAGTTTGCAAATTTAGAGGCTAGAACTTTGATCTACTTGAAGTTCTGGTTTGTTGAGTTATTTGAATCCTATATCTGATTTTTGAAGTTTGTTTCGATAACAATTCGAAAAAACGAGTCAAATTCGAGTATCTGATTTCGGTTCGAACTCGAGTTATTTCGATACGAGTTACTATAAAAAATGTAGTGAACTTACAATATCCTCTTGACTTTTAAAAACTTGTTTAAACAAGAATTTCTTTGGGACGCCGGACATCAAAAAACATATCTATGAAACTAATAAAACGTTAAATGACTAAAATCCAAACTGCAACGTTCGAAATATAGATTAGTCAAATGATTGAAAAGTTAAAATTTAGTAGCAACATCCAGGTTCGTAAATTCATATATGAAAAAGATGATGGGCTTTTACTAGAAGCCTAATAAGATTGATTTAGAAATTCATGTTTATAAAGTTACATATTATTAATAAAATTAAAACTATCTTTAATTTGAATTTGAATATTTGAATTGGTTGCTAATACGATTTGAAATTCGAAACTGAATATGATATTCTAATGAATTTCGAGTCCGATTGGAATAAAGAACTTCTGTAAGAAGTATTTTTAGTTAACATTTTGTTGGATTATACTTGTGTAGATGAGATTGCAAAACTTTTTCCATCCCTATTTGGACAACCATCAGCATCATTGCAGCCGAGCGAATCAAATGATCCCGGCTCAGCTTTGAAGATAGGTGTGGTTTTGTCAGGAGGACAAGCTCCAGGAGGACACAATGTTATATCTGGGATGTTTGGTTAGTATTCCATCATTGATTTTTAAGAAATATATATGTTATCTGAATTTAATAAGTGCTCAATTTGTTTTCTCTACCCATTGTAGATTACTTGCAGGAGCGATGCAATGGAAGTACATTATATGGGTTCAAGGGTGGACCGGCTGGGATCATGAAGGGAAAATACGTGGTTTTAACGCCAGAGTATATTTATCCATACAGAAATCAGGTACAAATATTGTTCAGTATACATAAGCTTTTACTTCTGCACAAATTTTATGGCCTTGCATTGGCAACGTAGCGGATGAATCCACATTATCTGATAATCATGTGGAGTTAAATGTTGTCTTTTCTTACAGTTGAAAATCTTGTATTATGACATCTACGATATCTGAGGAACCAGAAAATATTAAATATCAGACAAGGAAAGTAAATTTAGAAAAATGAGCGAACTACAATAACTTTTTCATCATTCATACAAAGTTCATATTATTGTTTCCTTTTTCACAACAAAGTTAGTTACATACAGATATAATTTTTAAATATATGTGTGTACTCTAATTTAGGGCTTGTAAACGAACCGAATGAACACGAACAAGACCTTGTTTGTGTTTGTTTGTTAAAGAAATATATTTGTTTACGAACTGTTCATGAACACTTACCGAGCGGGATTTTATGTTCGTGTTTGTTCGCAAAGGAAATGAACGTGTTCGTTTGTTAATTTAAGGTAACGAATGCAAATGAACGTTCATAAACACAAATGAGCACAAACTAATGTTAATGAACATAAATGAAAATAAACAAACACAAACATGCGTTCATGAACATAATATACAATACACTGATACTTATTAAATATTTTATTTGTCAGAATTTTGAAGTATTTAAATAAAATATACAAATTAAAAACACTAATAAACTATCGAACATAAATAAACGAATGTGCCCTCTGTTCATGTTCACTCATTTAGCTAAACGAACGAAATTTCTTGTACGTGTTCATTCATTTATTAAACGAACGAACACAAACGGCCTTCCCGCCGAACGGTTCATAAACTGTTCATGGAACATTCAGTTCGTTTGCAGACCTACTCTAATTCACAATAAAAGCTAGTCGTGGTTCATTTATTGGTCAACTGGTTGCTGGCTAATTGGCCATTTAACAGCAATACAGTAGATATATAACCCTTGCATAGTCTATCCCTTCATTAGTAGTTACTGGTACAAAATAGGTTAAATATTTTTCAACCGTTGTCTTACGGCATTGACAGCTAAAGGTTGCTAATTCAATATTGGTTCACATGCATTTTTAGCTTCTTTACATAATACATATGTTACAGAGAAAATGTATGTAATGACTCAGATAGAAAATGTATGTAATGACTCATCTGAGTGCAGAAGTATTTAATTTCGCCTTTGAATGGATCAAAAATCATATTTTCAGATGCTTAGTATGCAGTTAATATTATTGAATATTTCTACAAGTTGCTAACTCTCTTAGATCACTGCATCAGGGAGGATTTGATATGATCTGTAGTGGGCGGGACAAGATTGAGACTCCAGAACAGGTTTTCATTTTATTTTACCGCCCAGTTACCTTGTTGCTGATTATGATTTATGAAGAACTTATAGTTAATATTAATAAGCAAACATACTGATCATACTCGTGTATGCACTGGATCTCTCCAGTTTAAGCAAGCTGAAGACACAGCAGCCAAGCTTGATCTCGATGGTCTTGTTGTTATTGGTGGAGATGATTCAAACACAAATGCTTGCCTTCTTGCTGAATATTTTAGGTGACTTATTTACGATAATGTATTTTAAGTGCTTGCAGTTTGATGCATGTAGTGGTGTAGTGTTTTATGAAAGTTACGGTTTTGTTGTCTTTGTTAATCACTCCATCCCACAGGAGTAAGAACTTGAAGACTCGAGTTATTGGATGCCCAAAGACCATTGACGGGGACTTGAAATGTAAAGAGGTTCCTACAAGTTTTGGTTTTGACACTGCGTGTAAGGTAATTTCTGTTATGTCCTTAAATCTCTTAATCATCATTTAATTTCAGTGCTTTTCTATTTTACCAATTACCATATAGTTAGAAATGTGAATTAACCAAACAGCATTTGCTTCTCTATCTCACTCTAGAAAAAAATCTAAATAGAACTTTGGAGATCAAACTGTGTTTGGAGTGAGGTCTTTATGCTTTGTTTGCTTTCATAAATAATAAATATTGTTCCTTCTATTCGAATTTTTCAGATCTATGCTGAACAGATTGGAAATGTTATGATAGATGCTCGTTCAACAGGAAAATATTATCACTGTAAGCTTATTGGCCTCTATCTTTACCTTGGCTTTAACATCGTGTGGCGATCCAATGCGTTTTGGTCCCGAAAGCCGATGCGTTATGTGCAATGGTCAAATTTGTTCAAATATGTTAACACTAAAATAATACTAAAAAGTTATTTACAGGTAAAATATTAACTTGTTCACCTTTAAACACTAAAATGTAAGATATTCTCATCATCTACAGTTATATTTGTTCAATGAATGGTCAAATTTGTTCAATTATGTAAACCTGTTTCTCAATCGATGGTCAGATTGTACAATCAGAATTGAAAATTTTAGATTGCAATCATGAACCAATTTGTTCAAATACTGGTCAACTGCATAAGACGCTGCATCAGACCACGTCTTGTGATATGCGCATCATGAAATCGCATCGTCCCATACGATCTCATCACTGTATCACACTATCATGTGACACGTGCTTTTTAAAACCAAGATCTTTGCTAAAAATACATGATTTGCGCATTATGCGCTCGTGATGCGCACATGTATAAACCAAGATCTTTACTAAACTTACAAGCATCGTCAGTTACATGATAGTTTGCCTGACTTTAGTCAACCTTTGACCAAAGAACACAATAATAGATGTTCTTCTGGCCAATGCATACTGCTTTATATTAAAATATGCTATGTGTACAATTCTAGCTTTAAAGCATGCATGGTTGGTGATGAAAAGTTTTTATGCAGTTGTAAGGCTGATGGGGCGAGCTGCTTCCCACATTACTTTGGAGTGTGCTTTACAAACTCATCCAAACATCACTCTTATCGGAGAGGAGGTAGCTGACACGTGTGCAGTAGCACCATATTCATACGGTTTCCCTGATAATTTTGCTAGAAGTTGGACAAAAATTCGGTCAATTTGGGATTTTTTGTAAATCTTTTTGGGTGAAGCAACATATGCAAACGGGTCCAAACTGGCTAAAAAACTAAAGAACACTTCAGAACTTGCGGGTCAAATGAGTCATTTTTAGCCGCCAACACCTTTTTTTATCTTTGAGTTATATAAATGATTACTGAGGTACACTATTAACGCGATGACAAGAATCATAAAAACTTTTAAAATTTCGGTACAAACTATACGAGAGAGGTGGTATTGTGGTAACTTGATAGCATTTAAAATTTATGATCCGTTTCATTGCCTTTGTAATCAACTCAATACTTTAAATGCTACAATTTATTATTTTAATGACAAATAATGGATTTAAAACTTACATTTAGTATATCGGTTATTGTGAAATTCATAAGATGAAAAAAAAACTAGCAGAATAACATGGCCAGGACTGAACATGCTTGTCCTGTTATTTATGTATGGCTGCCTATTATGTCACCTCTAATTTTTTTTTTCATCATCTCAACTTACTGTAGGTTGCCGCTCAGAAGCTGACACTGAAAAAGGTTACAAATTACATAGCAGATGTAATTTGTAAACGAGCAGATCTTGGTTATAACTATGGTGTGATATTGATACCTGAAGGACTTATTGATTTCATTCCTGAGGTAAGGCATTAATGCCTACTTGTAATGGAATTATTTCTATGCGTGTATAGTTATATTTAGGGCTGTGAATTTCCAACACGACAGAACCTAACACAAAATTCACAGGTTTAGATTTAGTCTAAAAGGGTCGGGTCATTTTCGGTTAAAACCCCCGAACACGTTTGGCCAAACGGGGTGTGTTTGGGTTGAGTAGTTTATTCTTTAATTTAATTACCAATATGTTTTGTGTAGTAACTTAAACTGATTTAAGTATTTTATGCCAAAATCTAAAAGATAAAAGAGAAACGAGAATGAAGTTTAAAGTTTAAACATAATGTATTATACATTTGTACATTTTGTTGTAAATTTGTATATAGAGCATTAATATGCAAAAAAATAAAATAAAATAAAATACAAATTACAGGTTAAACAGGCCTTGTTTATGTCAACCTGTGAAAACTTGTGTCGTGTTCGGGTTCGGGTTCATGCATTCTACATGATTTCTGGCTTGTGTCGGGTTTTGGCCTGCCAACCTGCGAACACTACCCTATTAACGCCCTTAATGTCATGTCATCAGTTTGTCCGGAAAATCACTAGTTGGGACTATATGTAGGTGCAACAACTTATTGCTGAACTAAATGAAATTCTGGCTCACGAAACCGTAGACGAGAGTGGACTTTGGAAACAGAAACTTGTTCCTCAGTCTTTGCAGCTTTTTGAGTTGCTTCCTTCAGCAATTCAAGATCAATTGTTGCTTGAAAGAGATCCCCATGGAAACGTCCAGGTATTTAATATTTATCACTCTGATTAACTAGTTTTATTATTTTGGGATTCTGATATGAACATGTAATTTACCTTAGGTTGCCAAAATAGAAACCGAGAAAATGCTTATTCAAATGGTTGAAGTTGAATTAGAGCAAAGGAAGCAAGTAGGTCAATATACAAAGCATTTTAAAGGGCAATCCCACTTTTTCGGGTACTGAGTTTTGTTTTTGAGTTGATTTTTTTAATGTATATAAAAATATGATGATAGTATAATTCTGGATGTTGATACTCAGATATGAAGGAAGATGTGGTCTGCCCTCAAACTTTGATTCTTCATACTGCTACGCGTTGGGTTATGGTGCTGGGGCTCTACTTCAGAGTGGAAAAACTGGATTAATATCATCGGTCAGTGTCTGCAAATGTTTTTTTTATGCTTGCCAATGTAGGTAATAGTAGGGGTACATGTCATTATTAAAGTTGAGGGGCTAAGAGTTGTGTTAGTTAAGGGGCTAAACATGTCATTATTAAAGTTGAGGGGCTAAACATGTCGTTTATTAAAGTTGAGGGACTATAGTATAGTTGTTTATTATTAAGGGGCTAAAGTTGTTTGATGTGGTTAAGGGGCTAAACATGCTATTATTAAAGTTGAGGGGCTAAAGTTGTTTTAGTTAAAGGGCTAAACATGTTGTTACTTAAGTTTGGGGCTAAACATGTCATTATTAAACTTGAGGGGCTAGAGTTGGTTAATGCCAAAGTTGAGGGGCCAAAGTTGGTTGATGGGACAAAATACCATATTTATAGTATATATAAATATAATGGGTGAGGGAGGGTGAATCTAGTCTCTACTCATCTAACAATGCCCTTTTACGCTTACCTGTTTGACCTGTTAGATGTAAAATATAGCTTGGATCAACTCATTCATAAGTAAATGAGTGTAAACTGCCACCTCTACTTGATATAAAACATTAGTTTTTTTGTTATAACATGTGAAGGTCGGGAATTTGGCTGCACCGGTTGCAGAATGGACGGTTGGAGGAACTCCATTGACGTCTTTGATGGATGTAGAGAGGAGACATGGTAAGCCAACACCCTCCTTATTTTTTGGTTTAAATATTGTAGCTTATACGGGTTTTAACTGCATACCGAGTCCCGACGTTCCATATAAATAAATATTTGTAATAAGGTTTTGATATTCACATATTTTTCGCAGGTAAATTCAAGCCTGTGATAAAGAAGGCAATGGTTGAGCTTGATGGTGAGTTTCTTAACTTGCTTTACTTTCCCGTACTCGGATTCATTCATCTGCCATAAATTACTAACCCTAAATACTAATAATTCAAGGTGCACCGTTCAAGAAATTTGCATCGAAGCGAGAGGAGTGGGCCCTCCAAAACCGATATATTAGTCCTGGTACATACTTCCCCTCATATGAGCGTGTGTTTGTGGATTGAGAATCAAATACACGTGATGAAATAGTATGTAAAGCCTGAATTTTATTATATTTCATGAATCATATTTTTTCAGGTCCCATTCAGTTTACGGGCCCGGTCGCTAACATCTCTAACCATACCTTGTTGTTGGAGCTTGGAATTCAAGTGTAGGTACATCCATGAACCATTACTCTTTCTAGTTATTTCAGAAACAACACGGTATTTAGTCAACATATTGGACCAGAGTGTTTTGGTATGATCTTGTTATCAGACTATTTGGATTTATGTAAGGATTTTGATTTCTGCAACTTTTTTGAACCCAATACCTGGTTACATTTTCCCCTTGGGTATTAGATTTTTTTTATTGTTTTTTGTTTCATACCGGTAGGCTTTGCATCATTCTTACAGACTTATCTAGGGTTAGAAACCTGCGTTCGGAAAATCAGCAATTAACGTTTAATACCCAACCTACATACTTGGACAATCATCATTAGCACAAGCTGGGATGGATCTGGAGTCTAAATTACAGCTCACTTGTTAAAACAAGTACGGGCATGAGCTTCTTTTACCAAGTTTAATTAGTCTCACATTTTTAACGAGCATGTTATTTAGATAAATGTAATAATTTTATTTAATATAATAGATATTAATTATTACATATATAGTTTTCAATTTTTCATAAAAACCACATAATAAATTATACATGTGAATCATGTTATATATAAAATTTAAATAAATTTATAAACATATAAAAATACATAAACATTTATATTAATAACTTAATTCAAATATATTATGAGTCGAGCTTAAGATTGAAAAAATACGTACGAAATGAGCTCAAGCTTTAAAAAAATAGAGCTTGCTACGCGTTGAGGGAACACAAATTAACTCCTTCACACCTCTGGCGACCCACCACTTCCTCCAAACCAAATTATGAGCCACCGGAATGTTGTAATTGTTGACATTAAAGTTCAAGTATTAGTATACCTGAATAGACATGTTATTGAAGATATCTATTTAGGACATTGGAAAGGTTTTTGTTGATGCCAAAAAAATATGTAAGTTTTCAAAGACCTAAGTAGGCATCTAAAAGGTCAAATATTTGTTTAAATAAGATCAAAAGCAAAATGTGCTCAGGGTGGGTATAAAGGCTAGTAGGAGCATGATTTCTTCCAGATAGTGTACATTTATGGCATACTGCTTATTCGTACGTTTATGACATACTACTTATTCGAAGCAACTTTCCAACCTTGCAAGATATTATATACCGTGGCTGGGAAATATCTCGCAATTAAGAAGCTTGGTGAAGTCACCAATGTATAAGAAATTAAGATCTCTAAACAGTGGCGGTGATGAGAGCGTAATGTTTCGTTTAAATGCATTAGTAAGGTGCTTGCGGATCGGTTGAAGGATTCGTTAAGTGGGATTGTGAGCATAAACCAATCAGCATTTGTGCCGGGTCGGAAAATCTTGGATAATATCCTCCTTACTCAGGAGTTGATGCATAATTACCACAGAAATTTCGGTCACCCTAGATGTGCATTTAAGGTGGATATCCAAAAAGCTTATGATACGGTGGAATGGAGTTTTCTGAAAAATGTGCTGGTGGGTTTTGGTTTCAATGGTATTATGGTGGATTGGATCATGTTGTGTGTGTCGACTACTCTCACACCCCGACCGCGTAAAACAACAAACCGCGGCGGAAACGTCGGAAAGTGGAGCGACATAATTATTGTTTCACAACCATGGTATTTAAAGTTTGGTTTTATTTAAATTTAAGTGATTACATTGTCTTAAAAACAAAGAAACATAACATAATTAAACTACTCTTGCTTCATTTTATGTCACTAAGGCCCGAGTCCGCCTAAGTGTTAGCATAAAAATGCATGTGAGATACATAGGTTTTGTTGATGCAGGATTCATGACTTGTAAGTTAAAAGAAATGTTTAACAAAAAGTAGTCATGAACCTTATGAAAATGTTTTCTTTTATAAATCATACGAAAATCGATAAGAAAATAAGATGATATAAAAGAATATTGCATGGTTAAATAAATAACCAAGTGAAAATGAATTTGTATAAATTATGTCGTTTGTATAAAATGTAACATGTATTTGTCGAAATGATTTAGATAACGCTACGATATGTAATACCATAAAAGCACTTATATATAGGAAGTACCAGCGGGTATCCACCATGCTTTTATCATATTACACATGTCTCGTGATTTAAATCACTTACCAAATAACCACCAAAATGTCTTGTTTAAACCAATGCCAAAATGTTTATGTGTAAACAATGTCTAATGTCAAATGAAAAGCATGTCTTGTATAATCAAATGGTATGTATGGCAAGCAAAAAGTATCAACTCAAACCATAGGTAAAATGTACAAAACAATGTATTTGAATAAATCATAGTTTAAGTCAAAAGTTATGTTTTGCAAAATCAATGCTTTACTGATACAAACATTTATGCGGTAATGTTTATCGCATATATTCAAGCCTTGAGACTGTCGGATAAACCCTTAAACAAATCAAAGGTTTATCAAAAATGTTTTCGGATCCTGTCATTCCTTACGTCCAAACAAACCTAGGATTCCAGGAATGGGAGTTGTCAATTCCTATGGTACCATTACATACTACCGATCGACGTGATCAATGTTAATGAATGTATTATTGTCCCGTTAAACATAGCAAATGTCATAACCAATGTAAGCATGCTATGTGAAAACTATGTACTAAGTATGCTAAGTAAACATACATAGTAGAAATGTTCATTAAATCAGTGTGCTAGAATGCTCAGTAAACATACATAGCAGAAATGTGATGTAAATCAATGTGTCCATATGCTGAGTAAACATATACAAAAAGTGTCTATGAAATCAATGTGCTAGCATGCTCAGTAAACATACATAGCAAAACATAATTGAAATCATGTACTATAGGTGTACTAAGTGAACATAGCATGTTTATGTCATAAAAAGCAATGAAAGCATGAAAATAACAAGTATGCACATGTGTATCACCCCAAAGTATTTGAAAGCGGTAAAAGAGGGGACTATGTACTCACTTGATATTGCTTAAAAGTCTTGATATAACAACCAAATAACGCTTGAAGGATCATGGAATCAATCGGCACCTAATATAGGTAACTATGTTAATAAACCGGACCTAAATCGAAAGATCGGATAGAATGAGGTTTCGTAAACCAAATGAGTATTGGAACTCATGTAATATGGTTTAACAAAGCCTACATTCTAAATCGGAACCTATCATAAGTGCTTATGACCTGTTACGACTCGTTAAGGTAGTTTACGCTACTTTAACGTGTCGTTCGCAGAAAAGCGCGTTCGGACCGCCTAACTAGTCCTATGACAAGTATTATATGCCTTAACATGTCTAATAACATTGCATAATCAGTTTAGATGTCAAATTTTAGGTTACATACGCTTAAAATGAAATTATACGTAAAAAGGGCGTTTTGGTCATTTTCCTAAGGCATATAAACTACCTATCATACAACTAACTAAACGAAGTGACCATAAGGTATAGCCTCGGAAGGTTATTCCCTATACAACTATGGTCACAAAACATGTTTGGTCGGATCCTAATGATCGACCAAACGGGTCGGGTTCGAAAGTCTAAGCGGTTGTTTAGACCGCTTAACTTACGACCTTATATAAGCACTAGACTAAAAGTGACGAGTTAAACATGTTAAAACATGTTTAACTAAGTTAGAAAATAAGTTTGATATCAAAACTGTTGGTGCACTTGTCTCTGTACTTTGTCTGTAATTCGTCATGATACAAAACGATGTCTTTAATGTAAGGTTGATGTAAGTTTGACCAAGTCAACCATCCTCCTGGTTTGACTTGACCAAACAGTTAGAAAAATGATGTAAGCTGGTTGTGTCGAAGGATGTGTCATCGAAGGATTGTTTTATATCCTTCGATGAGCTCGAAAGATGAACATTCGAAAGATGAGATCGAAACATAAACCTTCGATGGATGAACTCGAAGGATATCTCGAAGGATATCATCCTTCGAGGTGTTTGTGAATCTTTCGATGGGCTTTCTGGTCGACAGATGATCTGTCGATCAATCTGTCTGATCCTTCGACCAGACCTGCTGTGTCGGGTATAAATACCCATGTAGTGTGTTGTGTTCAGTACGAGAGATTAGGCAAGAGAAACAGAGAGAGCATTCTGTTGAGAGCACACACACGAGAGAACTTTGAGAGTTTGCAGAATACATCTGTGAACATTGGACTTGTAACCGAACCTTTCTACGCATTAATACAAGTGGTGTTAATCGTTGAATGTTGTGTGTTGTGTTTGTGCTTATTCTCGTATAAAGTCTCGGTTGCATGCTAGCTTGGATTCCGCACTCGCTAGTGTGTTTGATATAACAAGGATAAGGTTTTATCTCATCCTCGAGAGGGACCTACAAGTGGTATCAGAGCTTTGGCTCTTTTCCTTGTTAAAACCGAGAGTTTTCGGACTGTTTTTCGGCTTTAAAAAGTTTACTTTTTCTGGAAAAACTTGTTAAAATCGGGTTTCGGTTTGTTGTCGGTTTGCAGAAATATTCATATTTCTGGGTTTGTTCTTCTTATCTTCAACCGATATCTTAAGTGTTCTTGGTATTTTACACTTTTGATCTTAAAATTTTTAAAATTTCAAAGTGTTTGTGTGTTGGAAGTTGTATTTTGATTAAAATATTGGGATCATTACCCGGTTGGTGAAAACCTGCATGTTCAGACCTGAAAGATATGGTCTGAACATACTTTCTGCCGAAAGTTTCTACCAACCCATCACCTTTTTCACCAACCTGTCGTCCTTTGTCAACTGTGTCAGAACCGTTCGAAAGATATCCTTCGAACTCGAAAGACCATCTTTCGATCAGTGGAGGTTCGATAGATCATCATCCTTCGAACCAAGGAATCATTCGAAGCATACATCTTTCGGTCTACAGTTCTTTTCCGAAAGACCAGGATCCTTCGATAGGGGAGTCTTTCGAAAACAATTGTTCGAAACTCAACAGTGATCTTTCGAACCCTGTTGATCTTTCGAACAGGTGTTGATCTTTCGATCCTTGTCTGTTTAAGTTTAACAGTCTGTGCTTTTCAGGTCTTTCGATTCTTGATCCTTCGGCTGGTTGGTCTTTCGATTCTTGATCCTTCGGCTGGTTGTTACCTTTCGAAATTTTAACATAGTTTGTGAAAATTAAATTTTTTAAGAGAAGTTGTGTTCAAATTTTAAATCTATTTTCACTTAATATATTAATTTTTATAAAATGGGAACAAACGGTCAGTGGGATCCAAGCGCGTGGACTCTAACTCCACAATCAACAGCTACGCAATCATCAGCTACGCAATCTGCGTCAGATTTCAACAAAGCATGGATGCAGGCTATTGCCCCACCTCAAGCAGCAATGATAACTGCAAATCAATGGGCATTGGTCACAAATCAAAGCAACAGCATTCAATCTATGATGCAGAACGACAGTGAAACTGGTACAAGCACGAAACCGCCAAAGCTAAATCATATCAATGATTGGGGATGGTGGAAAGAAAGGCTGAGAACTTATGTTCAGGGGCAAGGTCAAGATCTATGGATGTGCTTCTTCACTGCATTTGACAGTGATTTGGAAGTTGCAGGATCTAATCCAGAAACTTACAGCACTATGTCTGATGATGATAAGAAGAAATTTGAGTTAGAAAAGAAGGCATTCATGATTCTCACACAAGCTCTTCACAAAGACATTTACCACCAGTTTGTTTACTGCACGACTACTAAAAGCTTGTGGGATATGCTCACGTTACGTTGTGAAGGAAATGCTCAATCTAGAAAGATTAAGCAAGAATTACTGAAGAAAGAGTTTGAAGGTTTCACGTGTATGGAGAATGAGACTTTGGCAGAGCTATCTACAAGGTTCCATCACTTGTTGAGCGAGATGTTTGGCTTTAGAGTCACTGCCACTCCACAAGAAATGGTGAAGAGATTCGCTGATAGCTTACCAGCAAAATGGAGCAGTTATCTTGAGATTCTTAAAGAAAATGGTGTTCTAGACACAATCAACGTGTATGAGTTGATTCAAAAACTGGAGAACAAGGATGTAGAAGAAAAGCTTAAGGCAAAAAGAACACTAACTCCTCAAAATCCAGAGATGTACTTTGGGATTGCAGGAGGTATCAGTGGAGAAAGACCAGCCTCTCAACATGCCAAGCTTCAAACAGCCTTCGTCTCTAACACCGGACCTTCAACAACAGATCAGTTTGATCCTTCAGCTTACACGATGTTTTCAAGACCGAATGTGCAACCGAAAGCTCAGCAGCAACAACCGCAACAGCAAGGGTTTTATGGAAGCTCCTCAAACTTTCAAGCCTCCTCCAATCCAAACACAGTCAGATTAGACACTTCCAACTTTTCCAAAGTCAGTGTCGAAGTAGCCAAGGAGCATATGGAGATGTTGAACACCCTGGTTAGTGCTTATTGTGGATTAGTTGCAGGTCAGATTGGAAATATCAATCTAACCAATGAAGATTATCAGCAAGTGGATAAAGAAGAGTTTGAAATGATGGATATCAAGTGGGCTCTTGCTAGTGCAATTCGAAGAGCAAAGGAGTTTATGGAAAGGACAGGGAGAACCAACTTGGAAAGCAAGAAAGACACCAAGTATGGGTTCGACAAGCAAGCTGTAACGTGCTTTAACTGTGGTGAACGGGGTCATTTCAAAAGGGAATGCACAAGACCAGCTCAGCATGGAAACCAAAACCCCTTCAGAAATCAAGGCAACCAGCAGAACCAGAACAGGAACAATGTTCGTACGATGATACCTGTCAATAACCAAAGCCAAGCAGGACCATCAAATGCCAACCGGGGGCTGGTGGTTCAAATAGATGAGGGTTGTGATTGGTCGCTTCAGCTTGGAGAAGGAGGAAATGGTGGAACAGCATGTTTTGCTGAAGTCGTAAGGGATTTAAAGCACGCCAGTGGTGGAGAATCTTCCGCCAATGGTGGTGACTCTTCTGAGGATGAAGACTCTTCTGGTTATAGTGGAAGCTCAGATGAAGAATCCTCCACTTCAGGGAATGATCATGTGGATCAAGCCGCTTACTCTTCGTCTTCTCTCCATTCAGCCTTTATGGCTAATGTCGACAGTTCATCAGGTCAGGTATGTGTCGATGAACCCACTGTAGCTAGTTGTGATAACTGTGATAGTTTGCGTGTTAAACATGCTGATTTAGAAGCAAACATGTCTGAGTTGCAAGGCAAACATGATGCTTTACAAGCTAGTTTGTTTGACTTGCAAGACAAACATGTTTCATTGAATGATGAGTGTTGTGAATTGCAAAGCAAACACGAGGCTTTGCAAGAGAAAGTTGAAATCACATCCAAACACAATCAAGAATTGATTGTAGATCTTGCTAAAGCGACTGAAGCTAACGTGTTCTTAACCAGAAATGAAAAGGAATTTAAAGCAACAATTGCGTCATTAAGACATGATGTTTCAGAATTACAAAAGGCTGTCTTGCGAAAACAACATGCCAACAACAATCTTATTGACACAATTGAAAAGCAAATGGTAGAGTTAGCAACAGCTCGATGTGAATGTGAAACAATCAAGCAGAAATTGGAAAGTTATTCCAATTCCCGCTATGTATTGGATCACATTATTGATGTTCAAAAGAAAAAGGGGGATAAGAAGTGTATGGGATTCAAATCATGTCCACCCCCAATGAATCACAATTACTCCAAGTTGCCTGATGACGAGGATATGCCCCGTTTTGAACCTACTGTGCCACTCGATCTAGATGATTTTGCAGTAGGCCTCGGGTTCACAACTGGTACATCATCCTCCTCAGGTCAATCAGAATCTGAATCTGAGAATGAGACAGATTCATCATGTGTTAAGGAACAGAGTCCTCCCATTGTTGAGGATGCTGATTCTTCGGATGATGAATCTGAAGAAATTGTGAAACAACAGTCTGACTCGGTTACAACAGATATTCCAATCGAGAATCACATACTATGTGATCCACCAGTGAAACCGAGTAAGACTGAGATGTCAAAAGCAATGGAGTCCCTTGTGTCTGGCAGTGAAGAGAATAACTTGTTGTACACGCTCAAAGGAGATGACAAAATCTACTCTAACAAAGATTTTCCAATTAAAAATGTAAATCAAGATTTAATTGAGCAAATTTTTGAAGGATGCACTGATAAGTTTTTGGGGAACAAAAGTGGCAAAGTTACCGTCACTCAATGTGATCCAATTCCGTGTGAACAAATTAGAAAACAATACGGAAACCAAAAACCACAAGTTGAGCGAAAACAACAAGTCAATTCCGGAAAAGGTAATGTACCAGGAAAGAAGGCTCAGAACAAGAATGTTCAAGCACCTAAGGCTCAACAACAATGGGTGCAAAACAAAAGAGCTCCTGGTAAGAAAAGAGAACCGAAAGTGAACTTTGTTGGATCCAAGGGTTCAGATAAACTTGAAACATTTCAGGATAAATCTAACATTGATTTTGTAAAACAAGTTAGAATTTTAAAACGAAATGATCAGAATAATTACACCCAACACACCAACGGATGTGATTTAGGTCCAAGCACGTCTAGATCACAAAGTTCATTGTCTGGTTCTCCGTCTGATCATCAACATGTTTCTCCGAGGTTTGTAGAGCGGAGAATGTGTTTTGAGTGTGGCACAATTGGGCATATTGTAAGATACTGCCCATACCTGCAAAAGTTGAAGGCAAAAACAAGTGCTCCCCAAGAAACCAATTACCAAAAACGATCATCTTCCCCGAAACAAGACCCACGTGTCTTGAAAGAAAGGGAAAAGAAGTTAAAACAAAAGAATCAGAAGGTAATTGAAAAGGCCTTAAAATCAGAGGTCAAAGAAGAAAAACCTGTTCAAGCAAAACCTAAAACTGTAAAACCAGTAAATGCTGAAGCAATTAATACAAATACTGGTAAAGGACAAACAGCTTGGAAACAAAAACAGGTAATTCAGTCAGGGGGAGCACCACAAGTTCTTTTTCCTAATCATCAAGTGATTGAAATCACTTTTCTTGATGATCAAGGACGACCCAAGTCCACAAAGGCTTGGGTCCCTCTCTCCAACTAATTTTTGAGTAAGAGTGTAGGATATTCCAGGAGGAACTTTCGATAGTCGTAAGATTGTTGATAGTGGAGCATCCTTGCACAAAATAGGCAACAGAAGAAATTGCTGCCTTTGATGGAGAGAAAAAGGAAAGGGAAACAGAAATGTCTGTTGAAAGAGATTGAATAGCTTCGACAAAATGAAAATCATTTCAAAATGTGAATGTTCAAGGCTTTGATCGGGTCCCCGGGATAGATTCAAATCAAAATGTACGCACCTGCAGCACGTATGAAGTTCAAACTCGACAAAATGAACGTGCAGTGTACATTTCTTCGCCGTGTGATTGAAGAAAATGTGTTTGTTGAACAAACCAACTGGGTGTGCGGATGCCTTGGCATGGATTGAACAACCGCACACTACTTCTGCAAGAGAAAGACAAGACCTTCGCTGGTGCAATGTGGAAGACCAGCCGGACCCAAAGGTTTATGATCTTGTTGCTGTCAAGAGATTTCTCAGTAGCTACAAAAATCGTCTTTGAAATCCACACCGGGTGGATATCCAGTTTGGGAGAGCACTCAGATTCTTTGCAATGCACGATGCAGTTGCAGGATACGGTTTTTAAATTTCTAATCTCTCCTATACTTGTCGATATTTAAGCTGCTTTGTGAATTGTTATCTCGTTCAGCACTCTTTGGCCAGACAATGCTGTCATGGTCCACACCACTTACCGACATGCCAACTGTTTTTTCCAAAAATTCGCTAAATCATTTCTGATTAAAACTTAATTTTGGTAAACGGCATTGAGGTAAAACATGAGTTAACCAACATCGGAAAATCATTTTTGTAAATATCTTTGTGTTTTAAATTTATCTTAGTTTGTTGATTTTAGGGGGAGTAAATCCAAAATTTGAAAATCCAAAAACATTGAAAAATTTCAAAAACACAAAAACAATAGAAAAACAAAAATGAGTTTCCTGGCGAGAAAAAGAGAAAATGATAGTACATCAGTGGTCTGTCTAAACCTCTTTAAATCTTAAATGAAAAAGCGATAAGCAGCTCTATATAAGATGTATCGGTAGGCTCACAATCATTTTAAAGTGTGCAGGGTGATATAAACTTAAATCGACTGAAGACTGGGTGGGAACCATTCATTGGCATATGGTCTTAGTACCGAAATTTCGTTTGAGAGATTGCCGAGGTTCTGAGATATTCGGTCTTTATGCTGCTTATCATCTGGGTATCATGGTTGTATCTTTTACCGAAAAATAACGGGGACGCAAGTCTAGATCTTCCATGATACCATACATACTTGTACATACTGCATACGACCTCAATAAGTGATCAACAATCACATGTCCAAATCAAATAAGTGATAAAATATCACATTCATCCGGGAGTCAAGTTCGTCTCTCTGCTGTACGAAAGTACTGACCTGTTCACGGACTTGCTCCTGTGCCCTCATGCATCAGAAAATCAAGTTCCTCATCAATAAGTGATTATATCACATAGGGCTTGTTTTCAAATCAAAATAAGTGAGAATCTCACATCATATACGGTCAAACAGATGATAATCGGTATACTCACCGGTAAGATGAATCCTCGTGCATACCTTGATACGGGAATGTGTCGTGATGTGGATGAACACCGGTCGGTAAGTATAAATTATACCTTAACGTATCCCCTCGCCATGATTACAAATGATAAGTTGAGCTTATGTGGACAACAATACCGATAATCGTTATAGGATGCTTATCTTAATGTTAACTAAAAGAACAACAAGAGCGTTTTGGCATGACCGTACACTGATATGATTCTCTTACCCTCGAAACTCGTAAAAAGAATGTCTGTAAATATTTATTTAATGCATCTTTGTATATATTTATTTATTGTTTTCCGTCTTTACATTTGAAAAATGAAAATTTCAAAAAGATTTTAGGTGTGTTTTAATTTAAACTTTATAAAATCCAAAAAGATCTTTCTTCTGGTTTATTTTTGATTGACTGATGTTGGAACTCGAGTCTATCCTACCCAAAATCCTGATCATAAGCTGGAAAACAATTGCATCTTCATAAACAGTCGAAGTTAACGAGTTTTGAAAGTTAAAGGATTAAAATGAATATTTTTCTAAACTTTCAAACTGCTGTCGGTTGGTGTTTGATTGAGATTTGATCTCATATGTGTCGTTAGTTTAAATGTTAACTATATTCCAAGCGGTTGTTCTCATTATGTGTTTAGCTTTCTTGCATGTGCAGATGCTAAAGGCGAGGAGAACATGTTCGATGAAAAGCTTTGGAATGAAGACACGAAGTGGAGGCACTCAAAGGATAAAGTGATCGAGTTGCCGATGTCCCTTCATCAACACCACAAGGATCTGAAGAATTGACAAGTCAAAAGATTCACGAGCATGACTCAATGGAGAGTTCAATCTAAGGGGGAGTTTATTGACACACTACCTAAGTTAAATGGGGAGTTTGTTGATACACTTTCTACTTCGATGCGTGAAAACTTTGAAGATCCTCCGACATGAAAGACATAGAAGACGAACCATCACGAGTAGCGTCCAAGGGGGAGTTTGTTGATGCACTTTGTGTGGACGCGACTCGGCTCGGTTCGACTCGGCCTTGAAGACTTGAAGACACGAAGATCGAGACAAAGCTACAGCCAAGGGGGAGTTTGTTGGTGCACTTGTGTCTGTACTTTGTCTGTAATTCGTCATGATACAAAACGATGTCTTTAATGTAAGGTTGATGTAAGTTTGACCAAGTCAACCATCCTCCTGGTTTGACTTGACCAAACAGTTAGAAAAATGATGTAAGCTGGTTGTGTCGAAGGATGTGTCATCGAAGGATTGTTTTATATCCTTCGATGAGCTCGAAAGATGAACATTCGAAAGATGAGATCGAAACATAAACCTTCGATGGATGAACTCGAAGGATATCTCGAAGGATATCATCCTTCGAGGTGTTTGTGAATCTTTCGATGGGCTTTCTGGTCGACAGATGATCTGTCGATCAATCTGTCTGATCCTTCGACCAGACCTGCTGTGTCGGGTATAAATACCCATGTAGTGTGTTGTGTTCAGTACGAGAGATTAGGCAAGAGAAACAGAGAGAGCATTCTGTTGAGAGCACACACACGAGAGAACTTTGAGAGTTTGCAGAATACATCTGTGAACATTGGACTTGTAACCGAACCTTTCTACGCATTAATACAAGTGGTGTTAATCGTTGAATGTTGTGTGTTGTGTTTGTGCTTATTCTCGTATAAAGTCTCGGTTGCATGCTAGCTTGGATTCCGCACTCGCTAGTGTGTTTGATATAACAAGGATAAGGTTTTATCTCATCCTCGAGAGGGACCTACAAAAACAAAGTGTTTTGATACCTGAAAATAGCTTCATTGCAAAATACTCATAAATACGTATTTTGACCGAAACTTTGACTCGTCACTACGCCTAATCAACGTGGTAATCAGCAGGTATAGTCACAAGGGACTATAACCATCGTGATTACACTCACGTTGCAAAGTTCAAACGAACTTTGTGTTGACCAATCATGGTCAAAGCAGAAAGTCAAACACTGTTTGACTTTCATGCTTGAAATGCATAACCAAGCATGAAGGAGACTTACAAAGGGTCCAAGCTTGGATCAAGAACAAGAATACCGAAGAATGGAGCCTTCAACCAAGAAGGGATAACTCCAATAAGCAGATTAGAGAAGAAATTTGGAATGAGCAAGTTGAAATGTGAAAAATTGATGGGTATTTATAGGAAATCAAGTGCCATTGAGATCATTCCATGTGTTTTGAGACTTGATCATGACCATACACTTGTTACCCATTGTTTAGAATACCAGGGGAGCTAAAAAACAAGCCCATAGAATGTTAAAACCATGTCTAAAAACCAAGGAACAACTGTTGTTTAAAGAAAACAAGTTTTCTGCCTAGATAGGGTCTGTCGCGCCCCCCGTAAGACTTAGCCAAGTCTTACGCGCCCTGCGAGCGAGCTGTTGTTCAGAAACAGTTTCAAAATTAACAGTTTTAGTCCCTGCATGTTTATAAACTGATTTTTGACACGTTTAAGCCCCGTTAACCCATTTTCAACGATCAATAATGATTTCAAAGTATAGGGAACATTAAATATGCTTGAAAACATCTCGGATGTCGGTTCGTTTGGTCGTACGACCACGTTATTCGGTTAATTACGACGAAACACGAACGGATGCGAAAAACGATCCAAATTACGCGACGAATGGTATTTTAGCATTCCAAACACTAAAATAAAATATTTTAATGATTACAAAAAATTTTGGATGTCCGGATATGTTCAGAACGTAAGATATGCGCGTTAATGCAAACTTATGCACTTTTTGACGTTTTTAGTCCCTGTTTGATTAAATAAGTTTATTTTCGCATACCGAACCCCTCAAAGCCTATTTCTAAGCTATGTAAAGGATATTTATGGTATGTTTAACTTATGATCATGTTCCGGAGTGTACGTTACTATACGAATCGACAGACTTTCGCAGTTTGTCGCAAATAGTCCCTGCGATCGAATAAACTTGATTTTGCCATACCAAACCCTTCAAAACTTATTTCTAAGTTATGTAAAGGTTATTTAAGGTATGTTAAGCATATGTTGGTGTTCCGGAGTGTTTGTCTCGTTAAACTGATTATGTTTACGCATCAGTTTGCGTATAACTTTCTAGAAGGCGATAAAGAGTTTGAAATTGAACAAAAATCAAAATGTGTAAAATGTCAAACATAAATAAACAAATATTGGGATCAAATCACATTGTTTTATTGATAATTGAACTGTTCAGAGTTTGTACAATGATTACAAGCAAAGATGTCACAGTCTCCCCTACTTTAGGAAATTTCGTACCGAAATTTTATTTAGAGGAAACTTGTGAGAATAGATGTGGATATTTCGCCTTTATTTGATCTTCACGTTCCCAAGTAAATTCTGGTCCACGTTTAGATTCCCAGCGAACTTTGACGATTGGTATGCACTTACGTTTGAGTTTCTTGACTTCACGTTCCATAATTTCCACAGGCTTCTCAACAAAGTGCATCGTGTCATCAACACGAATTTCATCAAATGGTATGTGGAGGTTCTCATCATCTAAACACTTTTTAAGATTGGACACGTGGAAGGTTGGATGAACATTTCCAAGTTCAGGAGGTAATTCTAGCCTGTAGGCTACTTTTCCGATTCTTTCAACGATCTTGAATGGTCCAACATATCTAGGTGCAAGTGTTCCTTTCTTTCCAAATCTGATTACACCTTTCCAAGGTGAAACATTGAGTAAGACGTGATCACCGACTTGAAATTCCAAGGGTTTGCATCGTCTATCCGCGTAACTCTTTTGACGGCTTCTAGCTGTCTGAAGGTTATCGCGAACTTTCTTGACTTTATCTGTAGTCTCTAGAATGAGCTCAGGTCCAATAAGCTGAGCTTCACCGATCTCATTCCAGCAGACTGGTGAACGACATTTTCGACCGTATAAAGCTTCGAAAGGAGCCATGTTGATGCTGGAGTGATAACTATTGTTGTAGGAGAATTCAATCAACGGAATATATGAATCCCAACTACCACCAAAATCGATCACACAAGCTCTAAGCATATCCTCCAATGTCTGGATTGTTCTTTTAGATTGCCCATCTGATTACGGATAATAAGCTGTGCTCAAATTAAGTTGGGTTCCCATGGCAGATTGCCTGGTTCTCCAAAAATGAATAATGTTCAAAGGAACGCCATGCGGAGATATAATCTCATCCACATAGATTTTAGCAAGTTTGTTAGCAGATAGATCCTCACGGATCGGCAAGAAATGTGTTGACTTTGTAAGACGATCAACAACTACCCAAATGGTGTCATGACCTTTCTTAGTACGTGGCAGTTTGGTAATAAGATCCATAGCAATGTTTTCCCATTTCCAAACCGGTATCTCTGGTTGCTCCAATAGTCCAGAGGGATGTTGATGTTCAGCCTTAACCTTAGACAAGTAAGGCATTTGGATACGTACAAGGCAATGTCTTTCTTCATACCCGGCCACCAACACTGGGTTCGAAGATCCTTATACATTTTGTCTGCACCAGGATGAATAGAATAACGAGACTTATGAGCTTCATCCATTAGAAAGGTGCGGAGATTGTCTTGACTTGGGACCCACAAACGGTCCATGAAATAATACAATCCATTGTCTTTCAGTTCAATATCAGGCTTAATGTGATATGGTAATTCCTTACCCATCAATGTGACAACTGGCACTTTTCCATGCATTCCGTACAATAATTAAATAGTAATATGTGCCTTAATAACTGTGCATGATCTAGTTTACAAGACGAATGAAATTCTAATTTCTGTTATATACATACAATGGCATTTCATGTTGCAAGACTTTTATCATTACTACATGCAACACAATATAGTTCTATTAATGCACAGAACAGAATTGGCACAGTTATCAAACAAACTAGAAGAACTGACGGGAGTTCAGTACTTAGACATACATGATGTTAAGACACAAAATAAGCCCCAGGACCAGGTGTTACACTAGTATAGTGTGTAGGAAAGTAGGGATTACAAAACTGCCTTCCTAGTGATGACATAGGTACCGGAAAGTGCCAGAAACACACTAAAACTGCAAAATTCTGCATAAAATAAACAAATTCAGCAAAAATTCAGCTTTTGACATCTAAATATAATGCAGAATTGTGATATAATAGTCCAGAATACTTTCCTAAGTGTCAGGAATCAAAACTGTCACAAAACACAACATAAAGCACACTAAACTACGTAATTTAGCACTTTAACGAACAATAACGAAACGAACAACCGGACACTACCCGGAACACCAAATTTTCACTAGAGGCATTGTTTTAGCTTTACGAAGCTAGTTATGGTCACCGAACATCATAACACACTCTAAAACTTTATAACATCTATAACCCTAACCGTTACACTTAGCTTCCAACCAAATGAACTAACTAAGTATTTACATCCTAATCATACTCCCCCCCCCATAACCGGTTACAAACATGTGGGTCCCACCCAAGATTTTATTTGAATTAAATATGTGATATGTAGGATGCTTTAGAAACATTAGAACCAATAGTTAATTTAATGTTGGAAGTTTCCTACTCAAAGACCACAAGACCATACATTCACTCATTCTAACATTTCAAGATCACTCTCCTTCTCCTTCCTCTCTTCTTATTCTCGGCCCAAACATCACCAACATACACATCCATTTTCAATCATCTTCCATCTATTCTAAGGTGATAATAAGGTGTAAGAAGCATATCTAAGAAGGTGGGGAGCTTTGGAACTTGAAGGACCTCTCTCTAGTGCTTTTATCCACTTCATTTGTCATCTTCATCTTCTTGAACATCATCCCTAGCCTTGTGCTAGTAGTAAGACCTTCCTAATCTCATTTTACTTCATATTATGTTGGTTAAAAGATTATATAAGTTGTTAAACATAAAGATCATGAAGAAACATAAGCATAAACATGAACATAAAGCTCTAAATCACGAAGAACAAGTTGTTTTAAGTGTATGTAGTATACTTGATTGTTGATTTCTTGTGTTTATGATGTTGATCATCATAAGAACCTTGCTAGATGATGATTAAACACACGATCTAGCAAGTATAAGGATAGATCTTGAGATAATCATAATGATCATCCTTTATGTAAACATGAACTTCAAAAATGAAGTTGTTTTTATGTATGATGAAGTATGAAACATGTTATAAGACTTTTAGAATGATGATTTCAAAGATAGATTTCTCAAGAAACTAAGTTAAAATACAAGATTTACATAAACTTGGTTCTTAAAGAAATTAACCATATTTTTAGTGGTTAATCAAGTGTAGAAATATATATTTAACAAGAAAAATTCAAGAAGAAATAATTTTAGAAAATCACTTTACAAGTTGTGAAGATCTAAATCCTTCAAGAATGATATTTTTAAATAAATAACCACACTTTAAATGGTAACTAAGCTTGCTAAATACACTAGTAAGTTACTATAAATTTTTACAAAGTTTCAAGTTCATGTCATAGTGTAAATCTCATATTTTTTGCACATGGTAACTCTTGAATGATTTGTTGATGAATGGTGATTATTTTAAAAGAAAATGATATGCTTTGAAAGCATGGAAACCTTCATTTTTAAGGGGAAACTATGGCAATTTTTTTCTAAAAATATAACACTTGGAAAAAATATTTTTAAACAAATAATTACAAGTATATTTTTAGTTACAAGATTACAAATATTGGAGGTTGGTTTTTGTAAATAAAAGTGACTAAATATGTATTTAGAAAATATATATTTAGATGTTACCATGTGTGTGATTATTTGTATATTACGTGTATTAGTTATATTATTTTAGGACTTGAAATAATATAACTCACCGAAATACCAAGAAATTACAATCCAAAATGTTACCGAAATTCCAAGAGAATGAAAATATGATTTTTACAATTATTACAAAATATATCATATTTTTTACAAGAAGAAAATATATTATTTTGGTAAGTAAAAATATATTTTCTTAGAATTATTAGAAGATATATTATTTTTGGGAGAAAATATATATTTTCTTGAATAAACATGAAATACATTATTTTTGGATGAAAATAAGTTTATATATATATTTCTAAGTTAGACTTGAAAATATATAATTTTTGAGACTTATATGAAGAGTATAAACATTTTTGCCAAGGAAAAATTATAAATAATTTTTCTATGTAATATTTCTTAAAATATATATTTTGGGAAAACATATTGATGTATTTTTATTAGAAATATTATTACGAAAAAGTTAATACAAAAATTAAGTATGAGATACTTAATAAACACAACAAAAATACGTATTCTCGTACATATAATTACACACTGAAATACGTCATCGATACTTGGCAAAAATATAGAAGGATAAGAATACAAGTACAAATACATAAACTTGACAAGTTAAAATGTATTATTTTAACTAATATTCCAAAATTCGTAACTATAATTTAAGTTAAAATATTTATTATTTTAACAAACAATTATATAACTTGGAATAATATTAAGGACACAAAGAAACGTAACTCAAAGACACTAATGAATACTAAGTCAAGGCACGACCCGCTCGTCTAATAGACCGTAGTACGTTGTAGGTAGTCGTGCACACTAGTAGCAGCTTGAGTTACGTCGGATTGAAGAACGCAAAACCGTGACTTCATGTCCCCATTTTCTCTTAACTGTTTTCGGATTTATAACTCTTGGGGGTGGAATACATGTTGCATACGTTTAAATGGTATGAATTGGCTATGAAATGAATTATAGATCATGTGAGCATAGATTGAAATTGAAATGCCATTAACTCTTAATTATGGACGAAGGTTAGATCTAACGGGTACGGCCGAGCCCCTCTCATGGTCCTTATGTGACCACTTGAGTGCTTCGGTGTCCCAGTCGAGGTAAATCGACAACGGTCAAGGGTAAAATTGACACTGTCAAGGTAAATTGACATAGTCAAGGCAAATCGACACAGTCGAAGGGAAATTCAACACAGTCGAGAGGAAATCGACGAGGGTATAAGCCTACTCATAATGAGTACTCCCTATGTCTCCACATGCATTAAATGTCCTTGCAAAACATTAATTTGATCTGTTCATAGATGCTTTTCATACCTGTTTTCAAAGGAGTCTCTCAAATGTTTACAAGCTTATCAGTACTCATACAAAACGCATGAACTCGCTCAACTTTTGTTGATGTTTTCAAAATTACATGTATTTCAGGTAACAAGTTGGATCTTGGGCGCTGGTGTTATTTCTAGAAGTAAATTCCAAGTTTAGATGTTATCCATTTTTGTCGATTTGTAACCTAGTCAAAGGTTGTGTTTGAAACTTAAATAACTGGTGTTTGTAATACTTTAAACTTAATGAATGGATGAACATCGTTTTGATCATATAGTTGTTTATTATGATTGAATGCAATGGTATTGAACAAGTCACACATCATACGCTTCCGCAAAAGTCAGGGTGTGACAATCAAGTCTTGTGTAACACAAGTATGTTGAGCCTGAGAAATGCGGGTTTGAATATTAGATCGAACCTGAACACAATGAAGCTTGACACGTTCCTTACGACTCAATGCTCAGCCACGACATTCGCTTTACCCGGATGGTAGCGAATTTCGCAATCATAGTCGTTTAGAAGTTCAACCCAACGTCGTTGCCTCATATTAAGTTCCTTCTGATTGAAAATATGCTGGAGACTTTTGTGGTCAGTGAAAACAACGCATTTTGTACCATAAAGGTAGTGTCTCCAGATTTTGAGAGGAAAAACTACAACGCCCAACTCAAGATAATGAGTCGTGTAGTTCTTCCCGTGTATCTTCAACTATCTCGATGCGTAAGCTATGACTTTATTCTTTTGCATGAGAACACAGCCAAGACCCAAGTTGGACGCATCACAATATACTACGAAATCATCGTTGCCCTCAGGTAAAGATAGAATAGGTGCATCACAGAGTTTCTGTTTCAAGGTCTTAAAGGCTTCTTCCTGTTTAGATCCCCACTCGAAAGGTTTATTCTTTTGAGTTAAAGCTGTGAGAGGAACCACAATCTTGGAGAAGTTTTCAATGAAACGGAGGCAATAAACCGTGAGACCAAGAAATGAACGAACCTCAGTAGGAGTAGTATGTGTATCCCAATCCTTAATCGCACTGATCTTGGCGGGATCTACATAAATACCTTGTTCGTTAATGATATGTCCCAAAAATTGAACTTCCTTAAGCCAAAATTCACACTTGGAGAATTTGGCGAAAAGCTGTTCTTTCTTTAGGAGTTCCATGGTAAGACGGAGATGTTGCTCATGATCGGATCGTGTCTTAGAATAGATCAAAATGTCATCGATGAAAACAATGATGAACTTATCCAAATAAGGCTTACAAACACTATTCATCAAGTCCATGAAAACAACAGGAGCATTAGTTAAACCGAAGGGCATAACAGTAAACTCATAATGACCATATCTTGTACGGAATGCAGTCTTGGGAATATCTTCCTCGAGTACACAAAGCTGATGATACCCAGAACGTAGATCAATCTTTGAAAAGCAAGTAGCACCCTGTAACTGATCAAAGAGATCATCAATGTGAGGTAGGGAATATCGATTCTTGATGGTAAGCTTGTTGAGCTCACGATAATCGATACACATCCTAAAAGATCCATCTTTCTTCTTTACAAAAAGAACGGGAGCACCCCAAGGTGAAAGCTAGGACGAATGAAACCTTTGTCAGAAAGCTCCTAAAGCTGTTTAGATAATTCCTGCATCTCAGACGGTGCAAGACGATATGGGGATTTAGCAATAGGATTAGCACCAGGTACAAGATCAATACGGAACTCAACTTGGCGTGCTGGGGGTAAACCAGGTAATTCTTTAGGAAATACTTCAGGATAATCCTGAACAACAGGGATATCTTGAATAGACTTACCTTTGCCTTTCTCCTCTACGACATGTGCCAAGAAGGCAACATAGTTCTTTCGTAAATACTTTTGAGCTTGAGTACATGTCATGAGTTTAAGACTACTAGCAGGTTTCTCACCGCGAACCTCTAAGATCTCACCAGTCGAAAGCGGTATACAGACAATCTTCTCAAAACAAATCACTTATGCATGGTATTTGGCTAACCAATCCATTCCCACTATAATGTCAAAACTTCCAAGTTGCATCGGCGTGAGGTCGATAGGAAAAAGATGGTTATTAAGGTTCAACTGGCAATTTCGAAGAACAGAATCGAGAACAATGGGTTCACCACTAGCTACCTCTACTGTCAAGGGCTTTCCTAGTTTTGTTCTAGTCATGCAAAGCAAAGGTTCAAAAGATAATGACACAAAACTCTTATCGGCACCCGAATCAAAAAGAACAGAAGCAGGCTGATTGTTAACAAAGAACGTACCATTCACCACCTCGTTGTCTGCACGCACCTCGTTATCATTCATGTTGAAGACTTGTCCACGAGCCTAAGCCTGATTTGCATTCGCTAACCTTGGACATTGGTTTCTGTAGTGGGTCAGATCCCCACAATTGTAGCACGAACCAGGTGGGTAGTGAGGTCGTGCAGCTTGTGCTGGTTGTTAAGCAGGCTGTTGGGCAGGTTGCTGAGCAGGGTTTTAAGTTGCTTGATTCTGGTTAGGAGCAAGACGATATGTGTTGGCAAGATGAACAGATCTCCCACAGTTGGTACAATAACGACACTGAACGTGCGGTTGATGGTGGCTGTTACACCTGTTGCACAAAGGTGAATTGCCAATGTAGTATTTCTTGGCAGGTGGTTGCGCGGGCTGATTTGGAGCTGCTTGGTTTGCCTGCGCTGTAACAGCAAAGTTCTTGGATGCCTTACGCTTCCTTGACTTTTTTGACGACTCAGCCTTTTTACCCTTCTGTTTCTCACTCTTGTCGGACTGTTTCTGTTTCTTGTCACCCTTCCTATGGAGTTTACCTTTCCTGATTTGTGACTCAGTCAAGGTCGCAGCTAACTCGATGGCCTGGCGAACTATGGTAGGGTTGCTAATAGTAACGATATCTTGCACAGGGTCAGGTAGACCATCGACATATCTTTCAATGGCTTTATCCAGCGGGGTAACCATTGTGGGACAAAGCAAACTCAACTCCTCATATATGTCGGTGTAAGCACGGTGTTCACCACTGTCTTGTTTCAGGTTATCAAATTCCCTTTCTAAAGCCCTGAGTTCATGACGAGGACAGAACTCCCTCATCATTAGAGCCCTAAGCTCTTCCCAGGTCTCACCCAAGGCAACATTAGCACCACGATCTCTCATTACTCCATTCCACCAAGTAATAGCCCTCTTTTGAAACACGCTAGAAGCAAACTCGACTTTATGATTATCAGGATACTAAACATGGCAAAAAGTACTCTCAATATTCTCGAACCACTATAGGAGCCCAGTTGCTCCTTCAGAACCACTAAACTTGAGCGGTTTAGCTGAATTAAAACTTTTAAAGTTGCACGGAGCAGGTGCATTAACATTGTTGTTGTTGGCTTGGTTAATTTGAGCGATGAGATTTGGGAGTGCAGCAGCCATTTGCTTCGCTATGATAGCCGCTAGTTCGGCGTTAGGTGGTTGTTGTACGTCTCGTCGAGGAGGCATTCTAAAAGAGGAAAACATGAGAGAAAACGAGTGAGATGATATGATGAAAAAATGAGATGTCATTGGATAAAACGAGATGTTACAAATATCGACAAAAAGTAAGGATGGTGGTCATTCGTTCGTTACCACAAAGCAAACAAACGACACACAGTGACTAATCAAAGTAAATGGGTCATAATAATGTATCGCGAAGACATGCTTTATCCTATAAGTGGACACTCACCCCAAGAGTTCCCAGGTTAGAGTGATTGGTCCGATTATGTGGATTTGTACGAACACTCTAGTCCAGACAGAAAACTCGAGGTACAGGCACCCACCCTTCTAGATTGCACGTGTTCACATTATTTAGACCCAAACCTTGATGAGATTTTGAAAACTTGGAAGGCACAAAGCCAAAAGAATCATTCAAGAATGGATGATTGATTTTCAAAATCGTTTTGGAAATTTGTGTTCTCGTTTTGGCAATCACCTAAAGATAGGTGACGTGTATGTTTTAAGATCTAAACACAAGATAACTTGTGTTAGGGTCCTAAAAAGGTTATAGTCTAGGTTAAAGCATTACTAATAACCTAATTCCCTATAACCATGAGCTCTGATACCAACTCTTCTGTCACACCCCGACCGCGTAAAACAACAAACCGCGGCGGAAACGTCGGGGAGTGGAGCGACAGAATTATTGTTTCACAACCATGGTATTTAAAGTTTGGTTTTATTTAAATTTAAGTGATTACATTGTCTTAAAAACAAAGAAACATAACATAATTAAACTACTCTTGCTTCATTTTATGTCACTAAGGCCCGAGTCCACCTAAGTGTATCGCGTTCCATATCATGCATTAGCTCCTGAAAACACATGTCAAAATAGGTACGTCAGCATAAAAATTCCTGTGAGATACATAGGTTTTGTTGATGCAGGATTCATGACTTGTAAGTTAAAAGAAATGTTTAACAAAAAGTAGTCATGAACCTTATGAAAACGTTTTCTTTTATAAATCATACGAAAATCGATAAGAAAATCAGATGATATAAAAGAATATTGCATGGTTAAATAAATAACCTAGTGAAAATGAATTTGTATAAATTATGTCGTTTGTATAAAATGTAACATGTCTTTGTCAAAATGATTTAGATAACGCCACGATATGTAATACCATAAAAGCATTTATATATAGGAAGTACAAGCAGCGTATCCACCATGCTTTTATCATATTACACACGCCTCGTTATTTAAATCACTTACCAAATAACCACCAAAATGTCTTGTTTAAACCAATGTCAAAATGTTTATGTGTAAACAATGTCTAATGTCAAATGTAAATCATGTCTTGTATAATCAAATGGTATGTATGGCAAGCAAAAAGTATCAACTCAAACCATAGGTAAAATGTACAAAACAATGTATTTGAATAAATCATAGTTTAAGTCAAAAGTTATGTTTTGCAAAATCAATGCTTTACTGATACAAACGTTTATGCGGTAATGTTTATCGCATACATTCAAGCCTTGAGACTGTCGAATAAACCCTTAAACAAATCAAAGGTTTATCAAAAATGTTTTCGGATTCTGTCATTCCTTACGTCCAAACAAACCTAGGATTCCAGGAATGGGAGTTGTCAATTCCTATGGTACCATTACATACTACAGAGCGACATGATCAATGTTAATGAATGTATTATTGTCCCGTTAAACATACCAAATGTCATAACCAATGTAAGCATGCTATGTGAAAACTATGTACTAAGTATGCTAAGTAAACATATATAGTAGAAATGTTCATGAAATCAATGTGCTAGCATGCTCAGTAAACATACATAGCAGAAATGTGATGTAAATCAATGTGTCCATATGCTGAGTAAACATATGCAAAAAGTGTCTATGAAATCAATGTACTAGCATGCTCAGTGAACATACATAGCAAAACATAATTGAAATCATGTACTATAGGTGTACTAAGTGACCATAGCATGTTTATGTCATAAAAAGCAATGAAAGCATGAAAATAACAAGTATACACATGTGTATCACCCCAAAGTATTTGAAAGCGGTAAAAGAGGGGACTATGTACTCACTTGATATTGCTTAAAAGTCTTGATATAACAACCAAATAACGCTTGAAGGATCACGAAATCAATCGGCACCTAATATAGGTAACTATGTTAATAAACCGGACCTAAATTGGAAGATCGGATAGAATGAGGTTTCGTAAACCAAATGAATATTGGAACTCATGTAATATGGTTTAACAAATCCTACATTCTAAATCGTAACCTATCCTAAGTGCTTTTGACCTGTTACGACTCGTTAAGGTAGTTTATGCTACTTTAACGCGTCGTTCGCGCAAAAGCGCGTTCGGACCGCCTAACTAGTCCTATGACAAGTATTATATGCCTTAACATGTCTAATAACATTGCATAATCAATTTAGATGTCAAATTTTAGGTTACATATGCTTAAAATGAAATTATGCGTAAAAAGGGGGTTTTGGTCATTTTCCTAAGGCATGTAAACTACCTATCATACAACTAACTAAACGAAGTGACCGTAAGGTATAACCTCGGTAGGTTATTCCCTATACAACTATGGTCACAAAACATGTTTGGTCGGATCCTAATGTGTAACGCCTCGTATTTCCGTATTTCCATGTTTTTAGAAAATACGTGTTCGTTTTTTCTATTTTTGGAATCACATTCGAAATCGGATCGGAAAACTGACTAGAAACGACAACCAAAGCATTTTTTTAAAGCAATTGACGAACGTACGCGTCAAAACCAACTTCCAACTTACATTTTACGTATTTTCGACTTTAAATAATATTTTACGACAATTCACGACGATCGGGTTCGAAAACGGGCTTCGAAAACGTATCGGGCAACTTAAAAATGCAAGAGACGGGCTTGTGGGCCTTGGGCCAACGCCCAATTAAAGTCCTAACTATAAATACCCCTTTACAGAAATCAAAACCCTAACTTTATGTTCGGTCGACACCAACACCCTCTGTTTCTCTTTGACCGATCACAGGTGACCGGAGCAGGTTACTGGCGATGGCCGGCTCTCCGGCGTGGCTTCTTACCGTCCCCCACACTTCCCCCAACCCCCTACTCGTCTTCAACCACCACATCTACACCTTGCCGGAATGACCATACGACACGGGAAGACATTACGAGATCGCGCCACACGTTTCGGTATGTTCGCCGGAGTCGGAGTTTGCCGAAGTGCCAAGCACGTCGTCGGGAACCAACCGGAGAATCCAGTCGTCGCCAGAAACTCGAAGAAAGGTTCATTCACCGGAACCGGAGTTTTCAACGGAGTTAGACTCGTCTTCCGTATCGGTATACCTCTCTTTGTTACCTTGTTCCCTCATTTAAGTAACCTGATGAACTTTTATAACATTCAAAAGCTAAATGAAACAAATGGATACGTTTGTTTGATGTTGATTATTTTAGACAAGAAGGTAACTGGTACCTTATGAACAAACAAATTTGATGATGTAGAGTAGTTATTACTGGGCATTCACATATAAACAGTTGGTCGACACATCTAAGATTTTGTTATTTTATTTTACCAATGTAATGAACAGAGAGGGGTTCTAACGAGATCAAATGATAAATATTTTTGGTGGGTTTCTTTTCTGTTCGCTGGGTTCTCTGTAATGAAAGAGATGAACACGCAAATGACTTTTTTTTTCGCATGGCGTGGTCATGCCTAGGTCTAGACATGGCCCTGCTTCTTTAAAGAAAATTATTCAATGCGTGGCCTTGCCAGAGAAAAGGCGTGGCCATGTTTAAAAGATGTGCGGTATTTTATTCCAAAATCAATGATAATTAGTTTTTCTTATTCTTTTTCCTTTTATATATAAATTTTTTTTATTTTCTTTTCTCTCTTATTGTCACACCCCGACCACGTAAAGCAACTAGACGTGGCGGAAACGTCGGGGAGTGTTGTAACAGAATCATTGTTTCATAACCATGGAATAAATAAATTCTGTTTTATTGAATAAATGAACTCATTGTTTTAATACAATCAAATAAGTACAACTATGATCTTCCAAGTTTTAAAGTTGCTAAGGCACGAGTCCATCCTAAATGTAGCATGTATCAACAATCATCTCAAGACAGCACCTAAAACATGTGTAAAAATAGGTACGTCAGCATAAAAATGCCTGTGAGATACATAGGTTTTGTGAATATAGGATTCATGACTTATAAGTTTAGAAAGAGTTGTTTAACAAAAGTCAGTCATGATCCTTGTAAAATGTTTTGTTTTATAAATCATTCGAAAAACAATAAGTTCAAATGATATATGTAAATAAGAGAATAATGTATGGTTAAATGAATAACCATGTGAAATGAGTTTGTATAAGATAAGTTGTTTGTAAAACAATGTCTTGTGAAAAATATGTTATTTGTATAAAATGTTACATGTCTTAAATTGAAATGATTCAAATAACGCTACGATATGTAATACCATACAAACACTTATATATAGGAAGTACCAGCGGCGTATCCACCATGCTTGTATCATATTACACACGCCTCGTTACTTAAGTCACTTACTCAAACCAAACCACCAATATAGAATGCTCATGTTTAAACCAATAGTCCAATGTTATTGTATAACTCAAGTTAAATGTAAACCATGTAATGTGTAAACAAAAGTTATGTATGGTAAGTAAATGAGATTTCTTAAACCACAAGTAAAAATGTACAAAACAAAGTGTTTGAATAAATCAAAAATTATGCTTTGTAAAATAATGTAAGGTTAAACGAATAACCTTATAGTAGCATATCAAAAGTATACTTTGGATTAGTAAGTAACATATTGAACTATGTTTTGGTTTTGTAAATAACATATCAAAATATGCTTTGGATGATTAACAAAATATATGTTGGTTTTGTACAATACCACACATGAGAGTATATCAAACTATACTTTAAAAGTGTGATTTAAGAATTCATTCAGACCTAGTGCATCAAAATACACCTTTGAGACTATAGGGATACCACAAAGGAAATCCCTATTTGGATGGAGAAACAAATTGGTTTCAGACATTCCATGACAACAGGAATGGGGTGTCAAATCCTATAGCGCTATATCATACTAACAACCGGTCTGGTGAACATAAAATAAGTACAATACAACATTTTATTTTATGTTCTTTGAGAAATCAATGTTTAACCAATAGATAGTCATTTAGTTTGTCAAATGATAAGTAATAACATGTATAATCAATTATACTTTGAAATCATGAAAATAACAGATAGGTACACATGCTTCACCCTAAAACAGTTTGAAAACGGTAAAAGAGGGGAACTATGTACTCACTTGAGATTGCTCAGAAGTCCTAAGATAACCACCAAGCAATGCTAGAGATCACGGAATCAAACGGCACCTAAAGTAGGTAACTATGTTAATTAACCGGTCCTAAATCGGAGGATCGGATAGAATGAGGGTTCGTAAACCAAACGAGTATGGAGACTCGTGTAATATGGTTTAACAAAGCCTACATACTAAATGAAACCTAACATAAGTGCTTTCGACCCATCGCGACCCATTAAGGTAGCTTATGCTACTTTAACGCGTCGTGCGCGTGAAACGCGTTCGGACCGCCTAACAAGCCCTATGACAAGTGTTATATGCCTAAACATGTTACATAATCAGTTATGTGACAAAAGTTTAGGTTACATATGCTTAATTACCAATTATACATGAAAAGGGTATTCTGGTAATTTACCTAAGGCATATAAACTACATATCATACAACTACTCAAACGATGTGACCATAGGGTATAACCTCGGAAGGTTATTCCCTATACTATGGTCACCTAATGTATTTGGTCGGATCCTAACGATCGACCAAATGGGTCGGGTTCGAAGGTATAAACGATTTATTAGATCGCTTACCCTTACGACCCTAGACAACGTGGTAATCAGTTGGCATAGTCCCAAGGGACTATAATCATCGTGATTACAATCACGTTGCGAAGTTCAAACGAACTTCGCATTGACCATAAACTGGTCAACGCAGAAAGTCAAACAAAGTTTGACTTTCAGACTCGAAAAGCAATAAAAGAACGAAGGAATACTTACGAAGGGTCCCCGAATGCTAATCGTGATTCAAGTAGCTCAGGTATGAAACAAAGGTTTCAACTTAGAGCTCCTCAAATCAGATTCTAGTGGGTTTTAGTTATGGAATGGGTTGGGTATTTATAGTGTTCGGACTACCGTTAAGATCATTTCTTGGAAAAGGGGGCACGATCTAAGCCGTACACATGTTGGGATGTTGTGGTGACTAAAAATGGCCACTTGTGAGCTGAAAGGGCAAGTGTGAGTGTGTGGTTGTGAGTTAACCAGCTGTAATACATCGAATCTGATTTTTCTGTTCAGGTTAGGCAGTCGCGTAGCGCCACTGCCTAGGCATGAGGTGCTCGCGCTACGCCACTGACTACCAGTTTCAGCAAAGTTTCAAAAATGGCAGAAATGGTCCCTGCAGCCCGTTTAAGCTATTTTCGATGCGTTTGAACCCCGTTAACCTCATTTCAAGGCTCTAAAATGAAGTTAAAGTATAGGGAACTCAAAACATGCTCAAAAATATCTCGTATGTCGGTTCGTTTGGCCGTACAATCGCGATGTTCGGTTAATTACGACGGAATGCGCACAAGAGCGAGAAACGATCCAAAATGCGTGACGAATGGATTTTTCTTATGCCAAACACTAAAATAAAATATTTTAGTGCTTACATAAATTTTTGGATGTTTGGATGTATTCAGAACGTAAGTTATGCGCGAAAATGCAAACTTGTGCACTTTTTTACGCTTTTAGTCCCTGAATGACCCAAAAGTTTATTTTAGCACACCGAACCCCTCAAAGCCTATTTCTAAGCTATATAAAGGATATTTAAGGTGTGTTTAACTTATGGTCATGTTCCGAAATGTTCGTTACAGTTTAAATTGGCATACTTTCGCAGTTTGTCAAGTTTAGTCCCTGTAAGCGAATTAACTTGTTTTTGACATACCAAAGCCTTCAAAACTTATTTATAAGTTATGTAAAGGTTATTTAAGGTCTGTTAAGCCTATTTCACTATTCCGGAGTGTTCGTTGGATTAAACTGGTTATATTTACGCATCAGAGCGCGTATAACCCTCCAGAAAGCGATTTAAAGCTTAAAATCGAACAAGAGTTGATATGTGCAAACGATACACATATTTCTACAAATCCCAAGTATGAAATACAATATTTCATTGGTTTGGCATTTGTTTGATGGTTGAAGTGACACAGGTGTCACAGTGTCCCCTACTTTAGGAAATTTCGTCCCGAAATTTAATTCTAGAGGAAACTTGTGAAGACAGCTGTGACGGTTTCGCCTTCTAATAGATCCATTAATCCCTTAAGTAAAACTCTGGGCCATGTTAGAAATCTTAGCGAATTTGTTAACCCTCAAAGTGAATTCCTTGTAGTAGTAAAACATGGAATTTTTGAACTACGGACAGAAGAACGTTTCCTATGAAGACTTATCATAGGAAACTTGTGTGTGCTTGAAATCAGAATTGGGGAGTGTAAGATAAAATGACATCGGTCAAGGTCCGAGACTTCTCCCGTATCATTATTCTCGTCACTATAGGTCTTAACACATGACAAAACTTCTTGTGGTTTCTGTGCACTGAATTCCATAATTATGTAGGCCTCCATAATTACGTAATTCCTTGCACAGTCCGCACAGTTCATTTCAGAATGCGTAGAGGAAAAATCAATTGAATAAACATGAAGCGACTCGACTAGACCACCAAAGGGTCCTTTTAATTAGATCAACGAACGAGCCTTTTAACTAGATCAACGCATGATCTTCTTAACTAGATCGTCGTATGATCTCTTTAAATAGACCACTTAAGGGATCTTTTTAGTTATATCATCACATGATATTGCTAATCAGATTTTCAAAATCAATCTGTTTAACCAGACCATTCAAGAGGTCCAATTATAGAATAATACTTTATAACCCGAGGGACTTAATTACAATGGTTGAAGTCCATTAAGGATTTAAGATAGTATCTTTGGATATCCTATTATGAATCTCTCGTATGAGATATGGAAGATTCTATGAGGATTTGGATGGATCACATACAACCATAAAACATGTAAGAAAAACACATAAGCACAAATTTAGTTAACTTGATTCTTTAATTTGTTATCTTTAGGTATGGATATTTAAAGCACACTAGGAATCCAATCCATGGATTTCATTTGGCACTTTAATGATTTTTAAGGATCTATCTATAAAGATAGAGGGATTCTCAATAAGAGTTTGGCTTTGTTTCTTAAAAGAAACGAGTGTTTAAGGTTCTTGGGGAGATCACAAGTGATCATAAAATGACAGAACCACACGAGTAGTTTGTCTTTGGGTTGACATCATAAGGTTGCATCAAGCATTCACACAAACGCATAAATTTTGCAGAAATAAAAACAACAAATCTTTATTTATGTAACAACCGAATTGTCTTGAAGTGTCAAAAGATAACAACCAAGGAAATACAAAACACTAATTGTTCACTACTGCATCATTGTTCATGTTTGCCTCATTGATGTTGAACACTCGTCCACGCGCTGGAGGTGCGTTAACAAGTCTTGGGCAATTGTTTCTGTAGTGAGTAAGGTCACCGCAGTTATAACATGACCCCGGAGGGAACCGTGCTTGAACAGCAGCAGGGTTTGCAGCAGCTTGATTTGCATAACGACAAACATTGATCAAATGTCCCAACCGCCCACAGTGGGTACATTTGTGACACTGCTCTTGCTCTAGATGATGACGGTTGCACTTGTTGCACAAAGGTGCGGTACCAACATAGTTTTGCCTTTTGCGAGGTTGTGCTGGCTGGTTTGGTGCAACCTGTTTGTCTTGAGCAGTTACAGCGTAGTTTTGAGAGGCTTTGCGCTTCTTCTTCTTGGACACCTCATCATTTTCTTCCTTTGGTTCCACTTGAGCAGTCTTGTCAGATGGTCTTGAGTCGCCCTTTCGAAACAGCTTGCGCTTCCTGATATGGGATTCAGTCAGAGTGGCAGACAATTCAATGGCTTGTCTGACAGTAGTAGGGTTGCTGCCAGTAACAATATCCTGAACTACGTCAGGAAGACCATCAATGTATTTCTCAATCGCTTTATCCAAAGGCGTATCCATTGTAGGGCATAACAAGCTCAATTCCTCATAGCGGTCAGTATAGGCTCGATGTTCCCTACTGTCTTGCTTCAAATCATCAAATTCCCTTTCTAGAGCCCTTAGCTCATGACGAGGACAGAATTCCTTCATCATAAAAGCCCTAAGCTCAGCCCAAGTCTGTGCTAATGCAACCTCAGCACCGCGGTCTCTCATCACCCCGTTCCACCACGTAAGAGCCCTCTTCTGAAACACACTCGAAGAAAACTCGACCTTGCGATTTTCAGGACACTGAACGTGACGGAAAGTATTCTCAATGCTCTCGAACCATTGAAGAAGCCCAGTTGCTCCCTCAGAACCACTAAACTTGAGCGGTTTAGCCGAGTTAAAATTCTTGAAATTGCATGGAGCATTGTTGTTGTTGATTGCTTGCATCATTTGAGCATAAAGATTTGGGAAGGCAGCAGCCATTTGCTGCACGATGATTTCCGCCAGTTCGGCATTCGCCATCTGATTGTCGCGTCGAGGAGGCATTCTAAAAGAGGAAACATGAAAGGAAACGAGTGAGAGAATTAGACGAAAAGAATGAGATGAAACAAATCTGATGAAAGCAAGGATAGTGGTCATTTGTTTGTTACTACAAAGCAACAAACGACCCTGGTGATTTATCAAAGTAAATATGTCAAAAATAATGCATCACGAAGACATGCTCGCCTATAAGTGGACACTCACCCCAAGAGTTCCCAGGTAAGAGTGACTGGTCCGATTATGTGGATTTGTACGAACACTCTAGCCTTAAATAGAAAACTCAGGGTACAGGCACCCACCCTTCCAGTTTGCACGTGTTCACATTATTTAGACCAACTTTGACGGGATTTGAAAACTTAAAAGGGGTTCAAAACCTTACAATAGAGGGTTCAAAACCTAGTAATCAATCATCCAAAAACAGATGATTAATTTTCAAAGCGGATTCGAACTTTGTGTTCTCATTGTGGTTATCACCTAAGGATAGGTGAAGGTATCGTTGTATGACTAAACGGAAGTAAACTCGCGTTAGGGTCCTAGGAAGGTTATAGTCTAGGTCAAAGTATTACTAATAACCTAATTCCCTATAACCATTGGCTCTGATACCAACTTTTCTGTCACACCCCGACCACGTAAAGCAACTAGACGTGGCGGAAACGTCGGGGAGTGTTGTAACAGAATCATTGTTTCATAACCATGGAATAAATAAATTCTGTTTTATTGAATAAATGAACTCATTGTTTTAATACAATCAAATAAGTACAACTATGATCTTCCAAGTTTTAAAGTTGCTAAGGCACGAGTCCATCCTAAATGTAGCATGTATCAACAATCATCTCAAGACAGCACCTGAAACATGTGTAAAAATAGGTACGTCAGCATAAAAATGCCTGTGAGATACATAGGTTTTGTGAATATAGGATTCATGACTTATAAGTTTAGAAAGAGTTGTTTAACAAAAGTCAGTCATGATCCTTGTAAAATGTTTCGTTTTATAAATCATTCGAAAAACAATAAGTTCAAATGATATATGTAAATAAGAGAATAATGTATGGTTAAATGAATAACCATGTGAAATGAGTTTGTATAAGATAAGTTGTTTGTAAAACAATGTCTTGTGAAAAATATGTTATT